>JAEQBH010003544.1:0-457814 GCA_016808115.1 Tetrastigma voinierianum
CTTCTATTAAGAGTCACCACGCCCGATACAAATGCATATCACACATATAACGATTACATATTCTTATCATTTCTCATATATATACTTATCATGTCCAGTTCATTTCTTATCATCATCCATATACTTTTCATGTCACCTTGTATTTTACTTCTTGTTCTTTATGGCAATATCTTATCATCACATACTTGATCTTGTGCTTCTCATATCATGTCATATATTCTCTACATTTCCTTTGCATATACCTGCCATTTCTTTTATGTTTCATATGCATAAACCTTAGAAGTGGATACGAGAAACCATGAAAAGAACTGAGTGTTGTTATCATTGTGTGAGACAATGTACTATGCCGGTAATATGATGCAGAAGGTATCATCGCGTATGAGCGGTGACATCGCGAAGTGCCGGTAATATGAAATACGCGAGAAAGGTATCATCAACGTATGAGGCGGTGACCATCCGCGTGTGCACGGTAATACCGTACGAAGGTATCATCAGCGTATGGAAGCGATGACCATTCATGAGTGCCGACAATATGATGCGAAGGTATCATCAACGTATGAGCGGTGCCATCCATGTGTGCACGGAGCGTGGTGACCCTTCGGACCACCTAATCCAAATGGGATCTATGTCATCGACCAAACGTGTAGGAATACTACGTACATCAGCGTTTTTCCCAGTAGGCATCCATCTATCCTACCGGGTTCTAAACGAGACAATCAATGTGTATTTTACTGTTTGAAGTATATATCTCTTATTTGAATAATTATTGTTATTCGGTGTCATAGGTGATATATATATATCTACAATCATTTATTCATATCGTTGCACTTTTCATATCTCGCCTTATGCATAAATAACTATGCTTGTCATGCATGCCTACGAGCTATTGCTCAGAATAAGCTATGGATTACACACTACCTATTGTTTTCCGTGTTTTCTGGAACTAATATGAGTTCCAATATTATCATACTTTATCTATTGATTAATTCTTATTTCGATGAGCTTTCCATAGAGTCGAGAGCACCGAATCGGAGTTGGGCGAAGAAGTTATGACGCCGAAGTTTGAGGTCATGCGCGGTCGATCTTCACGAGACCTGGTGACGAGCACTGCTTTGAAGTGACGACTCGGTCTGACATCTAATATCTTCCTCATGCATATGGATGGATTCTTGACTCAATGGGCTTTCCATAGAGTCGAGAACACTTCGAATCGAGTTCAAGCGAAGAAGTTATGACCTTAGAAGTTGGAGGTCATGCGTAGTCAACTTTACATGTGACCATTGTTGGACGACCCGCGTTCCGCGTTGACGACCCTTTGTTGGTGGGCGACCAGTTGGTGGACGACCCGCGTTCCCTTGTTGACAACCCTTGTTGGTGGGCGACCCTTGTTGGTGGGCGACCCAGCATTTGGCAATCTTGTTGCGAGCAGCGCATTTAGCGAGTCTTGTTTTGAGCATTGTTTGGCAATCTTGTTTGGCGAACCTTGTTTGTGAGTCGCGTTGGTGGAGCGACACTTGTTGTGGGCGACCCGCTGTTGGGCGACCCACCCCGTTCCCGCTTTGTTGTACGACCCACTTGTTGGTGGACGACCTGTTTGACTACACTCACACCTATTTGGCGTTACGAGGTAAAGACCATAACTTGGACCCGCAGGTCAGAATTGAAAATTCAAAAGCCTTTCTAACATCAAGTTCATTGATGTGGCTACAATTTCTGAAGGACTTACTTCTGAATTCCTGTATTTCTGACCCAAAAAACCCGTTCTAAGATCGGCTGCATGGTCGACAATAGAGAATTTTTACAGGTTCAACTTACTGACAAGACCCTTCTCAGACACATATTTAGGAGCCGCCAAAAATTTCTTAGCCTTCAGCCCTACAGAAATGAGTTTAGGAATTCCCGAGCGAACCATGCTCTGAAGATAGAGGGTTCTTAACCATGTATCCATCTTGTCTAGACCAAAACTAGACTTAGCCTGACGAAGACATGTGTATTCATACCCGTATTCACGGAGTTCCATACGCACCCTAGTTTACATACACCGTTCATGGTTCCATACTTTTCTATGCAAATCATAGTTCCCATACTCTTCTATACCAAATCACTTAGTTCCATACCCGATACTGAGTTAGTAATTCCATACAAATACCACTAGTTCATACCTTGATCTTCTTCTTCTTCTTCTTCTTCTTCCTTTCTTTTCTCTTCTCTCTTATCCGTGTTGCTCTCCTTTCTCCCATACCAAAATGAGATATTTCTTTTGGTCTTATCATATTGATCTTCTCATTTGATCTTGTCCGCTTTTTATTTACTTTGGTCCTCGACTCTTATAATATTTGCAAATCAATTTATAATATTTTTACAATAGCCTTAAATCTTCTTTATTATTTGTAATTTAACTTATGCATATTCCTACTTTTGTTTTTATCTTTATTTTATTCAGAATAAATATGCATTTACATTTATTATACCCAAAACTTGTTATTAAAGCGTAGGGTATACTTTGGGAGTATTCTGAAACGGCCCCCTTCTTGCTATGACACACTTTAATTACTCTTCATTTCTGATTCGAACTATGAGTCTTCGTGGACGTGATCTCAAAGACAAACTGACCCACTCACCAAGAGTGGTGAATGATCATACCATGCACTCACACCCAGAGCTCGACTCGATGTCCGCAGGTGCACATGAACGCGAATGATGCTATCTTGTGACACCTCGTTCGGGGTCCACCATGAAGACGAGAATCTCGGGAGATCTCTAACTTCACCAATCCAGGCCTATCGACGACTCCACACATCCTAGGAAAGAACATCTACACCTGGCTTCTCTAAAGGCCTCAACCTCTAAGCCCAAATCCATCACCTGAAAATGCAACGATGAATGAATTATGATGCATCGATTTAACGCTACTCGAGTCAACAAGTGTAGAGTATAGCGTACCCTACATATCCGGTGCTCTGTGTGTGCTCGTTAGCGGTACCTTGAGACCTCACGCCTCCTGGACAATCTCCTCATGCTTGGTTGTCTAGATGCCCAATCCAGCCACGGTCTAAAGCTCATGTGAAGCCCGAGGAAGTCTTACATACCGTCCCCCGAAACTAGAAGGCTGATCCTCCCTCTTACTACCAACGCGTATTCAGAAGGTGCTCAGAGCATCCTCGATCTCTCTCTTTATGGTTAGGGCTGTCCAGACCATGAGTCCATGTCCGTGGTAGTCCTACAATCCTACCGAATGGACAACTTTAGCCCGTTCTCGAATCTCTGACTTTGGCCATGTCCGAATTGTACGTAATCGCATCGGCAAAGAACGGGCTAACTCGTGAGATCTAGCCGCGCGTGCTCCATCCGCGGTCATCGTCCTAGCCCCGATACGGGGCCTTTGCATGCCTCACGGTATGCGGAAGTACTTTATGAGCGGCTCACGGAACTCTGTATGTCATAAATCCTCTAGATACCACAGAGGTCCTTGCCCATTTCCACCATGCTTGGGCCTCGCCCCTGGGTGGGCCTTGATTAGCCTAATCTGGTAGTGTCGGAGGTAATCTCCATGGCCTCAACACCTTCTCGATGCACGCCAGACAATGAGTGCGCCACCATCGGATCTCCTCCCCACAATGAATGTCGGAGGATGATGCGCCACAAACCTCACAGGTACTGGACCTCCACGACTACTGCTACTAGCCTATGCGATAGTAATCGCCGTAATACCCTCGACCTCTACAAGATTACTGGCGATCAGAAATAATGGTGGTGCTGACCCAGGTACCGTGGACGCCCTCACGTCCTCGTCTCGACTAACCGTCTACATGTCGAATGGCAGCGAAGATTCATTTAATTTTCATTTTAAGTCTAACTGTATTTTTGCCGCAGTACTAATAGACTTGACAACCATGACCCGGCCGTTCATTTCTAAGTAAGTAGCTAACTTCAACCACTCAATTCATTTATTTGATAAAATTCCTAAGCTTTTCTGTTCATTTCATTATCCAAATCTCTAAGGTCATAGTTCCTAACCAGCATTTACCCTTTTCTATACGCATTACATCATGCATATAATTTCTGTAACTGACAATACAATCATAATTCCCATAGCCATCACCGCCAGATTATATGTCACTCGCGCCAATTTGAAACGCAAAAATCACTCCAATCAAAACATGCAACATTAATGACGTATCCCGAGGTGTAAATACGGCCGAGACACTATTCACACACTTAGAAAAACATTTTTATACTATGTCCTTGCATTTATAGGCAATGCAAGACAATTTATTCAATATATCAAATCATATCTATCAACAAAAATTTTATTTTTGATAATTTCATTTTTTAAAAATTTCCTCTCATTTTATTTGATTTTATTTTTCAAATTTTATTTTATTTTTTTTCAAAAAAATCTGTGAACGATGTTCATGAGCGATTAATCAATGATGACTTATAAGCGATTGTCTTGAGTCACAATACACTAACGTGTATTGTGCAATACAATTCCACTGCTTGACCAGGTTCCTACGTCACTTGATACAGCGTAGTGTATTGTGATACAAACCTCGACCATCCAACCACTACAATGGGGCGTATTCGCGATCTGATTTGCAGCGCACCTAAGGTACGCGATACACTTCCCTATTGCAATACAATTTTCGACCACTCAACCCTTCTCTTGTCTGATTCCAACAACTAGCCCACTTGCAATACCTCATATTGCAAGCCACAATTTTCAGCCACTCAAACTCTTATGCTGCAATACAATTCCATGGCTAGCCCGCTTGCAATACACCTCACCCGAGGTTACCCCAACACTTGATACACTTTGAACAACCTAAGGTTGCAATACAATTCCATTACCACATTTGCAATACAACTGAACCCACGCACACCCATGAAGTTAGGTCTGGCCACAATTCCCATTGTATTGTGACACGGTCTAGACGGCGACCCGACAAATTTACCCTTTTTTTTTTTCGTTTTTCACACACTTTTTTTTTTCATTTCTTTCCAGCTATTGGAAAAACTCCCAAAAATACATATACACATTTTTTTTTCCAGAACACTCAAATAAATTTTATAAAAATTTATTTTATTCATTTTCTTTAGTTTTACACACTACAAAAACCTTAGAAAATGATTTTCTTCATCTCATTTTTTTTTCATTTAATTCTGGACCATTTTGTCCAAAATTTCCTCAAAACCTCATGTTCTAACACTAACCCTAGTGCTCAACCTTAAAATTTATTAAAATTTTATTTTATTTTCCAATAAACCAAATAAATTAATTAAAATTTATTTAATTTATTTTTCCTTTCGATTTACACCGCGTAAAACTCCGAAAATTTGTCAACACATTTATGTGCTAATCACTAAGCACACAATCCTTCAACACATTACACTCCATGTTATAAGCATCATTCACACAACAATTCATCAATTAATCACATGATCACACATCATTCATGTTATATACATTAATCACAAATAAAACACATGCATGCAGTGTTCTAGTTTTGCCCCGTGATTTCCTAGGTAATCTCATACCTAAACTCAACATCGAACCACACCTAGTGGCGATGTTCTTACACCTCAAAGACTGTAGTGACAGATCCCGCAATACTAGGTAGCGTATACCTAGGCTGCGATACCCATCTTTGGCGCCCCAACCGGGGTGTCGTTGACCTAGTTAACCCGGGGAAAACTCGTGAAAGTCAGGCGACCAGAGCCACGACTCCACGAAAATAAGCGAGAGTCTCCTTTAATGCGGGAATTTCTGCGAAATCTGAAACCTTTCCCAAACAGTTCAATATGACATATCCATGAGGAAAACGACCACTTGGGCCCACAAACCAATACTCATCCAAATAAATCCCAACTATATACAATAGTTTGAAGAGTTAATAAAATTATCCTTACACATCATATATCAAACTTAGAGAGTTCTAATACATGTGTACATAACAAAACCAAAGCCCCGCAAACCGGAGCTTTCTTCTAAAAACGGCCTCTAGGATGATAGTCTCCTCGATAGCTCACTGTACCTAAAAATAACAATATCCCTCGACGGGGTGACTTATCGCCAGTGGTGGAATCACCTAAAATGGGTTACTCTCCACCCCTAAGTGCATATGCAATGCTCCAAAGTAAACACACGTTCAAGCAAATCATTGATCTAGCAGATATGCACGCAGCCAACCCACTTCCCAGAGTCCTCACTGAGCTCCCTCACACTTGCCTAAGCCATGTATGAGAAAACATCTTTCAAAACAATTCTTGTTGTTTTGAAACTATCTTCACCGAGTATCGGTAAAAATATGGGACTACCCTCCGAGGCGAATGTGTTGGAGAACCTTCTGACACAGTCATGGTCCTCATCCGAAATGATTTGTTGGACAGTCTCCCAACCCCATTCTCCGGAAATTCATCCTGTGAAATTCCTTTCAAAATGTTTTCGTTTTTCTTTCAATTTTTCATGTCATGCACTCACCTAATTTCTAGGCTACCCAAGTGCATATGAAATGCATTATGCCATTTCACACAATATATATATACACAACACATGCAAATATATTTATCATGTGTATATTTACATAATTTAAATCCCACCTGGTATGTTACATGTGAATTCTCGATCCATTCTGGCAAAATTGGCTCGGTGGCTGAATTTACAAACCACGAACAATTCGATTTGAATTGCTCGACTAAACGCATTTTCACCATGAGAATTAATTTTGTGAATCTTGTCGCGTGAGCAGGTGAAACCTCGGATTCTTTGTTCACGACCAAAATCCTATTATCGGTTCCACTTTGTGAAACCAAATTTCATAACCATTTAGGCCTTATACACCAAAACATAATTTATTAATAAATTATCTACGTGGCTCCTTAGCAGTCAGTAAACAATACCGGGATTTATGGCTTGACTCCCAAAAATTCTAACACTTGGTTAAGTTTTGGGGTGATCAACCGTTCAAGGCCTCAACTGCAAAACATCATAAAGCACTTAAGCGAAATTAGTAAAACAAAAGTAGGATCAAACCCTGAGCCTCAAAATTTGTCGAAACTCTTAAATCGTGCACGTGAAGCCCTCATTGCGTAAAATTACGCTTTTGCTTCTTGTCCCGACGAATTCCGACGGTCGGATCGCTCGTAATCCTAGAAAGAAGTAGCTCTCTCTCTAAAAAACTTAAGCGTCCAGCCAACGCATCTCTGACCGATATCCGTTTTGGTTCTCACATAAAAGGGGAGAAGATGGTCCTTTGTTAACTAATACCCATTATCATTTATTCTTTTATTTAATGTCATCTATGTCCCCAAGCTTTGGATTTTCGACATTTGGCACTATCTCGGCCGTCCGTTCCCATCATTTCTCTACTCATGCAACATGTGTCACATGAGTACATGTTATAGGTGACTTTTGTCACGTCAAAAGTCGTTTCACGACATCCGATACTCGATGCCTCAAAAAAGTGCAAATTCATTGTCTCAGATTGACGTCGTGCTAGATTTATGAGCCCGATTCTATGATGAAATGGGTTTCATCATCGAGGATCCTAGAGAATAAATTTTACTGGATTTTGTAAAGTGATTTTGCCATTTTTCGAAGTGAATTTCTCGGGTCTTACAGTATTTTAATAGTTGTTGTCTGATGATCATAGAGAATCATATGGAGGATTTTGTTTATGCAGGTTTTCCCAAGATTGAGAATGCAGAAGATTTCTTATATGCTATTAGCAAGAAATGTACAAAGTTTTTAAGAATGAGAAAAATAGGTCATATGATAATCATTGAGTGAATGTTTGTTTTGAACTGATATCATTGATGTGCCATCTGATACTTGATGGTTAGATAGTGGTGCTATCATTCACGCTTGCAATTCTATGCAAGCGATGATAAGCAAAAGTAGGCTAACTAGTTTGGAGTAGTACGTGAACATGGGAGATGGTACAAGAGTCAAAGTTGATTTTTTGGGAGTTGTTAGATTGCGGCTTAGTATAGGAAATTTTTTGGAATTGCGGGATGTGGCGTACATACCCTCCTCAATCAGGAGAAATTTGATATTAGTACCTATTTTGAATAAACTTGGATATAGTTTTTTTTTAACTTGAAAAGTTAATTTATATCAAGACTTTTTATTAATTGGCAATGAAACACTTTGTGGGGATCTTTACAGATTAGAGTTGTATAGTTTGCTTTCTTTTTCTTATAGTGTTAATATTGTTAGTAGCAAAGCGTTTGAAATTGAGCGAAAAGTCTTATTATTTGTACAGCCTTGGGGCCAGAGAATATCTATTTTGAGGATGATATTGGTACAAGCCAAGGGCCAAGAGAAATTATGTTTAAAGAACACTAATTTTTATTCTTGTGCCTATTGCTACCACTCCGATCTCAAGCCTCGTTGTTGACCAGCATCTAGTAGCCACTAGCTATTGATAATGAACCAATTGAGGATGTAGATCCAGTAGCCCCAAATGTAGACCTAATAGCCCTAGATGTAATCATGGATATACCCTTAAGGAGGTCAGAGAGGGCATATAGGCACGTAATTTTAGATGACTACATTTTCTACTTGTAGGAGCATGAGTATGATGTGGGTGATGTATTATATTTGACTTCCTATAAAGAATTCATTGTTAGTCCTCAATCCAATTTTTGGATCGATACAATGAAAGATGAGATGACCTCCATATAACAGAATAAAGTGTGGAGCTTGGTAGATTTGCCGATAGTTTGGAGATATTGGAATGCGAATGGGTGTTGAAGACCGAGCGATCTGCGAAGGACATTTAGAGAGATATAAAGCAAGATTAGTGGCTAAGATTTACAGTTAACGAGAAGATATTGATTTTAAGGAAACCTTCTCTCCCGTGTCCACTAAAGACTCTCTACGCATTATTATGGTTATAGTGGCTCATTTTGATTTGGAGTTACATCAGATGGATGTGAGGACAACTTTCTTGAATGAAGACTTAGTTGAGGATGTTTACATGTATCAACCTATTGGCTTTGAAGAAGCTGGTAAGGAACACATGGTTTGTAAACTCCATAAATCCATTTATGGTTTAAAGCAGGCTTCTAGGTAGTGATATCTCAAGTTTGATGAAGTTGTCACCGCCAATGGTTTAAGAGAACATTGTCCATCAATGCATATATATGAAGGTCAGTGGGAGCAAATACATATTCTTTGTTTTATATGTTGATGATATTTTGCACGCAGCCAATGATACTGACCTATTGGTTGAGACAAAGCAATTATTGTTTAGCAATTTTGATATGAATGATCTTAGGGAAGCATCTTATGTCTTGGACATATAGATACTTTGCGATAGACCTAATGACATTATGAGATTGTCTCAATAGACGTATATTGAACGCATTCAGAAAATGTTCAATATGCAATCATGTTCTATTGGTAAGACACTAATTGTAAATGGTGAAATTTTCCAAAGGCTAATGTCCTCATAATGATATTAAGAGAGATAAGATGAAAGCAGTCTCTTATTTTTCAGTTGTGGGTAGCCTGATGTATACTCAAGTATGCACACGCCCTAATATTGCTTTTATTGTTGGTGTGTTGGGTAGGTACTTCAGTGATCCTAGTCAAAGCCACTGGAAAATGACTAAGAAAGTTTTGAGGAATCTTTAGGGTGTTAAGGATCTCATGTTGACATATCGGAATACTAACACTCTTAAAGTGGTTGGTTTTAGTAATTCCAATTATCACGAGATTTGCGTGGATGATAAAAAGTCCACTTCTTGTTATATCTTTATAATGGTTGAATGAGCTGTTTCGTGGAAAAGTGTCAAATAGACACTTACAACTTCTTCTACTATGGTATCAGAGTATGTGGTGTATTATGAGGTTACTTGTCATGCAATATGGTTATGGAACTTCATTTCAGCTTTGGAGGTTAATCACTCCATTTCTCGACCGCTGAAATTGTGACGCCCCCAACCCGGTACCCGGCACCCGGTGTCAAGTGAGGGTGTCACTTTTTTTTTCCTGATTACTTAAACTTATAAACTTTAAGCTTGTTCATTCATATAATGTTAAACATTTAACTTGTACTCTCAGTAGTAGCAGATTACAAAATATATTCAAGATCCACAAATGGGAGTGTTCGACTTATACAAAAACTCTACATTTGTTTACAAACAACAAAAAGAATATTACGTATAAAAAATAGACCAAAAAGTCTTCCGGTGGGCATCTAACTATGTGTTGACCTTAGAGACTGATGAGGGTTGTCCAGCCTTCTTGCCTCTACTTTCGTACCTACACGGATGAAAACCCGTGCTAAGCTTTACGCTTAGTGGGAATAAACTTGTGGATGACCACTAGCATGGATCATCACACTTCTATACACATGCATACACATCTAACATATCATATCATTTAAACATGCTTATACATATCTCATATTTACTTATCATATCATGTTTCATTTCTTATCAACGTTCATATACATTTCATATCATTTTACACTTTGCTTCATGTTCTTGTCACAATATACTTGTCATCGCATAGCGGTGCTATGCTTCTCTTATCATATCATATCATTTCATATGTCATATTCAAGTCATTTGTTTAATGTTTCATGCATGCATAAACCTTAGAAGTGGATAAATGAAACTATAAGGGCCCGAAGGCGCTGTACTCACTATCTGAAACAATTACATAAAGGGTCAGAAGAAATTGTTATCATTGTGAGACAATGACCCGTATATATAAGGACCCGAAGGCCTTTATTGTGTGTATGAGACAATGACCATCTATAAGGGTCAGAAGGCCTTTATGTGACAAACGGGACCAGCCCGGTCGGTATCATTAGGACTTGTTTTCCTAATGGGCATGCCCTATCTGTCCCTCTCTTGGGTTCTAGCCAGTTGATCAGTGCTGTGATTTTATGTTCGGTCACATGTTCGTATTCTCGAATAATTATTGTCATTCGATGATCATATACGATATTTACAATTATTTATACGTATCTTTGCATTTTTTATATCTCATTATATGCATGAAAAACTATGGTTACCATGTATGCTTATGAGCTATTTACTATCATTCCAATTTCATCAAGCTAGATATGGATGGATTCTAGACTCAAAAGAGTTCGGATGAAGAAATTATGACCATCCGAAGTTGGAGGCTTCCATGAGCGATGGCTAACGACGGCTTGACGGGAGCCTCCTGTTTTTTGTAATTTTTAGACCTAATATGAGTTCCAATATTATTAAGCTATATATGGATGGATTCTAAACTCAAAGGGCTTTCCATAAAGTCTACGAACATCCGAAACGGAGTTCGGACGAAGAAATTATGATCATCCGAAGTTGGAGGCTTCCATGAAGGCGGTGACTACAAGCGAGACCAGCGAGGCCACTACTATTTTCATGATTCTGGATCTAATGAGTTCAATATTATTAACTATATATGGATGGATTCCTAGACTCCAAGGGCTTTCCATAGAGTCGAACATCCGATAAGGTCGGACGAAGAAATTATGACCTTAGTTGGAGAAATTTTGTGACATCTCCCCTAAAACCCCAATATTTCCTTGTACAAATATTCCTCAATTGAGGATTACAATCAATAACCCAAGTCCAAAACACAACCAATATGCGTAGGGTTCTTTTAGAACGGAATTCATAAAAAAATGGGTTTATGGTTTTCTTCTTCATCAAACAATTCCATACAAAAGTCAGTCCCGATAATCCATGTGAAATCATAGTTTCCATACCAAGTTCCATACCAAATTATAGCATCCACACTAGTGTACAAAATCCATACCTTTCTTGGCTTTCTTCTCTTTCTTCCTCCTCTTCTTCTTCTCTTACGCTCTTATTCTCCCTACTAGGTATGGCTCTCTTCCTTAGGCAAAAAAAATGGGATATTTTTGGTGTACATTCCACATACTTAATTTTCCTTTTATTTGCACTTAGATCCTCAAAGTCCCCTTTATTTGCAAATCAAGTTATGCATATTTCACTTTAGCCTATAACCTTCTTATCTTACGACTTTTGTGTCCCGTCTTAACAAATTACAAATTTACCCTTGTATCTTGTACAAATTCCGGGTTTTGAATTTTCTTACTTAGTAAAATAATAATTGTGAAAAATTTAAAATGCACTTACAAAATACCCTAATTATGTTTAAAAATGACTAGGGTGTATTTCGGGGTGTTACAATTCCCCCCCCCCCCCCCACCTTAAAATAAATTTCGTCCTCGAAATTACAGGAAACTAAGAAACTGAGGGTATTGTACTCTATTCATAGTTCAGTTCCCATGTCGCTTCTTCCATACTGTGATGTTGCCAAAGAACTTTTACGGAGGGCTTGCTGTTAAAATTCTTTGTCTTATTTCACGATCTAGAATAGCTTTCGACTCTTCATCGAAGGTGAAATCTTCTTGTACTTGTATATCTTGAACTAGTAATATGTGTGATTTGTTAGAACGATATCTCCGAAGCATAGACACATGGAATACATCATATGGTGGCTAATTCAGAGGAAGTGCCCAAACGATCACGCTGCGGGTCAGCTCTTTCCTAAAATCGTGAGACAGTGAATCTTGGACTTAGTTTCCTTTTCTTCCAAGCGGAGTATCTTTTCCACGAGTGCGCAAAAACACTTTGTCTCGACTTCATACTCTATATCCTTTCTCTTCAAATTAGCATAAGACTTTTGTCTATCATTGTAACTTTAACCTCTGCTGAATAATTTGAACTTTTTCTTCCGTGTCTTTTAGACCAATAATCTTATGCTCAAGTCGACTACATCTGACATAAGAGTTACACATGCTTGCTCCATACAAAGCTTCATACGGAGCCATACCAATACTGGACTGATAACTATTGTTATAGGCAAATTCCATGAGTGGAATATACTTATCCTAACTTCCTGGAAAATCTAATACACATCCCCGAAGCATATCTTCCAACATTTGAATCACTCTTTCAGACTATCCATCTGTTTGTGGATGGAAAGCAGTGCTAAAATTCAGTCTCGTACCAAAAGCGAGATGCATGTTCAGCCTCGAGAATCTTGGCGTAAACCGTGGATCGCGGTTGGACCTTGCTCGATATGGGAATCCCATGCAATCTAACAATTTCACTCAGTGCGCTGGAAGGCGATCCATGGAGTAGTCGAGTTGAGCAGGATAGAAAGATGGGCGGAGACTTATTCGATCTGTCCACAATTACCCAAACTGCATCGTGTTTCCTTTGGGTGAGGGGAAAACTGGATACGAAATCCATAGTAATGTTATCCCACTCCATTAGGAATCAAGGATTCAATAAACCCGATGGTACTGTGTTCACTTTACTTATCGACACGCTCGACACGCACTTTAAAATGTCCTTTTCATCCCGCGCCTACCGCAGTACTTATTTCATATCCTGGCATGACTTTATTACCTCCAAGATGCATGGTAAATACCGTATTATGAGCCCTCAAATAACAACTTTTTCTTTATCTCTTTATCATTTGGCACACATAATCTGTTCTGGAAATACAAACTTCTAGCTTTTTTCACTGAAAACTCGGTCTTATCACCATCTTTAACCAATGACTTTCCTAGAGTTTCATCATTTTTTCGCGCATCTATAATCATTTGCTTTAAAACAAAGTTGCGCTCTAGTCGAGCTAAGATAGCTCCATCATCTCGTTAGTCTCCAATCACTATACTCCAGTGACATTGCTTCCATCGGCTTCAACTTAAAGCTTCTACTACTACATTGGGGCCTTCCGAGGTGGTAGTCTATGATGCGCCATAATCCTTGAATAACTCTAACCACCTCCCTTGTCTCAAATTTAACTCCTTCTCGCTGCTAGCAAGTACTTTAATTCCATACCTGGGTGGGTAAATTTACACTTTTCCTCGTATAAGCGTTGTCGCCATATTTTCAAAGCAAACACTACCGCAGCCTAACTCTAGTCATGAGTGGGATACTCGCTCATGTGGCTTCAACCGTCTGACGATAAGCCACCACTTTCCTATTTTGCATTAACACGCATCCCAAACCAATGCTCAAGCATCACTATACAAGGTATACTCTTCCCAAAGTAGGTCAGCACAATATCGTGCTTCAACCAACATCCCTTTCAACTGTTCAAAACTATTCTGACATTTGTCTATCCACTCAAACTTTATTTCTTTCCTAAGTAACTTGGTGAGCGGATAAGCTATGCTAGAAAAGCATCTCACAAATCTTCTATAATAACCTGTTAGGCCCAAGAAACTTCTCACCTTGATTACATTTCGAGGTGGTTTCCAATTCACAACGGTCTCAATCTTTGTAGGGTCAACTCTGATGCCCTCCGCTGACACAATATAGCCTAAGAAGGAAACTTCCTTTAGCCAAAAATCACATTTGCTGAGCTTAGCATATAACTTCTTTCTTAGCGTCATAGACTTATTTTCGATGTTGTTCATGTTCCTATGCATCCTTAGAATACACTAGGATGTCATCAATAAAGACCACTACAAACTGATCCACATAGGGTCGGAATACCATATTCATTAAATCCATGAATGCTGTCGGTGCATTAGTCAACTCAAATGGCATTACCAAAAACTCATACTGGCCATATCGGGTTCCAAATGCGGTCTTCGGCACATCTACTTCCTTTGCTCTCAACTGATAATATCTAGATCGCAGGTCGATCTTCGGAAAGACACCTACTCCTTTCAACTGATCAAAAAGATCTTCGATTCTCAGCAATGGGTACTTGTTTTTCACTGTCACCTTATTGATCTGCCGATAATCGATACACATCTGTAGAGTGCCATCTTTCTTTTTCACAAATAAAAACAGGTTCACCCTGGGCCGAAACACTGGTCGCATAAAACCCTTTATCTAAAAGCTCTTGTAGCTAAACCTTTAACTCCTTCAACTCTGTTGGAGCCATCCTGTAAGGTGCCCTAGACATAGGAGTTGTTCCTGACACAATTTCTATGGATAAGTCCACCTCCTTCTCAAGGGGAATACCTGGTAACTCTTTAGGGAATACATCTGGAAATTCCCTTACTACTAGAATCTTTTCCACATCAACTTGACCTCTCTTGGAGTCAAGTATCAAGGCTAAGAATGCCTATATGCTTTTTCTTTATAAATCTCCCTCGCCGCATGGTTTGAGATCGCATTGACACATGCCGGATCTAACGCCTATTATCACCTCAACCGACGTAGAGCAAATAACACTACTCGGGGTTTTGTCCACAATCAACGATGGCTCGCTTTAGTCAACCAATCCATCTTTAATCAAGTCAAACTCGACGGTAAGGTTATCAAACAGCTAGAAACTCTTTGCCCGTATAACAATGGGGCAATTTCTCGTGATAATGCCATTCACACTAACACCGGCGTCTCAACAGACTAGTCACATGCATGTCATATGCTAATTTCTCCATTGCCGGTACTTTGTCAAATACATGCTCCATGCATACATATGAATGAGTAGATCCAGGATCAATCAATGCATGCATCTCAATATCATATAAAGAAAATATACCAGCTATAACCTCAGGAGCATCTTGATCCTCACGAGCCTCATAGCATACCCAGAGCGCCGAGGCATACAGGACGATCCACCGCCTTGAAACTATGCCTCCTCGCCTCTTCTATAGCCGAGATGGGCCACTACGACCCTACTCGATCGCGAGTCAAAAGTGGTGTCAGAGATCCTTCCCTCTACCACTTCCTTGTTGACTTTATTATCCTCGACTTCGTGCACAATCGTACTATCAAATGCTCAAGGCTTCCACACCAAAACACCCTCCTATCAATAACCTACAAACACCCGAATGTCGTCTATGGCAATGAGTGCACTCCAGGATTTCTCCCTATCCAATTGAAGCACATCTACCTGCACTAGATAACATTGACCTCCCCGTCTTCTACCTCAGAGCCGAACTCAGATCACCTGCCTCAACATCTCTAAATTTTTACCGTAAGAGAGGAGGCTCCTTTTGAGAACTTCTTCTTTTAGACTTTTCGTCATTGGGTTTCTAGCTTCTCCACTTTCATTATGCTTGAACTTTTAACCGATAAAAGTTCATCTATTGAGAGAAGTCATAGTGTTAAGTACCTCTCGATGGAATCACGTAGTCCATCTTCAAATTGCCTACACCGAAAATGCCTCAGCGAGACCGCTTCCGTACATATTTGTTGAGATGGTCGAATCCTCTCTCATTCTCAGTACGTATAAGTCCCTTTGCTTCATATTCGTGAACTGTTTCCACTGACTCTCTATACATAATCAGAACATACTGGCCTTTAACTCGACAAAGAATTCCCATGTGATGGGATTTGGAATCCTTGGACTTTTGAGCACTAGTTTACACCAATCATGTGCCTCACCCTGTAATATTGAGACTGCAAATGATGCTCTCTGATCGGGAGGGCATCTAACCTCTTCCAATACCCTTTCTAGCTTTCTAACCGCACTCCGCTTTCTTTTTGACTCTTCCATGCTCGACCAATGGAATTCCTCTGCTCCATGTCTTCTTCTGGTGTCTATTAGAGCTTTAGGAGCGGTCAATCTATCCAATACCCGAGCCATGTCCTACAATATTCTCAGCAAGGCTTCCGTGGACTCATTAGGTACACATTGACGCTCGGTTTCATAACTCTTGTCTCGGGTTAACACTCTCAACAACTTCTTCAGAACGATCCATCTATACAAAACACAAGGACATCCACATCAGATGTCAACACATTACTTAACATAGGCATGTTTATCTTATAATCTATCTAGAAGGTTTAACACTTGTCCAGAAACGTCTAAACTTAGGCTCTGATACCACTTACTTGTGACGCTCCCAACCCGGCACCCGGTGTCAAGCGAGGGTGTCACTTTCTTTTTTTTCCTGTTTACTATAAACTTATAAAATTTAAGCTTGTTCATTCATATAATGTTAAACATTTAACTTGTACTATATTTTGTAGCAACGGATTACAAAATATATTCAAGATCCACAAATGGGAGTGTTCGACTTATACAAAAACTTTACATTTGTTTACAAACAACAAAAAGAATATTACATATAAAAATAGACCAAAAAGTCTTCCAGTGGGCATCTAACTATGTGTTGACCTTGGAGACTGATGAGGGTTGTTTGACCTTCTTGCCTCTGCTTTCGTACCTACACGGATGAAAATTCATGCTAAGCTTTATGCTTAGTGGGAATAAACTTGTGGACGACCACTAACATGGATCATCACACTTTTATACACATGCATACACATCTAACATCTCATATCATTTAAACATGCTTATACATATCTCTTATTTACTTATCATATCATGTTTCATTTCTTATCAACGTTCATATATATTTCATATCATTTTACACTTTGCTTCATGTTCTTGTCACAATATACTTGTCATCGCATAACGGTACTATGCTTCTCTTATCATATCAAGGTCATCATATGTCATATCTGTCATTTGTTTTATGTTTCATGTCTGCATAAACCTTAGAAGTGGATAAATGAAACTATAAGGGCCCGAAGGCACTGTACTCACTATACGAAACAGTGACCTATAAGGGCCCAAAGGCATTGATATCATTGTGCGAGACAATGACCATCTATAAGGGCCCGAGGGTGATGTTATCATTGTACGAGACAATGACCATCTATAAGGGCCCGGCTGGGCGCTCAGAATGACCAAAACGCCAACCAACTGATATCAAGCAAACTTGTATTTCCCTAATAAGATGTCCCATCTATCCCCCTACTAGCCCGCAAATCCATGTGTATGTTATGTTCAGTACATATTCATATTCCCGAATAATTACATATCATTCCGGGTATCATATATATTTACAATTATTTATTCGGGATTCTTTGTATTTTTTCATATCACATTATATGCATGAATAACTCATGGTTACCATGTATGTTATGAGTTATTTACTATCATTCCAATTTCATCAAGCTATATATGGATAGATACTAGACTCAAAGGCCTATAGAATGGAAACATCCGAAATGGAGTTCTGATGAAGAAATTATGACCATTCGTTAAAGGCTTCCCATGAATAAAGGATCACGGAAAGCGTAAACTACCAAAATTTACTATTTTTCTCGCGGATATCTGGACTTAATATGAGTTCCAATATTATCAAGTGATAAATGGATAGATTCTAGACTCAAAAGGCTTTCCATAGAGTCCAAGACATCCGAAACGGAGTTCGGACGAAGAAACAGTGATCACCCCAAAGCTGAGGCTTCCCATGAATGCTGACTAGGAGCAGAACCCAAGAGGCTCTACTTTTTTCTTACATTTTTAGACCTAATGGGTTTCAATATTACGCATATATATATATATATATATATATGGATAGATTTTAGACTCAAAGATCTTTCCATAAAGTCTAAGAACATCCGAAACGGAGTTTGGACGAAGAAATTATGATCATCCTAAGCTCGAGGGCTCCCATTAACAGTTACAAAGCGTATCCTGAGCCTACTGCTTTTCATATGATTTCTGACTCCAATATGAGTTCCAATATTATCAAGATATATGGATGGGATTTTGCTCGGCGGCTTTCCATAAAGTCTAAGAACATCCAAGTAAAAATGGAGTTCGAACGAAGAAATGGTGACCATCCGGTTGGTACCTGGCGAACAAAGTGACTATGAGCAGAACCAGCAGTGCATACTATTTTTCGTGATATCTGGACCTAATATGAGTTCCAATATTATCAAGTGATAAATGGATGGATTCTAGACTCAAAGGGCTTTCCATAAAGTCCAAGAACATCTAGTAACTTGAGTCTGACGTAAGAAACATGATCATCCGGTTGGAGAAATTTTAACAGCATCTCCCCTAAAACCCTAATATTTCCTTAATACAAAATATTCCTCAATCGAGACAGAATCACCAACCTGCCCATAACACAAACTAATATACTGCGAGGGTTCTTTTTATACCCAAAATCTTATAAAAAAATGGGTTTATAGTTTTTTCTTCATCAAACAATTCCATACAAAAGTCCAAAAGTCCAATAATTCATACCAAAATCATAGTTTCCATACAAGTTCCATACAAAATTATAGCATCCATACTAGTGTACAAAAATCCATACCTTTCTTGGCTTTCTTCTTTTCTTCCTCTTCTTCCGCTCTTCTCCTCTTATTCTCCTACCCATATGAGTTCTTCCTTGGGACCAAAAACGTGATATTTTTCGCTGCCTTATTCCCTTTTTATATTCTAATTTTCCTTTTACTTGCACTTAGATCCTCAAAGTCCCCTTTATTGCAAATCAAGTTAAGTGAATATCACTTTAACCATCACCTTCTTATCTTGCGACTCCTTTAAGGTCTCCGCTTTAACAAATTACAAATTTAATTCTCAGATTCACAGAATTCTTGGCTTCAAATTTTCTTACTTAGAAAAATAATAATTACGAAAAATTTAAAATGCACTTATAATATACCCTAATTATGTTTAAAAACGACTATGGTGTATTTCGGGGTGTTACAGAAATTGTTTAATGATAATTCCGTAGTTATATCTTTCTCTACGAACACTAAGAGAAATTCTGCCAAAGATATTACTGATGTGAAATTCTCATGAAAGAGAGCCAGAAGTCCTCATTTTTACTTGAGCACATGCTGTTTAATTAAGTACAGTTGGCAGCATCCACTAACCAAGGTTTACATACGCTTTGTTTAAGAACACGTCACCCACATGACGTTGTTAGGAGCCTAGAATCTTTGGTTTTAAAGGGGGAGTTTTGTCTTTCATATATTTTGTAAGGAAAGCTCATGTTTTTTTTATTATTACATGCACATTTTGACGTTTATCATTATCTTATGATTTTGTGTCATTTTGACTAGATGAATGACAAAATTATGTTTTCTCTCTCTATTGAATCAATACTTTTGTCATTGAAATGCTTATAGATCAGTAGCGCCTGATTATTGATGATTTATGCATCCTCTCTGCATTAATTCATATATGATTGGTCAGGGCTGGTATAAGTCTCTAAGCATTTCCTGGCTATGATTCTTTGATTAGTAGCGCCTGATTATGTACGATTTATGCATCATCTCGGTGCGTTAATTGTATATGATTGGTTATGACTATGTAAATCTATTAAGAAAACATTTTAGTTATGATTATGCCGTGCAAGTGGGATAATGCTAGATTAATTTATTAATCATGGACTAAGCATAATCATATTACAATTTTAATTGTATAATTGTGCATGTTAATTATGAGTCATTTATCATATAGTTTATTATTAACTAGCTATGGACCCATGGTTCTATCTTCTCCCTTGCTTTGGTAAGCCCATTGAACCAAAGCTCAATTGTTCCATTGTGCTCTATAAATATATAAGTAAATATAGCCTTACAATTTTACAACGGTTTGGTATAACACACTTTGGGGAGAAGGAAAGATTCATCTTCAACCCTAACATTTCTTTGATTTCATCCCTTGCAGATTTGGGAGACTAATGGCAGCCAACAATTTTATATCCATGCCAGGTATGTTATTTACCTTGTACGAATTGATATGCTTCATTGTTTTAATAAAGTTATTATTTTGTAATATATTAATTGAGTCCTTTGACTATTGATCAATTGTTTTTGGGATCAATAAATCAATAAATACTCTTGGTTTTTACAAAAATAATTTAGCATGAATTTGTTGAATGGCGAAGAACTTATATGCAAATACTTCATTGGTTTATTTATTTTTGTTATACTGATAATTATAAATAGATAATATGAATCTTAGTAAGATTTACTTGATCATGTTATTAACCTGGGCCTCCATCTCATAACTATCTTCCGGCAGGGCACAAAAGGGAAGGGGTTCCATAATCGAGTTCTAGTGGAGACAATTTACTACATATACCAATGCTCTAAGGACCTGCTCCATTCCATGGTAAAGGAGTCATTCCAACTTGTAAATTTGAGTAAGTTTTGGGTGATTTTATTAGTGACCAAAAGTGCATTAATGCACAAGTGAACTAAATGGTGGATTTCATTGAGAACTCGTTGAATAAGAAGATAGATAATTCCCAAAAGATCGGCCTAATAAGTGAGAGAATCTCTCAAGCTTAAATATCACTCCACAATTTCATATGAAGCCGATGTGAGATCGTATCATTGCCCACCCATATAGAAGCCAAACATTTGCTGACGGCTCACACACTAGATAGCTTTCACTTTGAGCCCCAAGTAGCCCTCTCCCGTTATACACAAACTCTCAATGAAAGCATCATTAATAGGTACCCAAGCTCAATAGGAGACCTCAACCAAAAAGACCGATTTGATATGTAGGAGAACCTCTCAAGCTTAAATACCACTCCACAATTTCATATGAAGTCGATGTGGGATCGTATCATTGCCCACCCCTACAGAAGCCGGACATCCACGGACGACTCACACATTGAAACTTGCTTTGGTGTTCCAATGTGCGTATTACCAGGGAATTTCCTATTTTCGGGGTTACATTTAATGCAACTCTTGGGCTCTATGAAGCCGAGGTCCCCAAGTAAAAGGCTCAGTAGGTATGCACTCCTTTATGCCACTTGTTATTGTTGGTTTTTCAGCAAGGAGGTTTGGTTAGGTGTTATCGGGAGTAGAACTTTTATGATTGCTGCATGGAAGAGGCTTACGAAGGTGGTTTAAACGAGATTTCCAAATAGGGACCAGGCCGAAGGTTGCAAGGACTGAGCGGAGTTGGACTTGTTTGCATTTGGGAGAATATTCTCGAAGCTATATGTCTGCTTCGGGCCGCTGGCCCGCTGCTAAAAATTGGAATGGGAATCAGAGTTGTAAAGAACACCCCTCCCAAATCAACCCAGGCTCTTTGCACTATTTCCACTCGTAGGACCTTATTTCCTAGCCTCTACTACAACTCTTTCTTCTTTTTTGGCCTCTGTGCCTATTTTTTCTCTTTTGTAGCCTCTGTATTTGGTCCAGATGGATCATGTAATCATAGTATGATCACTTTGTTATAAGCGCTGCTGTGTAATTACGAACGCCCTTTGGTATAATTAATGAATTGACATTTCCTGAAATTCCTCCCAATTTCGACTGTTTACAGACTAAGTATTATGTCGAGTACTAAGGTATCGATATGCTTCGAAATGGACCGGGTCTAGAAGCAACATGGTCGGGCCGCGCAAATGCGCCCGTTATGCGGCACAGCGCCCACAATCCCGCCCACGCTCGTCACTATGCCTTAATAACCGCCGCTTAGGATTCAAATTGGCCGCGGAGGCTTAAGGAGTCAAAGAAGGCATTTAATGCCGCCCTGTGCTCTGCACGCTTAATATATAGGAGCCATCATTTGATTTCACCGACCTCGCATTTGTTTCTTCTGGTTATCCCGCTTTCCTCTTGTTCAAGGTTTTCGATATCGAAGCCTGGACGCATGCTTTTATGAACCGTTCTTCCAGGCGCTTGTTTAGCTTTCATTTTACAGGTAAACACTGTTTCTACTCTGGGTCCGTTGATTTTAGATTACTGCACATTTTGCCATAGGATAGCGCAGGGTATCCTGAAGCTCGCAGGATCACGATCCCTGGCCTAGGCTTGGTGGGCTTACAAGTGGTTTCGCTTTTTACCCGTTTGGTATCATGGCTTCAAGCTGATTGTCGTTTCCCCCTTTGTTTTTGTCTGTCTGCTTGTAGAATGGTGAGAGTCGAGACTTCACCAGCCTGTGCGAGTCGAAGCGAGGGCCTACTCCGACACTCTTCTAAGGCAAAGATCATCTTCTCCTTGTCTTTGGAGGAGTTGAGGGCCTATTGTGAAATTCTCGATGACATTGATGTCGTGGCCGCCAGAGGGCCAGTCGAGAATATCAGGTGAAGAACATAACGCTTGTTTTTCACCCCGGAGAATTAGCAGTCACGTTTCCTCAGGCATCTCTCGTCAAGCAATTCTCAGACCTTTTACCGTAGCGCCATCACTCCGCTCTTATTCACCCAAACGTCATTCAGATTCTGATTGAGTATTGTGTTCTAAACCATCTCTACCAGCTAGATCTTTCATTCGTGGAGGTTTGTCTTTGGTTTATACTCGAGGGTAGCTGAAGGCGGCGGATGTCCACAAGGTCGCCCAGAGCCCCTACAATTCATTACAAGACTCCCCGACTCGCCCAAGACTGAGGCGAAGGGTGTGATCCTGGTCAAGGGACCTTGGGATGAGACCCCGGGTTCCCCTGACCTTCCTTTTGATGTAAACCATTCAATGTTTTTTCCAGATGTGTACAAGTAACGGGGGTTGTCGGCTGGTGTATTGTGCGTATACCCATTTTATGTACGCGTGTTTAATTATTATGGGTTGTTTGCGCAAGGAAGAGCCGGAGGGGCAAACTAGTGCATTAGGTGGAGATAGCCAGTTTTGAAAAAATCCGGAGGTTGTTGGAGATTTTTGAGCAGGAGTGGCATCACGAAGTCCTTCTTACCATGAAGAACTTGCATGATTTAAGCCGCCACCTGTCTCCTTACAGCGTCCCAATAATCCCGTACTGTAAAACCCGAGAAAATTCAATTTTCTGAGAAAGGGTAAAACGGTAATTTCAATGGAAAAATCTCAAAAAATTTTAGATCTCGGATGACGAAACGGACTTCACTGTTGGAATCATCTCGTAAAATCTAGCTACCATATTGACCCCCATCGACTTCAAGACAATCACCCCCACGCTTTTCGAGGCACCGAGGGTAGTATAGGACACTTGGCACGTGATGAGAGGTTCACAAAGTGTTACGTGTCAAGTGCAAGGTAAGTCAAACAAAGAGCTCAAGTGGGACCCATTAGATACATGTGGTAACACATGATTGGAGAGAAATCTAAGGTAGATGGATAAGGTGATAAGGGTAATCCAAGGAGCCAATGGGGTAGACATGTGGCAAAAAGTACTCTCCAAACTTGACTTTAGACCAAACAATTCGGTAGGAAAAAAAGAAAGAAAAAGGAAAAGGGAGATAAGAAGAAAGCTTAGAGAGAGAAGCTCCACCTTCTTTCTAGGTTTCCCAGCGATCGGACCGACGATTCTCGACGGATCAAGAAGAAAAGTGCTTCCCTATGCCAAAAGTTTCAAGTAGAGACCGGAAATGGGGAGTTTTGACAAACTCCAAGAGGTAGGTTTTCTCCTACTTTGGTTTTTTTCTACCCTAAGGGTTGTGTGGTGGTGTCTTGCCCCAAGGGAAATGTTTGGTTGCATTTTGAACTAAGGGAAGTTACCCTATTTTGATCATACGCATTAGCCAAACTTTAGGACTGGTTTTTGGGTGGGAAATAAAGGGAATTTTGTAGCCACATCAGTGAACTTGATGTTAGGCTTTTGAATTTCCCAAATCAGACTTCTGTAACCCAAGTTATGGTCCGTTTACCCTGAACAGTCTAAGTGGTAAGGCTAGCCGGCTAGGTCAGCTGGTTAGTAGCTAGGGCCAGCCGACTACCGACTGGGCCAGCTGGCTACCGGCTAGGGTCAGCCGGCCTGAATGGGGTTAGCCGACTAGCGACTAGGTCAGTTAGCTAGTGGTTAGGGTTAGCCAGCTAGCGGCTAGGTTCATGTGAGGCCTCCAACTTCGGATGGCCATAACTTCTTCGTCTGAACTCCGTTTCGGGTGTTCATGGACTCTATGGAAAGACCATTGAGTCAAGATTCTATCCATATGACTATGGAGGACATTGGGTGAGCATAAACTACTGAAATCTATGTTTTTCTAGGTCTATTGGACAGCTAGGGCTAGTTATTCATGTGTGGCCTCCAACTTCGGACGAGCATAACTTCTTCGTTTGAACTCTGTTTTAGGTGTTCTTAGACTTTATGGAAGCTCATTGAGTCAATATTTCAGCCATGTGCTTGTGGAGACCATTGGGTGACCATATCATTGCTAAAATCTATGTTTTGCACCAAGTGTGCAGGTCGCTTGGTTGTGTCGATGTGAATAGCTGGGTTGTGACAATGACCACGTGATGGCATGCTGTGCTATCAGATTGTAAGAATTTCATGATAGCCCTCGGGAAGGTCAGATGACATCATTTGTCATATCATGATTGATGAATGCTAATATGTTTGATATGATATATATATATATATATATATATATATATATATATAGGGATGAAATATATGGAACTTATATGCGTGCGATATGTTTGCATGGTGTTAATATGAAGTACAATCACGAATGATTCATGTGAGTGTGCATCATACATGTAACATTTAGAACAATCACTTTAATACTTATATATGCAAAGTATCATCACAATAAGTCGGGGCGGTACATAGAACTAAGCATCCACCATTTGGTGAATGTGTGAGATTAAACAGATAACGTCCAATTCTGAGACTCACATGTTGGTATAAAAATGAATAAAACAAATGAAAATAAATTAATGTGTGTTGGCGGAGGAAGAAGGGGGTCGCACCCCCAAGTGAAAAGCTTGGAACTTTGAGTGTAAGAGACTTGCGGTGTGATCTAAAATTTCTGTATGGGTGTAAGAGACCCACGTCGTGAGCCAAAAAATTATGTTTGGGTGTCAGAGACCCGCGACGTGAGCCAAAATTTATGTTGCCTAAATAAGACATACAATTAACACATAGACTTCAAGTTGTGTGATAGGAGTCAGGATTGACTCGGGATTAGTTTGCCCATTGGCACTTGCAGTGGGTACTAGTGAGCCGGTAAGGGTTCAAAATATGTGTTTCATTGGTACTACCAGTGACGGTTGTCACACTTGGCATAGGCATGTGTGAGGGAGTCGATGAGGACTCGGGACATGGGATAGGGTGCGTCACATTCTCATCCATGGCATGTAGACATTTGAGTAGGAATGTGCATATTTTTACCTGAATGTGTGTTGGTTTGATCACTGCATGAGCACTTAGGTGGGGGGTAACCCTTGTAGAAGATTATCACTACCGGGCTTTGCCTTTTCACTCACATAGACTCGTCAGTACACGAAGAGTCAACGCTCTTTCAAGGCCGTGAGTACGAAGAAGGTCGGGTTATGGCCTTTAGAAGCATTTTTGTAAAATATATTATAATAATCTAGTTTTAATATACTTTGGCATGTAAAAGTGTACATCAAACTCTTGTGGAATATTACAGGAATTGGTTAATCAGAAGAAAATTATACATAAACGGGTCTCGATATATGAGATATGTGGAGTGTGATATCGAGCAATCTGACATCCAATGTGTTTACTGGTCGACGGGTTGTCAACAATGTAAGATCCCAGAAATCGGGATCGCCACACGTGCCCCCTCTACTCCCTCATAAATTGTGGAAGGTGAGCACTTCAAGCCACCGGTGGACCTTCCGGTCTCCACCTCAGTAGTTCATCCCAGCCTAGGTGTTTATAGTTTGCAGGAGGCTGGTAGGGAGTTGGTGATTAGCACTCAACCCATGCAACCTTCCTCTGCCAGTGAGGATTCCGACCTTACCCCCCAGGCATCTAGGCAGGGTGAAAAGGGTAGCCGTTTGGAGCGACTTCCCTTAGAAAGAAAGGGCTCATGTCCTGCCTCTGAACACTGAAGAGAAGGAAAGGGACATTTGGGGGTCAAAACGTTCTTGGAGTCGGAGTGGAAGACTTCGTCCCTTGGGTTCCCCCCATATCTAGTCGTCCCCTAGATTGGGAAGAAGAAGAGGAAGAGGACGGGATGTCGGATTTGATTCATAACTTTATCGTCGAAAACGGTAGCGGTAGATGCTAGCCGAAAGCAAGCTGCCGACGCCACCCCGAGTGGCCTTCTGGGATCGTAACACTTCAAATTATACCCTAACGGTTTTATAACATGTTTAGGTATAATAAAGTAATGATATTTTGTAGGAATAAAATAAAGATAAAAAACAAAAGTAGGAATATGCATAATTAAATTAAAATAATAAAGAAGATTTATGGCTATTGTAAAATATCATAAATTGATTTCAGAATATTAGAAGAATTGAGGACCAAAGTGAAATAAAAGGGATAAGATCAATGAATGATAAAGCACCAAAATAAATATCTTATTTTTTGATCTTGAAGAAAGTGGGAGAGCATAACACCCCGAAATATACCCTAAATAAGCTGGCTAATGCTTAGAAGATTTTTTGTAGTTCTAATTTAAAATGTTTCATAATTGAAATGCAACATTAAAACGAGACCTCGAAATTTCGAGAATTAAGGACAAAATTGTAATTTGCCAAAATGGGGCATAAAGTCATAAGTTGATAGGTTATAGCTGTGCAGAAATAACAAGAATTGAGGCCACAATGAAATAAGGGGAAGTTGGAGGACAAAAAGGCAATAAAGGAACTTAACCCAAAAATGGGTTTTTGATGGCCAAACATGGCCTTAGAAAAGATGGGGATTTTAAAGACCAAATTTGGTCTCAAATCGGGGGAACCCGTAGCGAGTAAGAAAGCAAAGGTTAAGAAGAGAAGAAGAAGAGAAGAAGAGGAGGAGGTGATCAAGCAAGTTAAGGTATGGATGCTTGCCTTGGTATGGAGCTTGTGATTTTCATATGGAACTATATGGTTGGTAGCGGGAATTTTGTCTAATTGTATGGTTAGAGATTGCTCCAAATCCTAGTGGTTGTTAGGATTACATCCTAACCAAAATTTTCGTGAAAGTAGGAGTGCTAAAATTCTAAATAGCACAAGATCGGTATGAAACCTCATTTTGGAGGAGGGATCCATGGAAATTGTGTTAGGGTTTACAACCAACCCTACATAACCTTTATAATTGGTTTATATATGGGTTATAACCCATAATATAGTTGTTTTGGGAAGTATTCATGATAGGTTTTTGGTCTAAGGAGGATAAGAGATGAAAATGGGTGAAAAATACCCATTCCGGGCTGAAACCCACCCAGAGGACCCAAAGTCCCACCTGTGAGAACATCGTTATCGGTCATTTTGTACTAAGTCCTACCTAAGAGACTACTACTATGTTCCCGCTTTGACCGCCAGATTTCGCATTATAACTGGCTTATTTCTACCCGACGGAGGATTCATGGCCAAATAAAATAGACTTCAAGGAGAACCAAACCTATTTCATAGGTATCTCCAAATTCTGACTCCAGATAGCCCAAAAATTTCACTCCTAAGTGAGGCCATGTGCAAGCCCATTTCCGGCAGATCCGTTAACTTAGAGTATTCCGAGTTGTTTCGACGAACTTGAGTTTCTGCACTCGAATGGGGGTGATTCCAATAATAGAACTTTAGCACCTTAACTTTAAAATTCAGACAAAGATCCAGTGCCAAATATCGAAACAAGGCACTGAAAATAAATATTGCAATCTGTGGCCTTGAAGCTCCAGAAATCGACTCAGTTGGCATGAAAATGCCATAACTTTAGTTTGATGATCCAATTGGATTGATTCCACCCTGCAAAGTAGATTCAGAGAAGAATAAGAATACATGATTAAGGTGTGATTATATACAGATTCATACCTTACCCGTGATATGAAATACGATCTGGTTATGAACATAATGTGCTAAGAATGCCATATTCTAAAACAAAAAGTTAACAACCTATATAATTATAAAAATACTCTTGAGACCATTATTAATTGACATAGCACTCCGCCTGACAGTACTTCGGTACTCCTAGTGCTCCTAAGACCCGATTAGTACTTGCATTCTCTAGGGTTCGCACTCTGACACTGGTATCCCGTTAGCGTCCCAAGACTTCGATTAGTACTGCACTTCGTCTCGTTATGCTACGCACTCGGCCCCGACAAAGGCTATGGCACTCCTAGCTCAGACTGAAATCCTGCTTCCGCATCAGATAATATCTTGGATATTATTATGATGTGTCTTGGCACTTTTATTAGTAATCGGTCCGGGTATTCCTGCACTATATGATAATAATCAAGAATAAATAAGAGGAAATTATGGTGTATTGTTCTTGATCCGTAATACTTACGGTATTTCGAATAAGAGTAAGCTCAGAATCTTCTACGGAGACCCGAATAAACATATAAGTCCCAGAATATAATATAAGTCCAAAGAGGCCCCAATATACTCAGAGCACGAACTCCGTAAAATTCCACGAATTTTTATATAAGAATAAGCTCAGAATTCCTAATGAGTCCCGAATGAACATACACGTCATATAAGTATAAGTTCTGATAAGAAGAAACTCAGAATTCTACGGGAGGTCCGAATAAGTATAATCTCCAAAGAGTACCTACGTACTCCAGCACGGTAAAATAAGTATATGTATCCGTTATGATTCAGACTGCCACAGGATTAATGTCCATAATTGACATACCGATACGTCGATCTGACCCTATATGCGATACGATTATGATTAGTTCGACTTATCGCATCGACGGGTACCTTTCTTCATACAAGAATAAGATCCGTAAGACACACGAAGTTCCTTGCAATGTCGTATAAGACCCGTAAGATAAGTATATGCTCCTGTAAGACATGTATAAGATTGAAATACATGTCCAAGTTCCAGAATGCCGTATAAGATCTCAAGATAAGCATACATTGCTTCCGTAAGACATGTATAAGATTGAAATACATGTCCAAGTTCCGTAATGCCGCATAAGATCTCGTAAGGATAAGCATACGCTCCAGAAGACATGTATAAGATTGAAATACATGTCCAAGTTCCGTAATGCAAGATAAGATCCTCGTAAGATAAGTATACGCTCTGTAAGACATGTATAAGATCTAAAATACATGTCCAAGTTCACATACCAAAGAGGTTCCTAAGATCCGTGGAGGCAAGTTCCGTGAAGTACTGTATAAGTTCCGTATTTACATGTATAAGTTCAGAATACATGTATAAGATCCGAAATACGAGTATGTGTTTCGAGATACCCAGATAAGTTCCATAATACACATAAGATCCGAGTACAAGATCTCGAGATACAAGAATAAGATCTCGATATACAAGAATAAGTATAAGTCCCGTAGTACCTGTTTCGTACCTCCTGTATTATGAACTGCTCGTAATACCTAATGTACTTTTGTACCAACAAATGTTCTGTAGTACCCACGGTACTTCGTGATCCCGAAAGATAAGAATAAGCTCCGTGAACACAAGTATAAGTTCTCAGAATCAGGATATACTGGTGTAGGTACAAGTATAATATAATGGCAATTAATATGTTCTCAGAGTTCTTACTAGTACCTCAGATCCGACAGATTATGTAGTACCCACGGGTACTCCCGTGATTCCACCATTCTCAGAAGACTCACACTCCATGTTTCTGGATAAGGATAAACTTCGCAGTACCCACGGTACCCCGCATGAGCATGTGCATACGTTAACTCCAGGACTTGTCAGATATGATACCAACACAAGTTGGCATCGTGAGCGTACATTCGATCAAGTAGTACTTACGACACTCCGTATAAGATTAAGTTATGCCAATCCAAAGATAATGCCCGTAATTTCTCGCGGATACCTACGGTACCTCCGATCAAGTGTAAACTTCGCAGGATAAGTATAAGTTCTCAGAACTCTACTTGGAGATATGAGATAGATCTAAATACTAATACGTGTTTAAGCAATTTCCGTGATAAACATAGCTCAGAATTCCTACGGAGATCGAATAAGTATGCTTTCTGAGATAAGTGGCACATGTATAAGCTCAAGATGATACGAACCAATAAGAATAAGATCTAATCGCTTATAAGTATAAGACCCGATAAGAATAAGTCTCGCCATAAGTGTAATTCCCGAGTAGGTATAAGATTGTTATATGTTTATCATGATTCGCCTTAAATGCATGCATCCGTATAAGTTATAAGGAATGTTTCCTACTAAGCTGCAGTTTAGCACGGGTTTTTAACCGTGTAGGTACAGAGAAGACACGAAGAAACATCCGCATACAAATGGGCCAACACTTGTAAGGGTTCATTACATGTAGGTCCGTGCTCGATTTGTAATAAAAAGGCGCTTTGCACTGTAAATGGACTCTCGGTAAATGTATATGAGATTTTGATTATGTTATAAGATGTGGGCCATACCCACAGGTACCAGTTGGCTTTTAAAAAAAAAAATCAGGTAAAGAGTCCCAACTGAGTCTCACACCTGAACCTGGCTCGATCCGCCTAATCTGCCTGACCGGAAACGTGATACAGAGCAAATACCTGACAAAGAGAGAAGAAAGAATAAAGCAAGGTTAAGAAGAATAGAAAAAGAAAAGAAGAAAGAAGGAAAGGAAAAGAAGATCACGTGTATGGAATTTGAGTATGGATACATGTCTGAAGTTGTATGGGACTTGTTGAGTTTCATATGGAAAAGTGTCGATTTTTGTATAATAGTATGGACTGTGTATGTTTGGGTTTGGAAACTCCCAATCTCATTTCTTGTTAGGATTAAGTTGAGAAGAGTTCTAAGGATCCTATGTATGTGTCTTAGGAAGGGTCTAGTTGCAAGTTGAACCAAGAAAATTCCCTATTTTTGGATCATATGCAGTAGTTGGACCTTAGAACGAGTTTTTGGGTCAGAAATAAAGGGAATCTGGAAGTAAGTCCATCTGATAAATTGTAGCCACATCAATGAACTTGATGTTAGGCTTTGAATCTTCACCTGACCTCAGACTAAGTTATAGTCCTTTACCGAGGTCACAGATTCAAATTCGTCGGGTCAGCTTCACCGGTCAATCCACCAGACCTTAGAACGGGTTTTTGAGTAAGAAATAAAGGGAATTTAGCAGTAAGTACTTCTGGTAAATTGTAGCCACATCAATGAACTTGATGTTAGGCTTTGAATTTCTCAATTCGACCCCTGTAGACCAAGTTATGGTCTTTTACTCCGAACAAGAAACGGGTGAGAGGTCGCCCATAGAGGTCGTCCAAACAGGTCGGGCCAGGACTACGCAGCAGAGGTCAGCAAACCTCATGCAAGATGTCAAAGGCACCTCATGCACAGAGGTCAGACAGAGGTCACAGACCATGCAAAGAGAGGTTAGCGCACCTCATAGCAAAAGTCGCACCTCATGCAAAAGATCGCCAGACCATGCAGCAGAGGTCACAGACCTCATGCAACAGGTCGGCAAAGGCCGCAGACCTCATGCAACAGAGGCTGCTAGACCTCAAGAAACTGAGGTCGTGGTGAGACCCCCATCCCGTAGAGGTTTCGGTGATTCGTCCCGTAGAGCTCACTGGGCCCGGGGCTTCAGTGCCAGCCCGGTCAGATTTGATCACGTATGACTTCCAACTTCTAAGGTCATAACTCTTTCGTCCGAACCTCAATTGGGGTGTTCTCGACTCTATGGAAATCCCATTGAGTCAAGAATCCATCCATATTCTCGAGGAGGATATTAGATGTCAGGACCGAGGGGTGATGGGATCGAGCCTGTCCAGGTCGGCCGCCGGCCGCTTCAGATTTGACTGACGTATGACTTCCAACTGGCACTATAACTCTTTCGTCCGAACCCGATTCGGTATTATCAGGACCTATGGAAAGCCCATATAGTCAAAAATCCATCCATAGATAGCTTGATAAAATTGGAATTCAATAGTTCCAGAAATCATAAAATAGTAGGCCTTGCAGTAACTATAATTTTCATATTATGACCATAAATAGTTTATAAGCATTATACTGAAGCATAGCTTATTTACGTATCTAATGAGATACGAACAACAAAATATGAATATATGATCGATTGTATATATCCATATGATTACCGAATGACAATAATTATTCGAATATGAGGTATATACTAAAACATAAAATACATATTGGATTGTCCGCTGTAACCTCGGTGTAGGGATAGATGGGCAAATGAAGCCTATTAGAAAATAAAGTCCGCAAAGATATAAGCTTATGTTACGCTCATATCGAGGCCCCGTCAGGTCGATGACATAGATCCCATTTGGGATCAAAATTCAAAGGTCACCACCGGCGCCTTCGAGCCTTATAAGATGATCATTGTCTCGCATAATGACAATGCCTCTGCCTTTATGCGCTTCCCCGTATCCACTCTAAGGTTTATGCATGTAACATAAGAAAATGACCTAAGATATGCAAACTAAAGGTAGAGAACATATGACATGATATGATAAGCATAAAGATTGCTATGCGATGAAAGTATACGCTACAAGAATAAGGCGAAAGTACAAGATGACATGAAAAGTATATGGAAGATGACAAGAAATGAAAATTGTTATGAAAAGTATATATATGAGAAATGATAAGAATCTGTAACTGTTATATGTGTTATATGCATTTGTATAGAAGTGGGGTGACCCTTAATGGAGGCCATCCATGTGTTTTTAATTCCCACTAAGCGTAAAGCTTAGCACGGGTGTTCAATCCGTGTAGGTACAGAAGAGGAAACTAGAAGACAGGACAATCCACATCAGCAGTCAAAGGCCACGCATCAATAGGTGCCCACTAGAAGACCTTTAGGTCTATTTTGTATATGAAATTTTGTAAACATCATAATATCAGAATGCTAACACTTCCATATTTGGAGCTTGTATATATATTTTGTAATCCGTTGCTACATAATATAATACAAGATAAATGTTTAACATTATATGAATATGCTAGTGTAAAGGTTAAAAAAAAAGAATAACCCTCACCGGACATCCATGCCGAAGGCATCACAGCTTAAGGGTACTTAGCCTCAGTTTAGGCGTTATCGAAAAGCCTAGGTTTAGCGGCTCCGAATAGAGTATATATGATAGAAAAGCCCGTGTTTAGTAATGTGTTGGCCCTGATGTGGACATGTCCTTGTGTTTTGTATAGATGGATTCTGGTCCCGAAGAAGCCGAGTGTTAACCCACGGAACAAGGGCTATCGCCCTTCCCGAACCTTCCGAAAGTAATGTACCCACGAGCTCCACCGAAGCCTTGCCGAGAATATCGCAAGACATGGCTCTAAGCTTGATAGATTTGACATTCTTAAAGCTCCAATAGACACGTAAGAAGACAATGGAGCAGAGGAATTCCATGGCTTGCCATGGAAGAGTCATGTAAAGCCGACCGTTAGAAAAGCTGAAAAGGGTATTAGAAGAGGTTAGATGTCCCCGACCAGAAATTATCATGTACTCCCACTATTACAGATGCAGGCATATGATCGGGTGGAAACTAGCTTTGAGAAGTCCATGATTCCAACCTATGACTCGGGAGTTCTTCGTCTCAAGAGTTCGTGGCAAAGTATGTTAACGAAATGCATGTGTGGATTCCAAGTGGAAACAGCCTGCACTCACAAAGGAACTTATCTGGCTGAATATGAGAAAGAATTTAGTCACTGTAAGTATGCACCGGACCGGGTCTCAGGCATTTGCAGTAATTTGAGGATGGATTGCACATTCCATCAAAAGATATTGCACTCTATGACTTTCTCCACAGTGGATTGGCTACTGTCCAAGCCGCAATGAAAGCAGAGACTAGAAAAGAGCAAAGAAAGAAAGATTTCAAAAGAAGAAGTTTTAGAGGAGCTCATTCCTCCTTTCTAGAAAAGAGGCGGTATAATCTCCAAATTTCAATAAGAATATAGTTCCGCCTACGCAGAGGTAGAAGGCAAGGTCCAAGTAGCACGTAGTACGTAGGGGTGCTTCAGTTGAGACAGAAGAAATTCCTAAATGTCCTCATTGCCATAAAAGGTGCATTCTGGGAGTTTGTAGATTGCTGGATGTGAGGGGTAAGCCTTGCAGTAAGCCTCGATCATCTGATAAAGACATCATTCCCCAAGAACTGTGTGATAATGTAAGTCAATAAGGAAGTGGTAGAGGAAGATCTACTGGCACCACTTTCACCGCGATCGAGGTAGGGGTCGAGTGGTCCATATCGCTGATGCAGGACGAGGAGGCATACCAGAGACAAGTGGATCGTCCTATGCCTACAGAATCCAAGACGAGCGCATGCTATGAAGGCTCGGAGGATCGTGGATGCCTCGAGGTTATAGCCGGTATATTTTTCTTTATATGATATCGGTGATGCATGCATTTATCGATCTCGATCCACTCATTCATATGTATGCATTTCGAGCATGTGTTTGATAAGATACCACCAAAGAATGAATGTTTAAAGATATGACATGCATGTAACTAGTCCGTCAGCAATGTTAAAGGTGAATAGCATATATAGAAATCGGGCTTCCATTGTTATACAAACAAGAGAGTTTTTGCCGATTTGATAACCTTACCCTTCCGCGACCACACGGATTCAGCATGTGGACGGTTGTCTAAGCACCGAGCTACCATCAGACAAAAGACTGTGAGTGTCAGATGCCCGACCACACCGAGAGGTGACAGCAGCGCGTACTGGTCAAGTGTAATGTCCAATGTGATTCCACTTTATGCTAGGAGATTTATGAGGAAAGGATGAGACATTCAGTCGTGGGATATCGACTCAAGAGAAGTCAAGCTGACGTAGGGTAATACTTCGGGCCGAGAGTAAAGGAAGAGATGTGTCAAGACGCATTTAGAACCCTGGAGGCGCCACATGAAGCCGGTCATGCCATTTTAAGTTAACTAATGCACCTACAAAGATATTCATGGATTTGATGAATAGGGTTTCTCCGACCCTATGGACTAATTTATCAGGGTTTTTATTGATGACATCCTAGTGTATTCTAAGGATGCACAAGAACATGAACGAAGACTGAGAATACCCTGAGATTTAAGAGAAAGCAGGTTATATGCTAAGCTCAACAATGATTTTCGCTAAAGGAAGTCTCATTCCTAGCCATATCAGGTTCGGCCGAGGGTATGAGTTGATCCTACTAAGATCAAGGGGCCAGGAATCGAAAACACCTCGAAATGTGAACCCAAGGTGAGAAGTTTCGCCTCAAGAAAGCATATAGAACATCAGAGAGGCTTTTCCGCCATACCCGCCTCACCAAGTTACTCAGAAAGAACAGTTTGAGTAGACGTAAAATGTCAAAATAGTTTTGAACAATTTGAGGGCAATGTCGGTCAAGCACCAAGATTGACAAAATTAATGAAAAGAGTGAGTACCTTGTGATGCGATGCTTCGTGCATCGGGTTTTGGATATCGTGGTTAATGCAAGATGTAGGGAAGTAGTGGCTTGGCGCGCCCGCATGGGCTGGAAGCCACATGAAATGTAATTATCCCACCTCATGATCTAGAGTCATCAAGCAGAAGGTTTGCTTTAAAAAATATGACGACACTACTTATACTGGGAAAAGTGTAGAATTTACACCGATCATAAGAAATGCCCCAAGCACTTCAAGTAACATAGAAAGAGTTAAATTTGAGACACGGAGGTGGTTGTGATATTTGGCTGATTAAGGACCTGCATCATTAGACATCACTCCTGAAAGGCTAATAGTAGCCTATGCTTAAGTCGAAAAACAAGGTGAAACGTTACCACAAAGATAAAGATCGAGACTAGCAAATGATGGAGCGATGAAGAATAACTGTGGTTTGAATCTCTGCTTTAAAGAAAGGATTATAGATGCTGTAGAAAATGACAGAGCTACGAAAAGCGTATGATCGAGATGGTGATAACCAAGTTTTCAGAGAAAGAAGTTTGAAGTCTATTTTAATATTTATGTGCCATGATAAAGAGCTAAAGCAAAAGTTGTTATTCGAGGCTCATAATACTACATTTACCATGATCCCTGAGTAATAAGATGTACCAGACTTGAAACAATATCAGAAAGGAATGAAAAGAGATGTGACCTGAGTATGTGTTCCGCGGTTTGACGGTCAAGAAGTCAAAGCTGAACACCAAGTGCCCACAGGTTTGTTAAATCCCCTTCCAATTCCTCAATGGAAGTGGGATAACATTACCATGGACTTTGTGTCGAGTTTTCCCCTCACACAACAAAAACATGACTCTGTCTGGGTGATTGTAGATATGCTCACAAAGTCGGCCCATTTTATACCGGTCAGGATGGATTATTCTATGGATCGACTAGCTGAGTTATATGTGGAGGAGATCAGACGGACGCATGGTGTCGCTTGGCCTATCGCGGCTTTCTGATAGAGATCCACGATTTACATCAAGGTTCCGAAAGAATTACGCTCACTTTATGCATTGTCGACTTAAGAAGGCATTCATCCAAGAAACGCATGGACAGAGAGATTGATTCAAGTGCTCAAGATATGCTTCAAGGTCAGGTCATGGAATCTTTTCGAAGTTGATAGTATATTCCATTTATGGAATTTGCCTATAACAATAGTATAGACCCCAAAAAGCAGTATATTTTTTTTATTTTAATATTTTATTTTATTATTTTATTATTTTATTATTATTTTATTGTTTTTTATTATTTTTTTATTGTTTTTTTTAAGTTAGAGCCGAGCAAAATAAAATAAAATAATAAAATAATAAATAAAAAATAAAAGTCAAAAAGTTGGGGGAGCCAAACTGAGGGGAGAAGAAGTGGAAGGAGTAGAAAACGTAAAAAAAAAAAAAAGGGAATATTTGTTCGACAAAAATCAAATTTTATTTTATTTTATTTTATTATTTTAATTATTTTAATTTATGAGATTTGAAATAAGATAAAAAGGAAATAAAATAAAAGTCAAAAAAAAAATGGTGGGTCGTTAATAGATTTTAGTCATGATCTGCAGTGCAGGCGTTTAGAGCCATTATTTTTCAGAAATATCGCTCAAAGCATGTACATAGAGAGTCTGCTCAAAGATGACATAGAGAGTCGGCTCAAAGCATGTGACATGAGAGTCACCGCTCAAAGTACAGATTAGATCGCTGCCTAACATAAACGCTTAGAGTTAGCGCTCGCAGCATAGACATTCGCAGTCATTAATCCTTCATCCGTCTATCTTCTTGTGTTAGCTAGCTTCATGTTTTTAGTTTGACCTATAGAATCGTTATTTCCCTGGGCTTTGCTTCCATAACTTTTCTTGCGCTTAAAGGTCTAGAATCTTTCCCTCTCCCGCTTACTTGGTATAGCCTTTCGAGTCTCGTAACATATTTTGATCATATTGTGGATACCCTATGCTTCACGCCCTCATTTTGTGTAAGTATGTACTTCCCTTTCGGTTATTTGTTTTCTACGCCTTTCGGTATTTGACTCTACTTGACTTTTGACATCGGGTTCTCCGGCCACTTTGGAGACCATTCGGGGGAAGTTCGACTTACATCGTGACTTTGGTGAGCCTGTAAATTTGTTTCTATGTCATTAAGTGTTTCTTTTAGCCCCCTTCCTATTTTTCGAGCTTAATTGAGTCAAGAAATGCAGGACACTTTGTGAAGTCTCTTTATCTTCTGATAAACAGCTTCATCTCGCCGCACTCACTGGCTTAAACTTTCACTTCATTTCATTCGCCACATTCGCACTCATAAACCCTTATCAAGTTATGGGCATATTTGTAGACCAAAAGCAAGATATTTTTTTTTTTTATTTTTAATATTTATTTTATTATTTTATTATTTTATTATTTTATTATTATTTTATTGTTTTTTATTATTTTTTTATTGTTTTTTTTAAGTTAGAGCTTAGCAAAATAAAATAAAATAATAAAACAATAAAATAAAATAAAATAAAAAGTCAAAAGTCAGGAGCCAAAAACGGAGGGAGGAAGAGTATTATAGAAAAAATGGAATATTTGTTTGACAAAATCAAAATTTTATTTTATTTTTTTTTATTATTTTAATTTTGGTGGAGATTGTTAAGATAAAAAAGGAAATAAAATAAAAAGTCAAAAAAAAATGGGTGTGGGAGCCAAAAACGGAGGGGAGGAAGAAGTGGAAGGAGTAGAAAAACAGAAAAACAGAAAGAAAAAGAGGAGAGAACCAAAAAGAGAAGAAAACGGAAAAGAGAGAGGGAGTTCTAAGAAGCACGGAGGAGGAGACTGAGAGACTGCCCTAGATTTCTTCATCTAAGAGCTTTATTTTAAGGATTTCTCATTCTTCTTTCTTCTTTCTTATTTCTTTATTTTATTTTATTTTTTATAGACATTCTTCTTTCTTGTTATTATTCTGCCATAGTTTTATCTTTGCTTCTCACTAAATTAGTTGGAAGTTAACCTAAAATTTATAACAATAACTCTCCTCGACATTGGGGGTAGGTTTTTTTGCAGCCCTTCTTTTGTAAAGGCTGGATTCCTCCGCTATATCTCCTGCATACCGTGGGGATCCTAGTCCTTTCTTTTGTGTTTATAATATTTTCTCTGGTTTTTACTGATAAAAAAAAAAACAAAAACAAAAGGATCCGACATTTAAATATATTGTGGTTGCATTTGTAACAAGAAGCAGACTTTCAGTACTCCATGCACATTATTTTTTGTTCCACCTGGAAGTTCTTATTATTTTTTTTTTCCTTTTTTTTCTGTTTTGTTCCGTTATGTGAATTTCCCTTTTCAAAAAGTTACTGAGAAGAACTTTGTTGACGTATCTAAAGATGTTATCTGGACTGATTTTCTGATGCACAAATACACAAAATAAAGAAAATGATCCTCATTGCACCAACAAAGCTGAAAGGCACCTGACTACTGTCCTCGAGTTCCGTAGAGCCTTGATTTATTATATTGTTTCATAAAGCTACATTGCATATGATATATCATTTTATAGGAACTTCACAGTAGTTACATCACATTTTGAATAGGCATTGTATTCTGATCCTTAAAAAAATATATATATATATTTAATCGATGATCATGAGCCCTCTTGTTATGCTACTGATAAAGCTAGATAAATTTGTTACTCTTTAAGGTATGTCTGAAGCACAAGGATAATTTGATACTGATGGAAAGAAGATATTTTTGCTTTGAGTTGTCACCAATTTGGCTTCAATTGTAAATCTTTTTCTGAGTTGCAACTATTATTCTCACGTTTCAACATGATCCATAATCTGTTCTTTGATCTAGTATGTCCTAAATCCTGCATCACTATTATGCTTCTTGTTACTGCTGGTTTGGTATACTCGACTTCCAAATTAGGAATCCTTGACTAGGAACTTGGTGATAATTTTTCTGGAAGAGAGGTGAGGTAGGTTAGAAGCTTATTGTGGCAATTGAACCTACTTTTTTTTTTGTAGATATTTATTTCATGTTGTAATAGTTCTGGCAATCATGCTTTTCTTTCATATGGGATTGCTTCACTCATAAATATGTTTTTATAAATAATAGTTTCATTTTACCTTGGTGGGCCCAACTCCAACTTATTGTGACTGTGTTCCCACTTCCCAGACAGTTCCCACTTCCTGCGCCAACACAACCCACAGATCTCAAAACTCCATTTACTTGGTCGAATCCAACTATTGTGACTAAACCTACTTCCCTAAGCCCAACCCATTTACCTTTAAGCCCATTAACTTGTTTCACCCTATATTTAGACGCTTATCCAATTGTGTCTAATTTATTAAGGTTTCACATATTTAAGTCCAACATAATATCTCCAACCCTTGGTGCTACTTATCGACTTGCACATCTCGACTCAAGACCTTAATGACGATTCGACGCTTACGCACAAATTCCACCCTTAATTTATTCACAATTTATCATTAAAAAAAAAATAAAGTCTTCAAAAATCAATTTTTTAAATTTTCATTTTTTTCCTAATTTTCACTCTCATTTTATGTTTTTAATTTCAAAATAATATTTTTTAATTTCTCAAAATTCAAGTAATCTAATTTCTAAATTCAATTTCTCATGTATTTTTATTTTATTTTATTTATTATTATTATTATTATTTTATTCATTATTATTTTATTTTTTTTTATTTTTTATTTTTTTATTTTTTTATTTTTATTATTTATTATTTTATTTTATTTTATTTTCTCTCTTTCTTTTTCAAGTTTTCAATTTTAAAATTCAATTCCTTCATTTTTCAATTTCATTTTTTAGTTTTCAATTTTAAATTTACAATTTCCTACTCCCAAATTCAAAGCCATTACAAATTTCAAAATTAATATCCTACTTCTAATTTCAAATTTCTAAATCTCAAATCTCAAATTTATAAAATTCAAGCTTCCAAGTTCAAAATCTCAATTCAAAATTTTTAAGCTTCAAATTCATTTCAGAATTCTTAATTTCCAATATTTCAAACTACAAACTTCAAATTTTCAATTTCAAATTAGTTTTCAAAAATTCTAAACACGTGATTAATTTATAGTCTTATAAATGATCTTGTGAGCACTCTAGTGGACATATAAATGGGCTTCGGCTGTATTCGATATCTCATGTATCCTTTTAATAAATAATTGACATCTAATCAGAACCACTTCCAATTAAAATGCTAATATTTTATATTTGTTATTACACTAACATTGTTTCTAATTAGTATCGCTTTGGCTATCACCTGTAATGCATTTTCCTCATTTAATTTCGCTTTATTCATATATTTGTTTATTTGTCTATTCATTTTTATACGTCTGGGCAAGTATTATATCATATTACTTGTTTTGTGATCCACGATCGACACAAAAAGTTATATTTTTCCTAAACTTGTTTAGTAGAGACCGCTTTTTATATCTAAGGCTTAAAGGTGCTACTTACCACCACGCATCTTCCCGACAAAAACCCGACCTCCGAACCTGTACTTTGTTTTCCCGCACTTGTCTTTTCATCGAGTCATATTTAAGGGTTTTTCTTTCTATTTTGTTTTTCCCTTTAAAATAAAACAAAATAAGTGGCGACTCCAAACCGTTTTTTAAATGGTTTTTCAACAACAAATCAAATGAAGTCCCGCCCATCCAAAGGGGGACGCACGTGAAAAATGCGTCCACAAAATACGACTTGACCGTGATCATGAGGTCGTGCTCGAACGCAAATCGAACGCTTGACAATTGGATCGACAGATACCTATTTTTCGTGGTTTTTGTATACTTGATTATCGTGCACATTTGAGAGTTTTGATTTACTGATTATACCTTTCTACATGCTCGTCATTGCATTCATTAATATTGGTCAATGACATCCGTCGATTTTCCGTTAATCTAGCTATGTCACTTGCTTCTCATATTATTTATATATTCATCTTGTCCATCTTATATTTCGCTTAGATCAGGTGTAGATATGGATGTGATATACTTGTGTTTCAGATGATCGATCGTCGCGATGACTACCCATCTCGCTTGACCGCATGTTGCTTGCCTATGACACAAATTTATCCCCTTATCTCCAACTCCCTAGTCTTTGGCCACTATGTGTCTTTTGGTTGCTAGATTGATATTTGATCGAGACTATGTCTTTGTTTGCCTTCGACCGAGCTAATGATTTGAGTAAGGCTCCACATGGGCCATACCTTTATTCGGGAGCATTCCAAGAGAGGCGGCTCACATATCGATGCCGAGGAGTCCGATCTTGAAGTCTCAGATACTGCAGCCAGATTTCCCCGTGATATTTGTAATGCCGCAGGCTCTCTTCTCTCGTGTTGCATTTATTAGGTTTTTCTTGGCGTAACCCACATATCTACGATACACTTAGTTTATTCCGAGTGCCGAGCAGAGAGCCTCACCATAGGCCGCCCTCGACGCCAGGAAGTGCATGTGGTGGAGTCGATGACCACCTCATGGGTCGCCCCGTCTCTTCTCAAGACGTGTGAGGTCAGGTACCACCGAGGGTACAATCGCCTCCGCTAGTGGACCCCTTAAAAAGACTACCTACCCGTTTTTGTGAGCCACCCCGACCTTATAGATCGAGCTTGCATCTTATCGATTAGGACTCTATCCCTACACGTGGTGCATCTCAGATTTCTAGCCTGGCTTAGTCATGATACGGATCCAAATTTCTCCACGGTGGTTTCCTCTCGAGGGGCATGATTGACCGAGTATTGAGCTTTCCTCTTAAAGGTAGTTTGTACATAAGGACAGACAGTTATTTCAATTTCATTATAACAACATTCGGGTCTAACTGGGACTCCACCTTATTTGCTCTGGGGCGACACCTCTTAGCATTCATCGTTATACGCTCGAGACCACCTTGTGGATCAGTGGTTGGGGGCGCACTAATTCCCCACCTCCGGCATCCAGAGCTTTGAGGCCACTTTAGTCATGCTCGATCTACCCTCCCTCTCTTAGTCTTCGGGAGTAATAAGAGGTTTTGGTTTAAGTTTCAGTTTCAGAAAGCGCTTGACTGTAATGTCTGGGTTGTTTATCCTACCGCTAGCTTTTTTTCCTCTCGTGTCAGATCTTAATCCAAATTCTTCCAGGCCAGAGGTAGTCTCTTCCTTTTCAATCAGTTCATCTTCGTGGACTAGAGCTGACTGCACTAGTTCGAGCATCGACGTAGAGACACGGACTCACTGTCATGGTCGATCACAATAGTCACTATAAAGATCCGCTCAAAGAAGCCATAACTAATTCAGACGAGGATTACTGCAAAGAGGCTCGCCAGCGCCCACTCAGAGGATGCTCATTGACCTAGCATTTCACCACCACCACCACCTCCCATTAGCCAGTTTACTCCACCAATTGCTCCGCTTGTTCCACAAATGTATGAGTTGCCCACCTCTTCCATAAGGTTTGGTTTTCGACCACCCACGACACTCGGTGCTCGTACGGAGAAGCTTCGATAAATAAGATGGCTGCCGAGGACTTCCTCGAGGATTAGCGATTGGGATGATTTTATTGTATTCTTGCCGCCTGCCCCCAACTAAGTCTGTGGATGCCCGAGATGGAGAGGTACTCAGCATAAAGTTGCCCCTCGTATTCATTCAAGGTGTATAGCACGCCTCATGAGAGCTTCAGCATTGACGAGTCGATGATTATGCTTTTTCCCCATGTCTCGAAAGTGGCATAAAGACGTAAATGTGGTATGTTTCGCCAGATATTTCGCAGACGCACATGGATGACCTCTTTCACACAGAATTTTTACGACGCTTTTCCTTAATACCGCATCGATGTTTCACAAGAGAGAGCTTGAGGCTTGAGGCGTAGGCTCACGAGACAAGCATCATTTATCTCCGCTGAGGGAGTAAGATCTCAGATCATTGATGCATTCATCCGAGAGATCAGATCAGCCATGTTTCCTTGCGGAGGAGCCTGTACCCCGCTGCACTGATAGATCTAGACATACCGATTTCTTTGGGACATCATTTCAGCCCTTTACGACATCGAGGAGGGTATTTCGCGAGCCTGCAGTAGTCTTCCCATCGACCCTATGGGAAGAGACCTTGTGAGGACCATCTCGATGTAGGTGTTATTTCTACTTATAGACTGAGACCTTCCAGATATCGTGCCAGCACATGTCACAAATAGACAAGAATAAGCCAAAGAATCTTTGGGCCCGTCCCGTTATGGCGCATCTTCCCGCACGCCTTCTTGGCCACTGGGCCCACCACACTTATGATCAGACTTATCTTCATTCTACTTTACCGCAGCCATGCTATACTGCTCAGGCTTTTGATAGCCTCCGTATCTTATATAGGCCTAAGGCACCGCAGCTCCCACTGCTCCTACCCCTGCACTACAAATCTTACGCTTTTCAATTAGGATGTCATCGGGCCAGCTTTCAGGAAGCCTGGGCTGACGCAGGATCGTTGTCACCGTCGACTTCGACCATCATCTCGCTTTCGCCACGCCCGCAGTATCTCATCAAGCCAGACACTGCGGTCCGTGATACGATACGATAGATGCACCGCTGGCGACATGCCATCCAGACTCGATAGACCAGTGTTTGGGTGAACTTCAGACACCGAGTGTCACCACTCAACCCTTTTCACAAAGACACTCTACGCACGCAGCGCTACCACCTACCGTGGGGTATTCACTCATTGATTTTGATGGTACAGACATTTTATACATGATGAGTCGGGATGACCATGCACCAGAGCCTAATGCTAGCCGAGGATCTCAGAGGTCGATGGTTTCTGAGTACACAATGTCATGCCTTCGCTCCGATTCCGTATGCACTCTATTTCGGGCCGTTTTATTCTCATGATTTGTCATTGGCATGATGTACCACAAATGCTCGATATATCGCCAGGTTTGATGATCGAGATGTACACATACACTGGAGTAAAGGGGTAGTTCAAATGCAGACTCCTAGCCTACTGGAGGGCACAGCTCTGGATACATGTGATATGAGAGGATGATGAGATCATGCTGCACAATTCTGCGTGAACACGCAGGCCTCGCATTTCTATTCCTCGAGCTTGTTCTCACCGCACACGTGGATGCACTTATTAGATCATCGAGTCAGACAGAGTCGAGTCCGCTTATATCACCCGATGGTTCGATTCATATGTCGAATCGCACAAAGCTACTGCGACGTTTTCACCGATGACTTACCCGTCGATAAGGCCTCAGACCATACCATGCCACTATATCACGCTTGGTCACTCAGTATCGAGTTCCCACCGCCCCATTTGACAATGGCCCGCCTCAACGTGTCCTTTCGCATCACTGGCTGGGTTTCTACCCATCCGACTCGCCATCTACGAACCATCGTGAGCACAATGATAAGACTGAGCAGGTTCTCGTGACCTTGACACCTGGAGTCAAGTGGATTGGACCAGCTTGTATTCTCCACTGCTTCGTGTCTCGAGGATACCCACATCCTTCAACTCACAAGCAAAGTGTGCCATGGATTCATCGAAATGTGCCATACCATCTTCCCTTCAATTAAAGTGAAGTTCATATACGAGGCGTAGCTATTTCTATACAGCCTAGCTGTGACATATACTATCTTCTCGAAATACCCTAGATTAGTCATGGTGATGATGATTTGTTACTGTGCCTACATTCGATGATGTTCGACAGGTCATCGAGGAGTCCTACGTGGAGACGTGCCCTTACCATTCGATCGCTTCAGTTGGTACTTTGTTTCTGATATGACGTAGGGGCATGTTTTATCTCCCCGTTTGGGATTGGGTCGACGCTAGCGGTGGCATCATGAGTTCATAGCTACCGCGGAGCCATGACGCGCTCATCTGCCTGGGGTTATACACCTGGCGCAGGCTTGACTACCTGTATACGGCAAGTAATTCATACAGGAGGCTTAGGGCTCGCCTACTCCATATCCCTTTGATTACCTGGCCTGACCATATCGATGATTATGACTGACATATGCGAGCTTCCTGTGGTGCCTTCGAGATCGATATTACCCGGATCCGAGGATGGCAACGACGAGCTTTTCGACAAATAGAGTCGGGTCGATGAGTCCTGGCTAGTGTTCCTACTGTGTCGTCGCTTCCACCATCTCCGATCGTAAGATGATGACACTTACTTCCCCGAGGAGACAGCATCCACGAAGCCATCGCTCTATTTATGGGTGTGTCTCGATGGAGTTTTTCACCGATGATTACCGTGGATGAGATAGCTATGATGAGCCCGAGCCGGCGACCGATACTACTCAAACGTGATTCCGGGCCAAGCCAGATTTGATGAGACACCCATTGGGCCGGGGTCTCTCATGTTGTTCGGGACCGATTCCACCGGTACGCTCGGCGGATGCCGCTTCGTACCGATGCTTGCTGCCTGGTGGCCGTTAGCCCCAATCCGCGGGTAGTGTCCGACTGCGGACTCACCCCTTTTGACGTGGCTTCTGGATTCACTCGCGGCCGGTGATGTACTCACTTCATATACGGATATGAGTCTGGCATTTTCTCTCACTCTACAAGTACGATGTTCCTCGTTTACACGTTGCTCACCCCACATCACATGTGTATGACATGTATGGTGAGTTCATGCAAGATGATTTAGATGAGGACACCTCCTCCATTCCTGATCACAAATTCAACAGGTCGAAAGTTTCCACCCACCACAGAGATACCGAGATCGTGGATTCGCACTGGCCAGACACCCTAAAGAGTCAAGTTCAATGCATTTATCTCGTCGGCGAGCGAGAGATTTACACAGCCTGTTCTGATCATATTTCATGTTTTCGCCGTCATACGAGGACATGCCGTGCCTCACCCCTCCATAGTTCAGCATCGTCTCACACTTCTCGCTCATGTCGTAATTCGCCCGCGTAAATCGAGATCACTGCACCTTAAACGGAGTCCGAAGGTGAAAGAGGAGATCCGTAAGCAAATGTGGGTTTCTATCGCTGGTCGAGTACCGAGTGGTCGCCAACGTCGCCCTTGCCTAAAAAGGACTCATAAGGTGAGAGCTCAGGTTTGATTTTCAGATCTCAACAAGGCCACCCAAAGATGATTTTCCTCTCCCACATATGGACTCACGGGTTGATGACCGGCAGCCACCCTATGTTATTACTTACGGATGGGTTCTTCGGGTATAATCAAATTTCATGGCCTCCGAGGATATTGAGAACACCATTTCATCAATGGAGCCGGCACTTATCGTTACGGTGGCCGCGCATTCGGGTCAAGAATGTGTGCTACTTACCGTGAGAGTCGCTACTACTTTGTTTCATGATATGATGCATAGAGATGTCGAGGTATATGGATGATATGATCAGGAAGTCTCTAACAAAGTATAACTTAAGAAGATTACGGCAGGTTCTTCGATAGATCAGCAAGCTCAGATTGATGGTCGAACCCAAAAGTGCATTCCTGGGTGACTGGGAAATTACTAGGACACATGGTTAGCGAGCGAGGTATAGAGGTCGATCCTGACAAGATCAGAGCCATTCTTGACATGCCTGCACCGAGGACTGAGAAAGAGGTTATACTTTCTTGGTGATTGTAGATATCAAGAGATGATCGCTGTGATTGACAGATATCTCAGGAATCTCCATTTTCGACTCTGAGGAAGAGTCAGCCGTGACTGCTTCGATGATCAAAGGTCGTAGAGCATTCGAGAGAATCAAGGAGTGATCTCATATCTCCTCCGCTTTGGTACCCTACACCAGGTCAGTCTTTCGTTTATATTTATCGCCCTGCATACAAGATCGACGTATGTTGGGGCCTGCCACCGATGATTCGTGCGCTTGCTGTTTCATTACCATCCGGGAAGAGGATGCTTGAGCACGTGACTGTGGATATATCGTGGATCGAGCCGCATCAAGCCAGCGCCGCGCGGGCAATCTGAGATCGAGGATTATACGACAGCAGTATTCAGCATTATTTGCATCCCGTCTCGATCCCTCCGAGATATCGGTCTGACAGCCCGCATCGATCGGGTCGACTTATGAAATGGTTAGTGCTTCGACTGAGTTCGACATTCACTATGTTACCCGGTCCATCGAGGGAGCATTGCTGCATCACTCTACGCCACGCGCTTCGATGATAGAGCGATAGATGATGATTTCCCGGATGAGGAGATAGCTACGCGCTGGACCAATTTTTACCGTGTCGAGTACGTACTTCACAAGGCGTACCCAACCATTTCGATATGGGATAGAGAATTGCCGATATCCCCTCATGGAGATCATATTCCAGATCCGTCCGCTTGGCATTTTCGCATTATATCCACCACGAACAATATCGTAGAGTACGAGGCTTGCATATCGAGATTGTAGACAGCCTTGAGTCGAGTCGACAGATAGAGGTGTTCGAGACTCTAACCCGGTACTTAGGACGTATCTGTGGAGATTGGAAGACTAGGGATGTGAAGCTTAGGCCATATCATGCTTATTTAGAGTTACCGGGTCGAGGTTTGATGATTCGAGATTTTGTTTCATCTACCGAGAGCACAAACCACTGGCGATGCCTCGCTACTCTAGCTTCTATGATCGACATTTCCACTGATGTTGTTACTCGTCCATTGATTATAGAGTCGAGGACTGTACCTGCTTACTGTTGTTTGATTGACGGAAGCAGAGATCTCGTGATGGTTTGCCTCGTATCATGACATTTACTTCGCCATCTCTGCATATCTCCGAGGTCGCTACAACTAAGGATAGAGAGCTTTCTGGTGATACTGGGCTATTAGATTTGTGATTTGTGGGGAGACCTCAGAGGTACAGTCAGTCTCGACTCCAAGATGTTACTTTTATGTTCGACTGCATCGCCGACAGAGCACGAGAGAGATCCATGCAGATTTGCGACCACATATGGGAGGACATATGTTAGCACGCAAGATTACGAGGACTCGGCTACTTTTGGTTGGACCTCATGCATGCATCAAGTGTCGGCTTGTTCTCGTAGATGTCTGGGGAAAGGTCGATGCATGATATCTCATTCACGGTGCATTCACCTCTGAGTTACACATGCATCGACTTCACCGTGGCCATTTTCGCATGGGGCATTGATATCATCTGAAGATTTCACCAAAATCTTCTAGTGGATATGAATTAATCTCGTCGCTATTGATTATCACCAAGGGTGGAGGCGCTTTCGCATGCTAGATCGACGTCGCCAAGGTTGCTAGTTTCATTAGGTCACACATCATTTGGCAGACATGGAGTCCTCTGCGAGTTGATTTGATAGAGGGTTACATTTCAGAGCAGAGGTCGGACACTTTGTTACAGAGATATCGTGATTCAAGACTACGTCACCGCGCATAGCCGTTGCATCAATGGAGTGAAAGGCAACAAATAAGAACATTAAGAGGATTTGAGGAAGATGGTTGAGACTTCTCGTGATCGGGTCGTAAAAGTCTCACACAGGTTTACCGTGACTTTTCGCAGACCCCTGGCCAGAGCCACGCCTTATCTCTCTAAAGATATGGTAATGAGGCACACAACAATGAGATGCAGATGGATCTCGAGAGTAACACCAGAGCGTACATATCCGAGACAGAGTGGGTCCAAATTAATGCTGATCACTTAGTCTCTGGGGATGAGGAGATCGAGAGCTACCGACCATGTTCAGCCTATCGAGGAAGACGGCTCGCAGCTTTCAAGAAGCTGGTCAAACCCAGCTACTCACAGAGGAGATCCGGTTTTCGAGGATTCTCGTAGGATTGCAGAGACCCTAGAGGGAAGTTCAGCTAACTCGGGTGACCATACATCATCGAGAGTCACCCTAGAGGGAGCAAGATGGTTGACAGACTGGGATGGAATCAGCCGTGAGCCGACTAATGCAGATCAGCCCAAAAGTATTACGCCTGTTCATGGTCGAGGACGGGTGGCCACCATTTTGGTTAGCCATATACCTTAGCACCCACATTGATTTCTGTTCACACAATTTCCATCGAGCCCTCGTACGCGCATTATAAATTTTTATTTCTCAGAACTCGCTTACATTTTTTACACCTAGGATAGGCCCCCGAGTGTATATGCATGCTTTGTCAGAAAGTATCACGCAGCTTTGGACTTTGGGACCCGTTCTCTTTATCCCTCGTTATTGTCACCACATCACCTCATTCTATTATATTTCACTATCATCTCATTTTCATCTTTTCTTATTTTCACCATTATTTATTTTATTCTTTCTTTTTTCCTTACTTGAGTGATGATCCTTCGCATTTTCGCAATTTAGAGGATAAATATATCACCCCCTTTTTTTTTTTTTTTTTCATTCCATCATTTGATATTGATTTACAGATTTTAGCTTGAGAGTTTATCTTATGGGTGAGGATTCATGTGTTCATCCAGTGATTGAGGAGAGTTTTATTTATTTCTTATGACTTTCCCATTGGAGCTTGATTACTGATGATCTGAGTATGCACTTTCATTCAAAAACAAAAAAAAAAAACAAAAACAAAATAAAAACAAAAAAAAAGAGAAAGGCGAAGATATGCTCAGGTTCTTATATCTTACTCCATCGATTTTTTATCACTGTGTTCATCGGGCTTGAGAGATTTTTATGAGAGATGAGTTACGTGGAGAGTTCTGAGAATCTTTCTTTGTTCCTGTGGATCAGCCATCGAGTATGCATCCGATCCGAGAGTGGAGTAACCTTTACTAGTGGTTTTCTGATCATTTATTTTCTACCATTCTACCACGCAGGATAAGGATTTCATTTGTACTGATTCGTGTTGATCATCATTCATTTCATTTTCACTCGTCTTCCTTTGCTTTCTCATCACATCTTTCACTTTTGTTTTGTTTTGTTCCACCCTCTATCCTTTTCCAACATTGATACAACTCGAATTATCTATTATTTCTCTTTTCACCATTGACATTTCCTTTGGTTACTTTTAAGTCCATGGACTCATGATATATTTCTCTATGCATCACATCTTATACGCGAGGGTATGGGTTTGATCGTTGGGTATTTGAGCCGAGTTTCCCTTCATTTCTTTCACCTTATTACCTTAACCTACATTACGTCCCGTGTCATAAGACCACCTTGAGGCCATGAGATCAGATGTTACCTTTCATAGCCTCTACTTAGGCTGGTGTTTGGGATTTGGTTGATATCTAGATGTCACCTTGTTTCCTCTTCTAGGTTATGCTTCTTCGATGATTGGAGGTGACTCAGTGATGGATGTAGTTGATCGCCTGAATTTATGGAGGATATTGGATGCCATCCGTCTCATTCTATCAGGCGCGAGCTACCATATCGGGGCATATTTCCTATCACGGGTATCCCGCTTGCCTTCAAGTCGGCTTATGCCTACTATGATTGTCGAGGCGTCGTATGTTGTACGGGGCATATTTCTTCGGGGTCTTTTCTTTCGTCGAGATATGAGTTCGGGAAGGCTTACTTCGAGATCGACATTCATATCGACTCAGAGCCATCAATGATGGATGGCTTTCTCCGTAAGTACCTTTCGCGACTTTTACATCGCCATATCGGGGCATATATTCCAATTTGTTGATGAGTCGGTTTTATAGAGGAGCTTTTCCTTTCGCTTTCTACATGGAGGATGTTTCAGTAATCTTACTAGAGTATTTTCGAGATGTTGTTGCCTTTTGATAGGTGGTGCTTCTCAAGCTTGATACCTGTGATGACGTGGTATTGCTTGACAAGATTGTATCGACCTCGCACATCGAGTTAATACTTCCTACATGGAGATTGCTGGTTTCCATTTTGATTTCGGGCCGATTCTAGACGCTCGCAGTCACTGCTCGTGAGCATAGACATTCGCAGTCGCATTCGTATAGAGGCGTCGCAGCCATTATTTTCGTGAGGCGTTCGTAGCCATTATTTTTCGTAGTCGCATTCAGAGTATAGACGCTCGTAGTCAGCTAGAGCATAAACGCTCGTGAGTCAAGATTCGCAGTGTAGAGGCTGCTCGTGAGCTATTATTATTTTTTCTCGTAGTCGCATTCGTGAGCATGCACGCTCGCAGTCGGCCGTCAGCTTATGATCGATCAGGCTCAGGTCATATCCTCCTTCACCTACCGATTATGACGTCAGTCACTGCTCAGAGCATAGGCGTTCAGAGCCATTATTTTTCAAAGGCGTTCAGAGCCATTATTTTTCGCAGTCCGGTGATTCGGGACATGCACGTCGTAGTCGTACTGGGCTCAGAGCAGCGTCGAGCATTGTGACGCTCGCAGCATAAACGTCTGTGAGTCAAAGAGATTCCTCGAAAGGTAGGCGCCCAGCCATTATTTTCGCCGTAGGCGCTCGCAGCCATTATTTTCCTCGTGAGTCGCTCAGAGCTTATGATCGATCGTGGTTCAGATCACATTCTCCTTCACTACCGACATGTACGTGCCAGAAATGGGCCAATGAGCATGTAGACGCTCGTGAGTCAAGATTCGCAGAGGCGCGAGCCATTATTTTTTTGGAGGCGTCGTAGCCATTATTTTTCGTAGTCCGTATCTCGGGATTATGCACGCTCGTGAGTCACACTCGAGTTGGCCACGGGTCGAGCATAGACGCTCGTAGAGCATAAACGCTCGTGAGTCGCAGATTCGTAGTAGCGCTCAGAGCCATTATTTTTCGCAGGCTGCCTCGCAGCCATTATTTTTCGTATCATTCAGAGCTTATGATTGATCAGGGGTTTGTGTATCACATTCTCCTTTACGGCCGATTATAGACGTCGAGTCATTGCTCGTGAGCATAGCGCTCGTGAGCCATTATTTTTCAAAGGCGCTCGCAGCCATTATTTTTCGTAGTCCGCGATTCAGACATAGACGCTCGCAGTCGCATTGCTCGTGAGTTAGCTGCCTCTCAGAGCATTGCACGCTCGTGAGCATAAACGCGCTCGTGAGTCGCATCTCGCAGTAGAGGCGTTTAGAGCCATTATTTTTCGTGAGGCGCTCGTGAGCCATTATTTTTCGTGAGTCACCGCTCGTGAGCTTATGATCGATCGTGGGCTCAGATCACATCTCTCCTTCACTACCGACATAATGCTCAGAGCCATTGCTCGTGAGCATAGACGCTCAGAGTCACGCTCGCAGGCACAGCGTTCGTAGCCACATATTTTCAAAGCGCTCGTAGCCCATTATTTTTCTCGTAGTCCGCATCTGCAAAGATGTATCGCTGTAGTCGCATTCAGCATAGACGTTCAAAGTCGCATCTCGTATAGAGGCGTTCGAGTCATTATATTTTTCGTATTAGCTGCTCAGAGTGCATAGGACGTTCGCAGTCGCATTCGCAGTAGAGGGCGCTTAGGAGCCATTATTTTCGCAGTCATCGTTCAAAGCATAGACATAGAGAGTCAGCGCTCAGCATGTATATTTCTGTGAGTCACTGTCGTAACATAAACGCTAGAGCAACTGTCGTATATAGACATTCAGAGTCATTAATCCTTCATCGGTCTATCTTCTTTGTGTTAGCTAGTTTCGTTGCTTTTAGTTTGACCTATAGAATCGTTATTTCCCTAGTTTTGCTTCCATAACTTTTCTTTTAGGTTTAGTGTCTAGAATCTTTCCTCTCCCGCTTACTGCATAAATTCTTTCGAGCCCGTAAATATTTTGATCATATCAGGGGATACCCTATGCTCACGCCCTCATTTTCGTGAAGTATGTACTTCCCTTTGATTTGCTTGTTTTCATGCTCTCGTGGTTCGACTCTTTACTTGACTTTGACATCAAGTTCTGCCACTTTGAGACCACTGGGAAGTTTCGACTTACATTGTGACTTTAAGAGCCTAGAAATTTGTTTTGTTTGCTTGTTAAGGTGTTTTGAGCCCCTTCCTATTTTTTTGAGCTTGACTGGAGTCAAGAGTCTTGTGGACACTTTTGGGGGTCTCTTTATCTTCGATAGTAGCCTCATCTCGCCGCACTCACTGCTTAAACTTTCACTTCATTTCATCGTCTACATTCGTTACACTCATAAACTCTATCGAAGAGGGGCATATTTGTAGACCCCAAAAAGCAGTATATTTTTTTTATTTTAATATTTATTTTATTATTTTATTATTTTATTATTTTATTATTATTTTATTATTTTTTATTATTTTATTGCTTTTTTGGGTTAGAGCTTAGCAAAATAAAAATAAAATAATAAAATTAAAATAAAATAAAATAAAAAGTCAAAAAGTTGGGGGAGCCAAAAACGGAGGGGAGGAAGAAGTGGAAGGAGTAGAAAAAAAAATGGAATATTTGTTTGACAAAATCAAAATTTTATTTTATTTTTTTTTATTATTTTTAATTATTATTTTAATTTTGGTGGAGATTGTTAAGATAAAAAAGGAAATAAAATAAAAAGTCAAAAAAAAAAAAATGGTGGGGGAGCCAAAAACGGAGGGGAGGAAGAAGTGGAAGGAGTAGAAAAACAGAAAAACAGAAAGAAAAAGAGGAGAGAACCAAAAAGAGAAGAAAACGGAAAAGAGAGAGGGAGTTCTAAGAAGCACGGAGGAGGAGACTGAGAGACTGCCCTAGATTTCTTCATCTAAGAGCTTTATTTTAAGGATTTCTCATTCTTCTTTCTTCTTTCTTATTTCTTTATTTTATTTTATTTTTATAGACATTCTTATTCATAGTTTTATACTTCACTAAATTAGTTGGAAGTTAACCAAAATTTTGCAATAAACTCTCCTCGACATTGGGGGTGGTAGGTTTTTTTGCAGCCCTTCTCTTTTTTGTAAAGGCTGGATTCCTCCGCTATATTCCCTGTATACCGTGGGGATCCTAGTCCTTTCTTTTGTGTTTATAATATTTTCTCTGGTTTTACTGATAAAAAAAAAAAACAAAAAGGATCCGACATTTAAAATATATTGTGGTTGCATTGTAAACAAGAAGCAGACTTTCAGTACCTATGCATACTATTTTTGTTCCACCTGAAGTTCTTTTATTATTTTTTTTTTCCTTTTTTTCTGTTTTTGTTCCAAGTTATGTGAATTTCAGTTATTCTTGAGAAGAAACTTTTTGTTGACGTATCTAAAGATGTTATCTTGGACTGATTTTTCTGGATGCACAAATACACAAAATAAAGAAATGATCCCCTATTGCACCAACAAAGCTGAAAGGCACCTTGACTACTGTCCTCGAGTTCCAGAGCTTGGATTTTATTATATTGTTTCATAAAGCTGCTACTGCATATGATATCATTTGCAGAACTCACAGTAGTTACATCACATTTTGAATAGGCATTGTATTCTGATCCTAAAATATATATATATATTTAATCGATGATCATGAGCCTCTTGTTATGCTACTGATAAAGATAAATTTTGTTACTCTTAAGGTATGTCTGAAGCACAAGGATAATTTATTACTGATGGAAAGAAGATATTTTTGCTTTGAGTTGTCACCAATTTGGCTTCAATTGTAAATCTTTTTCTGAGTTGCAACTATTCTCACGCTCTTCAATATCCATAATCTGTTCTTTGATCTAGTATGTCCTAAATCCTGCATCACTATTATGCTTTTGTTACCGTGGTTTGGTATACTGACTTCCAAATTAGGGAATCCTTGACTAGGAACTTGGTGATAATTTTCTGGAAGAGAGGTGAGGTAGGTTAGAAGCTTATTGTGGCAATTGAACCTACTTTTTTTGTAGATATTTATTTCACGTCAGAATAATTCAATCATGTTTTTTTCATATAGATTGTTTCACTATAAATATGTTTTTATAAATAATAAGCTCATTTACCTTAGGTCCAACCCAACTTATTAGGACCAAGCCCACTTCCTAGGATTAAGCCCACTTCCTAGGCCCAACACAACCTATTAGGACCAAACCCATTTACTTTAGGCTCAATCCAACTATTAGGACTAAACCCACTTCCTAGGTCCAACCCATTTACCTTAAGCCCATTAACTTAGGCCCACCCCATATTTGGGGACGCTTATCCACTAAAGCCTCAATTTATTGCTGCCTACACATTTAGAAGCCCAACATCATCTCCAACTCCTTAGTACTTTATCATCTTCCTAGTCATTCGACTCCAAGACTCAAATTCACGTATTCTGACTCACTCTTAGTTGGTCAAATTCCACCCTTAATTTATTCATTATTACTTATCATTAAAAATAAAAATAAAGTTTCAAAATCAATTTTTAAATTTTCTATTTTTTTTTTTTTCCTAATTCTCAATTTCTATTTTTATGTTTTAATTTCAAAATAATATTTTTTTAATTTCAAAATTCAAGAATCTAATTTCTAAATTCAATTTCCTACGTATTTTTATTTATTTTATTTATTATTATTATTATTATTTTATTCATTATTATTTTATTTTTTTATTTTTTATTTTTTTATTTTTATTTTTTATTTTTATTATTTATTATTATTTTTTTTTTTATTTTCTCTTTCTTTTCTAAGTTTTCAATTTTAAAATTCAATTCCCTCATTTTTCAATTTCATTTTTTTTAGTTTTCAATTTTAAATTTACAATTTCCTAATTTCAAATTCAAAGTGTCATTAAATTTCAGTAAATTCGAATATCCCAATTTCTAATTTCAAATTTCTAAATCTCAAATCTCAAATTTATAAAATTCAAGCTTCCAAGTTCAAAATCTCAATTCAAAATTTTTAAGCTTCAAATTCATTTCAGAATTCTTAATTTCCAATATTTCAAACTACAAACTTCAAAATTTCAATTTCAAATTAGTTTTCAAAAATTCCAAACACGTGATTAATTCTATAATTCCTATAAAATGGGATCTTGTGGAGTTAATTTGTGTGACATATAAATGGGCTTAGCGGGCCCGACATCTCATGTATCCTTTTAACAAATAATTACATCTAATCAACCAATTTCCAATTAAAATGTGAATATTTTATGATTATATTACACTAACATTGTCTCTAATTAGTATCGCTTGATATATCACCTGTGTACGATTTTTCTCATTTAATTTCGCTTATTCATATATTTGTTTATTTGTCTATTCATTTTTATATGTCTAGTGTGTTATTATATTGTTATTACTTGTTTTTGATATCCACTGATCGATTAGTCAAAAGTTATATTTTTCCTAAACTTGTTTAGTAGAGACCGTTTTTATATTTTAAGCTTAGCAAAAGCACGCTCACACCGTACCTCCCCCGATGTAACCCGACCTCCGAACATGACTTTGCTTTCTCCTGCACTTGTCTTTTCTTATCAGGAGTCATATTTAGGGTTTTTCTTTCTTATTTTGTTTTTCCCTTTTAAAATAAAACAAAAATAAGTGGCGACTCCAAACCGTTTTTTAAATGGTTTTTCAACAACAAATCAAAAAGCGAGTCTCGCCCATCCAGTGGGGACGCACGTGAAAAATGCGGGTCCACAAATAGTTTTCAATCAAGTATCGTATGACAATTCATATGAAGCTTTTGTATGGGCCTTAAACGTAGAACTCGTTGACATAATCGAATATATAAAACTAATAGGTCCAGAGCATAGTAAAAGATATGTAAGAGAAAGTATGTTATTCTACAGAGGTTACGGTGCCGACGATGAAACATGCCAACCTAAAGATAGGGATATTGAATATAACGCGGGAGACAAGGTCTTTTAAAGGTATCACCATGGAGAAAAATTTACAGAAGTATCGGGCGGTAAGTCGAGTCCAAGGTTCATAGGCCATATGAGATTTTAGAACGCTTTTGGCCTCAGAGTTTATCGATTGGTACCTCAGAGTCGCCAAATTACACGATGTGTCTGCCGGCCGATGTTTCCGAGATACCGGGCCTGATGAGTCGTGACATACTACTGCAAGAAATACAAGTACAAGAGGATTTTTCATATGATGAGGAGCCAAAGACACTTCTGGCTCGAGAGGTGAAACAAGCCATGAACAAACAAGTACCATTATGAAAGTGTCACAAACACACTGCAGAGTAGTTAAGCCACTGGGAGCCGTAAGCACTATGAGAGCGCAGATCCGCAACTAATCGTGTATGAATTTCGAGGACTAAATTTTTTTAAGGAGGAGAGTCAGGACCAAATTGCATCTTGAAACAGCTTTATAACATGTTTATGTATAATAAAAAGAATAAAGATATTTCTATGAATAAAATAAAAAGATAAAAACAAAGAGGGATGACAAGTTTAAATTAAAAATAATAAAGAAGATTTATGGTTATTATAAAATATCATAAATTGATTTGCAAATATTAGAAGAGTCGGGAGGGACCAAAGTGAAATAAAAAGGGATAAGATCAAGGACACAAGCACTCAAAATAAATATCTTATTTTCGGTCTCAAGAAAGGAGAGTAAATGACAAGAGAAGAGTAGCTAAGAAGAAGAAGAAGAACAATAGAAAAGAAAAGAAGAAAGGAAGGAAAGGAAAAAGACAACATCGCTGTGTATGGAATTTGAGTATGATATACATGTCTGCGGTTAGCCGGGACTTGTCGAGTTCCGTATGGAAAAGTGTCGATTTTTGTATAATAGTATGGAATTGCATGGCTCAGTTTGGAAACTCTCAATCTCATTTCAATAGGATTAAGTCGAGAAGAGTTCTAAGGATCCATGTATGTGTCTTAGAAGGGTCTAGTTGCAAGTTGAACCAAGAAAATTCTCATTTTGGATCATATGTGCTGACCTAGAACGAAGTGGTCAGAAATAAAGGAATCTGGAAGTAAGCTTCTGATAAATTTTAGCCACATCAATGAACTTGATTTGTGTTTAATCTCTCACTCAATCTCTCGTAGACTGCTGGTAGTCATTTTGATCGAGGTCAGCCCAAATTAACTGGGCTCTGCCGGCTTCGCACCCGGTCAACTAACCAGACCTTAGAACGGGTTTTTGAGTAAGAAATAAAGGGAATTTGGTAGTAAGTCCTTCCGTAAATCAACCAAATCAATGAACTGATACAGTTTTCACTTCTTAATTCGACCCTCAGAGACCAAGTTATGGTCTTTTACTCCGAATACCAACCGTGAGAGGGTCACCATAGAGGCTCGCCCACAGAGGGCTCCACAGACTCATGCACGCAGGTCGCCAGACCTCATGCAAGTAGAGGTTAGCACCCTCATGCAACAGAGTCTAGAGGTCGGCCAGACCATGTGCGCCAGGTCGAAGAGACCTCATGCAGCCAGGAGGTCGCAGACCATGCAAGAAAGGTCAGCAGACCTCATGCAGCAGAGGTCAGCACTCAAGCAATCCCGAGTCGCACCTCATCCCAGGCCTCCAGATAAGGCGGGCAGGTGGGAAGGCTCCTCCTCCTCATATGCAGGGTAGAGAGAGCCTTCAAATTCTCGGCCCAACACTCTCAGGCTCCTTCCTAGTGTCACTCATCAATGATTTCCTTCTCAAATGGGTACACGCGACCCTCTAACTCCTCCTGTCAAGGTCATAACTTCTCCGTCCGAACCCGACTGGGTGTTCTCGACTCGCCAAAGCCCATTTGAGTCAAGAATCCATCCATATTCCCGAGGAGGATATTAGTGATGTCAGACCACATGGTGATAGATCGAGCTCGTCCAGGTCAGGCCACCGGCCAATTCGTGATTTGACTATCGCATTTACTCAACTTCTAAGGTCATAACTCTTCGTCCTAACTCGATTCAGGTGTTACTGACTCTATGGAAATCTATCGAAGTCAAGAATCCATCCATAGATAGCTTGATATAATTGGAATTCATATTGGGTTCCGTAAATCATGAAATAGTAGCCTCACAGTAACTATACTCTTCATATTATGAATTCATAAATAGCTTATACATATGGAAGCATAATATTTACATCTAATGGTATACTTAATTAACGCAGAAAATACGAATAAATGATTTGGATGTATATATCCCATATGATTACCTAACACAATAATTATCGGGAATATGATATATAATCGAACATAAAATACATATCGACACCGCTAACCCTTGAGGATACATGGGCATGCTCTATTAGGAAAAAATAAGTCTACAGCATATGTTCTGCTCGATATCGAGGCCCCGCTTGGTCGATGACATAGATCCCGTTGATCGTGGCCCCGGAAGAGTTTACCACCGCGCTTTCTGCTGCTTTATGACGACATGGTTCGATAATGATAATGCTGTTTTCTGCTTTTGATAAAGCCTCAGATTAACTTTCTAAGGTTTATGCAAATATGAAAACATAAAAGAAAATGACCTAGATATGCAAACAAAGGTGAGAATATATTTATTACGATATGAGAAGCATAGCATTTCTATGCGATGAAAGTATACAGCTACAAGAATAAGAAGTAGAAAGTGACAAGTACGCATACGAAGAGGTGAAGATGACAAGAAATGAAAATTGTTATGGAAAAGTATATATATGAGAAATGATAAGAATCTGTGAATCGTTATATGTGTTATATGCATTTGTATAGAAGGGGCGAATCTTTAATGGAGGCCATCCATGCTTTAATTCTCACTAAGCTGCAAAGCTTAGCAACACCCGTGTTCAATCCGCAGGTGTACGTAAGAGGAAACTTAAGATGTGACAATCCACATCACAGTCAAAGGCCACGCATCAATAGCGCCACTAAGACTCTTGTGCCTATTTTGTATACGAAATTTTGTAAACATCAGGAATATCGTGAATGTTGAACACTTCCATATTTGGAGCTTGTATATATATTTTGTAATCCGCTACTACAGAATATAATAAAAGATAAATGTTTAACATTATATGAATATGCTAGTGTAAAGGTTAAAAAAAAAAAAGAATGATCCTTCACTTGACATCCTATGCCGAGAAGGGGCGTCACAGATCAGGTCGGTCTCTCTCAGATGAGGGTTCAGAGGTGCCGATAATTGTCATCTCAGGTTCACCTGAAATGGGTTTGAATGACCAGCCAGCTTCGGAAAAAGTCACCTTGGTGGAGTCCAAGGAGGTTTTCCCTACTCCCGCAGCGATCCAAGTGATCCATCCTCCCGAGCAGCCATTAACCGATAAGGCCAAGTACACCGGATCGAGCTGCCAGAGGCCGCTTACTCGATCTGATGTTACCGACCAGATCTTCCTCCTCGCAAGCTCTGGGCTCCCCATGGAGGAGGTATCGTACGCCTCGCCTAAAATCAAGAAATTATCGATCAGTGGCGGCCTTTCAATCGAGGCGAATCTTCGGCCGACCGTTTGCACAAGTTGTACCCTGTGATGCTACAAATGCCTGTAGTTGTTCAGGACGATGGGCAGGGAGAAGAGTATACCATCTCAATCCCTGCTGGCTATTAAAGAAGATCTCCAGCAAATGATTGAAGATGGGATGCAGGTTCGCAACCTCAATTTTGCCCAATCGACAGAACTGGTAAGTGTTATATCATGTTCTAGCATTAATTCTTAATTAATGTCATATCCTTAATATGTTTCCTCCCAAGCGATTACTACCATTCGGAACATGGCCTTCCAGCATTGAGAATTTCAAACTCAGCTGAGTCATGCGGAGAGGCTACGACTTTACGCCCAATCGGCGTTTTTCGACCAAAAGGCCTTGCGTGCTTCCTTAATGGAGGTAGAGTCAAATTCGAGGCGCTGGGAGTCGGAGGCTAAAGAAGTTGTTGAACGGGAAGTTCGTGCTGAGGAGGAGAGAGATGCCACTAGTCATGAAGTGGCGGTGGCTGCGGATCACAGTAATGGCGGGCGCCGGGGCCGCAGTGGAATCCCGGGCTAGCATGGGTCAAACACGCCCTAGTTACATGTGACGCCCGAGAGAGGTGGGTCTGGGGTTGGACATGGTTCAGTGACTTTGGCTGCCACGGAGAACTTTGACGGAAGGGCAGAGAAGGAAGCTAATCGTTTGACAAATATGCCTTTGCACACAATTTTTGTGGAAGTAAGCCTGGGATTCTAGACGGGATGTTTGACACATCAAAGCCATTACCTCCAGAGTTCTATGTTAATCCTCGATGCCCCCCGGGTGTTGTTCTTGTTGAAGCTGCAGTCGCTTCAAAGGAGGGCATTAGCGAGGGGGTTGAGAACTCCTATGCCACCGGGGCTAAAGTAGGTGATAATCATATTCTGTCGGTGGAGAGAGGAGGAACCCGATGCCTCTTGGCGAGAAGTTAAAGACTGCATTGTCTTGCTTACGAGCCTTGCTCCTTTGCCCCCGTTCTGTATCCTGACATTTTGATATAGTGTAACTGGACTTCTTAATGAAGCATGTGTTATTTTGCAACTTTGTTGACTCCTCTTTTGAATCAAGTAGTTCAATTTTGTTTAGCCGGGTGGCGCTGATGTGTAATGAGCAGGGTGTAGTCCAGGTTTAAGCAATCGTTCCCTGGTTCATTTACTCTCTTCCCTATCCAGGCTTTGTGATTTAGTATAGCGGTAGGGTGTGCTGGAATCAACAAAATTTATAACCTAAATTCCTCCTACTGCCGTAGCATAGCTACTGCAGTATAGTGGCTCTAGGGTCGAACACATTGATGGATTTTCTTCATGTAAATGATTTGTTGGTTCAAAAAGGTGAATGTCAATTTGGATTAGGGGTTTTGTAAAATCAGTGAGGGTTGGTTATTTGCACATTGAAAATAAACTGAAATAAAATATGAAAAAGAACTCTTTGAAGCATCGGGCTACTGGGAGGTCCTAAGGTAAATGAGATGTTCCTGGGTCCTTTTCCTCGCGTTGGGGAGGATGATTTATAGTCATTTCTCGAACCGGATCTTCATTTGGCTATAAAAACTAAACATTAATAATTTTCCTTTTGAAATATAGCATTTATTAGACATTAATGCTCCCTGACAGTGAAAACATATCTCTTTGATCTACCCTACAGTGACAAATAGATGGCAACTAACTAAATGTCAGTGGATCTGTAATAAGCATCACGAACCTAAAAGATTACCAAATACTGGCTAATCAAGGTAGATCTAAGGGATCTAAACCTAGAATGAGAGATAGAAACATTAATGGAAATAAATGCTTGCGTTAAAAACAGAGAACCATCATTTGACCTTAAAAACTATAGCCCCGTAACCCTCATCTTCAAGGATAAAGGAGGTTTAGCCAACCATCCCTTGAGTTGTCATCCTCAAGGGTGTTTGAGAGAGCCAGCTTCGAAAGTGGAAGAAAATGAGAAAATGAGAAAAGAAAAATGGCGGAAAACTTCCCACCCGATTACTCTATATATAAGCGCAAAAAAGGAAATGAAAAGTCCCCTCTTAAATTTGTTTTTAAGCTTATATAGTGCTCAAATAAGGTAAAATACAAAAATACCCTCAATACCCATAATACATGAAGAGAAAAAATGGTAAAATGAAAAAAGAGGGTCAACCGGAAGTGAAATAGGCAAAATCACCAAATGGTAAAAGCTGACTTTGCGAGGTGCCAAAATTTTGCATTTGTTGTTCCCTTGCCTCTTATGCTCTTCTTTCCTTCCGATTTCTGATCTACAATACTGAGTTCGACTCGAATTCTTCGTGCTTGGATGACTCAACAAATTTGGCATAAGTATTTTTAAAAACTATAAAATTAGCCTAAAAATGGATCAATAGAATATAGTAGGGACAGCAATGTGCAAATCGGGTTAATTTAGTTGATTAGTATACAAAAAGCGCTCAAAACCTACAATAAATAGGGCTCAAAATAGCACTTTTTAGGCACTAATCACTCCCCCCAACTGACACATTGCTAGTCCTTTAGCAATGAAAGAAAGAAATAGAGAGCAAACAAAATAATAACAACATTATGTTCTCAAAAATGGTATTTCAAAAAGTATGTGGATTAGTAATGTCTAACCCTCGGTAAGAATCCTTTGAAACCTTCTTAAATAACCATCACAAGAGAGTGGATGCCATACAAATTGATATCAAAAGAAGTTTCCTTCTCTAGAGAATCAACATAAATTTCCACAAAATCTAAGTGTTTATATGATTAGTTTCAACAATAAAGCGCGGCCTTTCCACTGACGAGCTCATGACCTAGTACACTAAGCGGCCTAAATAGGTCGGGACACGCTCTTATTCCCATAATTCTTTTTGTGTTGCGGGGTGCAATGCTGAGAATCGACTTCACCAAAGTCACGTATGGCGGGGATCCGCAGGTGACTCCAAGCGAGTGGAGCTTAGGGCATCGAGTCATAGGATTTTCAATCCTGAGCTCTTCGGGTTTCACTGGGACTTGAATGACGAGACTCCGGCACCTAACTCGCTCAACCTCACCCATTCACCCATGTAGCGAGCACTAAATTACGATGGCTCCCAGCTAGTTGGCTTAAGGCACTAGAGCAAGGAGCTTTGCCATTATACCCTCGGACCATGCTCGGGTTTCAAGGCAAAGCAAAGAAAATTTCTTCTTTTTCTTTTTCTTTTTCTTTTTCTTTTTCTCGTCTTTTTATTTTGGAAGACTCATTGACCTTCTTTTCCTGGGGGTCCTCAACCTATTGAAGGTAGTAAATGAAACTAGGATAGGCTTACGCCAAGATTTAGGAGGTTAGAGCGGTTTTGACACTTTTGGGAAACCATATGTGCCACAGTGTGTGATTAGCTAGAGGTGGAAGAAAAAGGTTGAAAACACTAAGAATTTAACAGATCATCCACTTAATTAAGCATGGAACCAATCTAACATCAACAGCATTGGACAATGTTTCAATTTTTCAAACTGCAAGTTAGGTAAAACACAAAAAAAAAGGGTGTAATTTTGCAACTGTAAGTGTGAGCTATATGGTATGTATAAAAAGATATATGGCTATATTTTTCGTCTTTACAAAAATAAAATACCAGCTTCACAACCAAAACAAACAACTACACAAACAGAAACTAAATAGCAAGTCATTTAATCTTCATAAAAAAGAACACAACTCAAAATAGCAACCAAACATAAATGTAAAAGCCACTTCCTTAGCTAACTCTCACGACCAGTATCTCATTGTCATAGTGGGGCTCGGATTGGAAAGTTAGAGAAGGAAGTGCTACCTTCTCAATTGTGAGCAGCTAGTGGTATGTCATCCACTACATGGGCAAGCTAGAGGAGGCTGGCGATGAAGGAGGAGAATACATTGTTCTTCACTACTAGCATGTCACAATGGAAGACATGTAGAGAGGTGCTGGGTGGGTGGCATATCTTGAGTCTTGGGTTGCCAGCGCTGAAGGATGATGAACGGAAGAGACACTGCTGAAATGCGATGGAGAGAAAGGAGGTAGGCCCAGGTGACTCTAAATTTGCACAAGGATGGCGTGGTTCTATGAAATGAGCGGTGTAGATACGGCGACGGCGACCTACGTATGTCATCTTCGGCTAAAGATGTATGGGTAGGCTGCGAATGCGGCCGTGGGCCCGAGAAGGTGCGGACCATCCATAATGGTAGAGAAAATCTTGAGTGGATATGGAGATATCTTTGCGGTGGTGGCATTAGTGTACTAGGTCCCATTACGTGGCTTATTAGGAGTTGGAGGCATCGGGTGCGGAGGATCTTGGCGGCGTGGAGTGTCTGGAGCGTGTTCTTTGGGCTGCGATGGTGCAATCGGGGCTCCTCGTATCCTCACATAGGATGGTCAAGCTACTATTTCCAGCTATGTCTGAAGTGGGAGGTTACGACCGCAGTGAGATTTGCCACCTTTCAATAATAAGAATGGCCTCGCAATGTTGGGTACAACGCTCAATCGGGGCTCAACGGGAAACCCATATGCTCACAACACACAGCATCAGTAACACAAAGCAGAGGTAGTGATTCGGCCGGGTCGAGGGTTCCTACGGTGGACTTTGTCCTCAAAAGTGGAACAAGGATGTACTTGGCTCAATGAGGCTGAACAAAATCCCTCATATATGCGGTATAGAGCCTCCAGAATAGCTCCTCTCCACTATACGGTATGTTGGAGTGGGAAGAGGTTGAACCACATTATATAGCCGATAAGGAGCATGCTTGGGGGAAGCTGTCTCCGGAAAAGTACAAACCCTGTTGTCATATCTCTGGATAATATGCGAACCATCTCCCTAGGCAAGGGGTGGGGCCACAACCTGTAGTCTGCCAAGTTGGCCAAGACAATAGGGAAATGGAATGTTGTTGCAATATCGGTGGCCCGAAGTGTCCCCTGTGACCATCGATCGAATGATAACGGTGGGATGAGTGCTCTCTAGATGTCATGGTATGGTAGAGACTTCGATGTGCAAGGGAGTAGAAGAAGCGGTGTGGGGTCATAAAAGGCTCTAGGAATCTGCATTGCCCGCAACCTCATGGAATCTACGAGCTCGGGATCATGGTAAAAATTTGGAAAATCATAATATATCTCATGGGGTGCACTTCACGAATGCTATGTCCCCGAATTACTTTTGTAATGGGCGGCAATGGAAGAAGGGGCACTGGATAATAGAAGTAGGGGACAGATCCAAGGGTAAGTCATCAAATGGTCCCTGAACAGGTGGCGAATGGGGCTCCTGGGGCCTCAAACTAGATGACTCACCCGGGCCCGAAGTTCAGGCCCTCTTTGGAGGGTGGGGCCATCGGGATAATACGGGTAAGGCGGGAGATGGCGGAGTAAGGCCCAACACATATCATAGGTGTAAAGCCGGTAGGAACAAGGGTAGAGGATGGAGATGCAGTAGGGACCACAGCAGGAAGAGTGCTCTGCCTAGTAGCAGGGGGTGGAGAGGAAGGGCACACCAGAGGCCTAAAACTATGCCCTCCATGGGTCCTGGCCATGCTTGGATTAGGGAAGAGATGGAGAGGGTGGAGGATTTATGCTACACTTGTAAAACAGAATACCAAAAAAAAATTGTGAGAATGTGCATAAGGGATTGAGAAAATGCAATCAAAACTAAGCTACAATTAAGGGAAAGCATAGAATACAAACTTAGAATAACCCCGAAATAAGCATTAAAAACAAAATAATAATATAACTAATGGGCGGCATTTCCAATCTCAGGAATTTGGGACCAGCCAGCTCGGGAGTAGCTGTCGAATTTATTGAGGGTCAAGGAGGATCTTCTCCTTGTCTCTTTAGTATCTTGTACCGCATAGGGCTTTAGTCTCTGCCCGTTGACCTTGAACACCCTACTGTCCTTGGAATTAAGCATGTCCACTGATCCATTGAGATAGACTTGATGGATGATGAATGGTCCAGTCCATCTTGACTTGAGTTTGCCTAGAAATAGATGGAGCTTGAAGTCATAAAGCAGCACTTAGTCTCCTTGTTTGAAGTTTTTGCGGGCTATCAGCTGATCATGCCACTTCTTTAATCTGTCTTTTTCAATCTTCGAGTTGAAGTAGGCATCATTTCTCAGCTCTTCTAGCTCATTGATATCAATGAGTCTTTTAAGGCAAGCGCTTCCCATATCCAGGTTCAACTTTTTGACTACCCACCATGCCTTATACTAAATTTCCACAGGCAGGTGACATGCCTTGCCATAAACTAGGCGATAAGGGGACATACCAAGGATGGTCTTGTATGTTATTTTATATGCCCACAAGGAATCCAGCAACTTGAGAGACCAGTCATTTATGTTAGAGCTCACCACTTTCATCAATATTGTTTTGATTTCCCTGTTAGCGAGCGCAACTTGACCACTGGTTTGAGGATGGTAAGGGGTGGCCACTTTGTGCTTTACACCATACTTAGCTAGTAGGTTCTCGAAAGGTTTGTTGCAAAAATGTGAACCTCCATCACTGATTATGGCCTTGGGGACTGAATATGAAGATGTTCTCCTTCGGAATTTCAACACCACCTGTGGTCTCTTTGCTCTGAGGGCATTGCTTCAACCCATTTAGACACATAGTGGAGCTCCACCAAAATGTAGATGTATCCAAACGATGAAGGGAATGGTCCCATAAAGTCGATGCCCCAAACATCAAACAAATCAACTATCAAGATCGGGTTCAAAGGCATCATGTGACAATAAGAGATTTTCCCCAATCTTTGGCATTTGTCACACTCCCTGCATATGGTGTGGGCATCCTTGAAAAGAGAAGGCGATAAAACCAGTTAGCACCTTCATGGCTTAGTTCTCTGGGAAGCAAATGGCCTCCACATGCATTCTCATGGCAATGGCTGAGTATCCCTTGTTGTTCTCCCTCAAGCACACATCTTCTGATTATCTTATCAGCACAATATTTGTACAAGAACGCCTCTTCCCAATAGTAGGAGTGAATTTTTTTCAAAGAAAAACTTCTTATCTTGTGCCTTCTAGTCTGCTGGTAACTCTCCTGTTGCCAAGAAATTGGCAATGTGAGCATACCATAGGGCATTTTCCACTAACCCAACGGGGACTCCTGGGAGGCTCATCATCATTAATTGGAGGGTTGTGGGTGTTGTGTGCTATGGTTAGTCGCGAGAGATAATCCGCAACAACATTCTCCACCCCCTTTTTTATTTTTGATCTGCAAGTTGAATTCTTGAAGGAGGAGGACCCACCTAATAAGTTTAGCCTTGGCATTTTGCTTGGTGAGAAGGTACTTCAAAGCCGAATGGTCTGTGAAGATTTTGATGTCCGACCCTACCAAGTATGCACAAAATTTGTCCAAGGCATAGACCACTGCCAGCAACTCTTTCTCTATGGTGGTGTAATTTCTCTGTACCTCATTCAATGTTTTGCCACATAAGGTTTTCCTTCTTCTCTTTGCTCGAGAACTGCTCCAATGGCGAGGTCGCTTGCATCGCACATAACCTGGAAAGGTAATTTCCAGTTGGGGGCTCTCACTATTGGTGCAGTGGTCAAGTAGGCCTTGAGCTCCTCAAGCTCTTACAGCGATCTTCATCCCCACCACAATTTGGCATCCTTCTCCGAGTAGCTTATAAAGAGGTTTGGAAATTTTGAAAGATCATGATGAACCTCCTATATTAAGCTTGCATGCTAAATTGCCTCACATTCTTCACATTCGTGGGAGCGGTTTGAAATCGAGTTCGATTTTTGCCTTGTCAACCTCGATTCCCTTTGTTGGAAATAATATGTCCCAGCCACCAAATTCCTAGTTGACCATAACATGACATTTTCGATTCGGCACCAAAAAAAAAAGTTCTTCTCAATACATCTATCTTGGTATTTCCAAGTTGAGTAAACATTCTTAGAAGCTCCCTCCATAAACTAATATCATCCATGTAGACTTCTGTCGCTCCACCAAATCCTTGAAGATCTTGAGCATGCATGTTGGAATGCTTGGGGGGCATTACAGGCCAAAGGGCATCCTCCTGTAGGCATACGTGCCAAATGGGCAGGTGAAGGTGGTCTTCTCCTCGTCTTCTGCAGCAATATCAATCTGGAAGTAGCCTAAATAGCCATCCAGGAAGCAGTAAAAGGGTTAGCCATAAATTCTTTTGAGAAGCTGGTCCATGAAGGGTAGAGGGAAGTGATCCTTTCTTGTCACCTCATTTAACCTTCTGTAATCAATACATACCCTCCAACCTATGGTAAGGCGGGTGGGCATTTCCTCTCCCTTCTCATTATGCACAATAGTTACCCCTAATTTTTTGGCACAACCTGGGTTGGACTCACCCAAGTGCTATCGGATATAGGATAAATGATCTGGGCTTACTTAGCAATTTTAGGACTTCTACGTACCACCTCTGCATGTGAGGATTAAGTCTCTTCCTACGAGCCGCCTTGCGATTTTGCTTCCTCCTCAAATAGATATGATATATACAAGAAAGCTTTGCTGGTATTCCCTTTAGATCGGTGATTTTCTGATAGCACCTTGTTCTCCTTGAGGATGTCAGTAATTTGTTTCTTAATAATCTTGAGGCGGGGAGGATATGACACTAAACGCGCCTATGTTCTTCCAAGTATGCGTATTTTAGTTTTGCAGGCAAGGGCTTGAGATCCAACTTTTGAGGCTCATTGATTCCTTCCTCAATCAACAAAGGTAGAATTTCTCCTTTTTTTTCTCCATTACCCATGTACAGTATTAAGTCTTGGACTTCTTGCAGCTCTTCAGAACAATCAGACAGCTCCTCAATTAACACATCCTGCATTTGCTGTTGATCGGCTTGTTCCTCCAGAATTGTATCAATTATGCAAACTTCCTCTGGACCCTCTTCTACTTGTTGCATATGCTATTTACTCAAGTGGAAGATGTTGAGTTCCAAGGTCATGTTCCCAAATGTAAGTTGCATAACTCCATTTCGATGATGATAATGCATTAAGTGACCAGAATGGTCTTCCGAGGATGATAGGTACATAATTAGTCCCCACTGCAACCGGTTCTGTATCAAGCACAACAAAGTCTACAGGATAGTAGAATTTGTCCACTTGTATTAAAACATCCTCCACAGTGCCCTTCAGGATTTTTATGGATCTATCTACTAGGGACAATGTGATAGTGGTGGGCTTAAGCTCTCCCAAACCCAGCTGCTTATACACTGAATAAGGTAGCAGGTTGACACTGGCTCCCAAGTCTAGCAGTGCCTTTTCTACACAAGTACCTCCGATATTCACCGAGATGGTAAATTTAGCGAGATCTTTGTACTTTCTTGGAGTCTTACCTTGAATGATGGCAGCTTGTTCTCATCGGGGAAGGCCTTCTTGTCGACATTTAACCCTCTCTTCACTGTACACAAGTCCTTTAAAAGTTTGGCATATGTTGGGACCTGTTTAATCATGTCAAGCAAGGGGATGTTGACCTTCACCTGCCTTAGCACCTGCCAATATTTCGACTGGTGTTGGCTTTTTCTTGGCTTTTAGTGTTTACTTGGAAAAGGTGGGGTGTGCTCTTTTTCACTTTGCATTTCTTTTATCACTTCCCTCCTGCAGGTTGAGCTTCTTTTGCCTCATGGCCTTCTTAACTGGTTTAGGATTGTTTGTTTTGGCTCTCATACCCACTTCTCAAAGTGATAACTGCTTTGACTTCATCTATCCTAGAAGTTGTGTAAGACCCGAGAAAATTCCAATTTTCGAAAAAATGGCAAAATCGTAATTTTGTTCAAAACCCGAAATTTTTCTAGATCTCGGATGATGAAATAGATTTCACCGTTGGAATCGTCTCGTGAAATCTAGCTACCACGTCGAATTTCATCAATTAGGAGCAGGTTAAGAGCCCCGCATGTTTTTCGAGCCTTACCAAATTATCAGTCTTGTAAGCATTTAGCAAGGGTGACAAAGTCACTGCAACATATACTCATGTGACACATGTTGCATGAGTGGAGAGATGATAGAAATAGACGGCCAAGATAGCGCCAAGTGTCAAAAAAATCCAAGAAAATGGACATAGATGGAATTAAGTGAAAGTTAAATGATAATATGACAAAATAGCGAATAGTGATCATCTTCTCCCTTTATTCAAAAGACCAAAAACGTGAAGGAGGAGGAGAAATTCACAATGAGCTTAGGTTTTGGGTTTTTAGAGTGAAGTGACTTCTCGAGATCTCAGGCGATCAGTTTGTCGAATTCTTCGAGGCCAAGAAGGAAGAGAAGTTGCTCTGTGGCTGAGGACAACGTGTGGACACCGGTTTTAGGGAGTTTCGACAAACTCCGTGAGGTAGGGGTTTTATCTTACCTGAGTTACACTTTGTTTAAGTGTTTTGTTGATGATTGAGTTGATTTGAGGCCTTGAACGGCCGTTTGATCAGTCCCAATTCTTAGAATCGAAGTGTGGAAAATTTGTGAAACCCAATTGTGTAGTCCGTGCCAGTGTAGGGACTGAATTGGGTGTTTGTGTCATGATTTATACAATAAATCGTGTTTTTGATGTGTGTAAGGGCGGGAAATGGCCATGGTTCGGGTTCACAAAGTAGAGCGGAGTGTTGGATGATTGGTACGTGAGCGGTAACTTGAGGGGTTTCAACATTCCACGTGAATAGTGTTCATGAAATATTTTGTGGGAAAATGTGTTTGGTTGAGTAATTCAAATCGAATTGCTCGTATTTGTTAATTAGCCCATGAGAGCTAATTTTTGGTGAAATGGATTGAGAATTAACATAACATGTTGTTGTGTATCAATATATGCATGATGATATATTTGCATGTGGTATATAAATTTTGTTGAAATGACATAATGCATTTCATATGCACCGGGGTAACCTAGAAATTAGGTGTGTGTGTTCATGACATGAATTTTCTAAAAAAACGAACATGGTTGCGAAAGGAATTTCACAGGATGATTTTCCGGAGAATGGTGTTGGGAGATGGTCCTACAATTACGAGAGCCCGTGTATTGTTTTTGGAAGGTTCTCAAACATTCGCCTCGGGAGAGTAGTCCATATTTTGCCGAATTCGGTAGTGTATTTTCAAACAAACAAGTTTTGTTTTGAAAATATTTTCTCATACATGGCAAGCGGTGTGAGGAGTCGATGAGGACTCGAGACATGGGAACGGACATTTAGACATTCAAGTAGGATCACGTATTTACTTGAGTGTGTGTTTACATTGGATCATTGCATATGCACTTAGGTGGAGAGTAACCCATTTAGGGTGATTCCACTATTGGGCATTAGCTCACTCTATCGAGGGAATATATTATTTCAGGTACATGGAGCGTACGAGGAGACGGCTCATCTTAGAGACCGATTTTAAAGAAAGCCGGGTTGTGGCTTTGATGATTTTATGACATGTATTAGAATTCTAGAATTTTAATATATGTTTGAAATAAAAATTAATTAATTAACTCTTGAGTTATGGTATATAGTTGATGTATATTATTAAGGTATTGTTATGACAGCCCAGTAGTCGTTTACTCGGTATATGTCTTATGATGTTATTTAGGACCAGGTTACGTGTTTGGTGGAGCTCCGGTACAAAGAAACTCTGTCGGGTTCCTGCATGGGTGGTGTCGGGTTGCAGGCATCACGATTATTCCGCAGGTTGACAGGTTGTCAACAGACACCCCGGGTTTGGGGCGTCACAAGTTGGCTCGCTGGAAGAGCTCAATTCATGCACTCCCTTGGGGTTAGGCTGTGTCTGGGAAGGAAATTTTCCCTTTTCCTGCACTTGCAACTGGTTAGTCAACCTTGAAATTGAACACTACAAGGTGTCAAATTTTTGAGCCATTTTGTTTTGAAGCCCATCTTCTGCTGTTAAGAGTGCTCTCCATAGTGTTGATTCTCCTATTAGCCTGGACATTCGCTGCTTTCTGCTCTTATACACATTGAGTCAATTGCACATTGAAGGCGCATACGCTTCTCTACAAAGATTTCACGACCTTGCTGGTCGACCAAACACCGATTGGAGATGAGGATGGTGGTAGGTACGTGATTGAATGAGGAACGGCATTGTTGTCTTACACCCGGGGGTACATATCTTTGGAGGTTTGACTGAGGAGAGATTTGAGATGGTTTCTCCATTAGGGTTATATGTGTTGTTGTATGGGGCATTGGTTGGTGGCTTGTATTGGCCCATATCATTGTCTTGTTCAGCTATCATATCCCTCGGCTTTGGAAGGAGGCTTGAGTTAGACGATGCTCTCATAGTGATCAATGGACTAACAAATGAAGCAAAAATTTGGTTGTGTCACGGGGCCTAATCTTGCCAGTACCTCATGTTGTTGATTTCTCATTTCTAGCTCCTCCAACCTTCTAGATAAGGTAGATGCTTTGCCTTCATTCCATATCCTCGAAAGTAATTACATGCCTCCCCTTAAGTTGCCTGCAAGTCTCATCCTCTCTAGCTCTCTGGGGTTTGGTTCATCCCATGCTTTGGATGTCTCGACCACATAATTCAGGAAGTCCATGGCTTCTTCTGGATTTATACTCATGAAGTCCCCTCCACACATAGTTTCCAACAACTGCTTCATGGTAGGGGGCATCCCATCATAGAAATTGTTGACTAGCAACCATGTGTCAAAGCCATGGTGAGGGCAGGCACCAATGGTTTCCAAATACCTTTCCCAGCACTGATAGAATTTCTCATTTTCATGGGCTGCAAAGGTGTAAATCTACCTCTTCAGACTATTGGTTCTATGTGTAGAGAAATTTTTTTTCAAAAATTCAGCTTGCAATTATGCCCAGTTTCTAATGGACCTCGGCCTCAAAGAGTTGAGCCATATTTTTGCCTTGTCCTTCAAATTCAGTGGAAAAACTTTTGGCCTCATTAGGTCCATATCAGGTGACACCACTCAGCCGTGTGTTGCAAACCTGCTCAAACTTCCGGATGCGTATATGGTTTTTCATTTCATTCCATAGAAGGTTGGGAGCAGAGGAACTAGGTAGGGTCTGACAATCATGTCTTCTTCAGGAGGCACAATGCATGAGGGTGCACTTACCCTTGGAGGATGTATATGATCCCTCATTTATCTATATGCATTGGGATTTCGCTGAACCTCTTGTTAGCTGCTGCTCCTTCGAGTGGGGCTCCATTTGACCACCGTGTATACCTTCACGAAGCTGCAATTTCTTGTGGAGCCACTTTGCTCCTTTCTGTCACCTTGTTGTGTTCCTATCCGATGGTGCATAAACTCCTATGAAAGCGGCTACAAAACACAGCAAAGAGACAAAAACAAAACGAGGCTACCAAAAAGGGTTAATGTTTAGCAAAAAAGTAGAAGATGAAATTGTATATGGATAGTAAATTGAATGAAACATAATAGTGAACTACTAGGAAAATAAAAAGTAAGGACAAAAAGTTGAAATTTACCGTACTTGTGATGGATCACAAAGTTTAACAAATCAACTTATTTTATAGGCACCATCGAGCAGTATCAATTTGATTCGATATAATGGTAGGGTATGCCGGAATCAACAAAATTTATAACCTAAATTCCTCCATTCTGCTTGTGGCATAAGCTCTGTGTAGTATAGTCATTCTAAGTGAACACAGGGATGGGTTTTCTTCGTGTAAATGATTTGTTGGTTCAAAAAGGTGAATGTCAATTTGGATTAGGGGTTTTGTAAAAACAGTGAGGGTTGGTGATTTGCACACTGAAAATAAACTGAAATAAAATATGAAAAGAGACTCTTTAGGCTTGTCGAGTGCAGGGTTGAGGTCCTAAGGTAAATGAGAGGTTCTCGGGTCCTTTTCCTTGCTTTGGGGAGGATGACCTATAGTCATTTCCCGAACCGGATCTTCATTTGGCTATAAAAACTGAACCCTAATAATTTTCCTTTTGAAATATAACATTTATTGGACATTAATGCTCCCTAGATGAGTGGCTCATATCTCCTTGATCTACCTCTGATGACAAAATAGATGACAACTGGCTGAGATATCGAGTGGATCCCTGGCAATAAGCATCCATGAATCCTAGATTACCAAATCTTTAGTTAATCAAGGTAGATCTAAGAGGATCTAAACCTAGAATGAGAGATAAAACATTAATGGAAATAAATTCTTACCCAAATAAAATAAGGAACCATCATTTACCTTAACAATTGTGGCCAGTAGCCCTCCTCTTCAAGGATAAAGGAGGTTTAGCCAACCATCCCTTGAGTTGTCATCCTCAAGAGAGGTGTTTGGTAGCGAGAAAGTGAAAAAATGAGAGAAAGAAAATGAAGCGGAAAACTCCACGAGTGCTCTGTTTGTAAGTACAGAAAATGAAAAGTCCTCTTCTGAATTTGCTTTGAGCTTATATAGTGCTCAAATAAGTAAAAAAACAAAAATACCCTCAATACCTATAATACATGAAGGGCAAAAATGGTAAAATGGTAAAATGCAAAAAGTGGGTAAACTGGAAGTCAAAAGGGGCCGAAAAATCACAAATGCAGAGGCAACTTTTGCAGGGTGCGAAATTTCCCACCTTGCGAAAATTTTGTAGGGTGCCAAAATTTTCTGCATTTCTTCATTTCCCTTGCCTCTTCTACTCTTCTTTATTTCCGATTTCTGATTTGCAATGCTAAGTTCGACTCGAATTCTTCGTGCTTGGATGACTTTACAAACTTGGCATAAATAGCTTGCAAAAACTATAAAATTAGACACAAAATGCGATCAGTAGAATAATCAAGACCTTAATGTGCAAATCGGGTTAATTCGGTTGATTAGTACACAAAAAGTGCTCAAAACCTACAATAAATAGGGCTCAAAATAGCACTTGTTGGGCACTAATCACTTTGCAGCGTACCGGCCAGGCATCAACTGAATTGAGCCTAGTAGGACATCAATCTTACCCGAACTTTAGATTAAACCAGCGAGACATCAACCATACTAGGCCGAATAGAGCATTAACTTTCTAGCACCATCCGGACTTTAGACTAAGCTAGATGGGCATCAACCATACTGGGCCGAATAGGGCATTAACTTTCTAACGCCATCCGAACTTTAGACTAAGCCAGCTAGGCATCAACTATATTGGGTCGAATAGGGAATTAACTTTCTAGCGCCATCAGGAACTTTAAGGCGAGCGGTTGGGCGCCCTGACCATCTTAGGTCGGATAGGGCATTAGCTTTCCTAAGCGTCATCAGACTTTAAATTTGAGCCCGGCTAAACATCGGCATTACTAAGTAGGATGGGGCATTAACTTTGACATGGGACTGGCGAATGGTGGGCGCCAGCCTGCTGGACCAAATTGGGCATTAACTCTAGCACCATCGGTGACGAGTGGGCATCCCCGGCCACACCGGGCCCGGATAGGGCATTCTTTCTAAGCGCCGGTGGTTTCGTGACGGCTTGGGCATCAACCGTCTTAGGCGGATAAGGCATTAACTTTCTAGCGCCATCCAGACTTTAAAAATTAAAATTTGCAATGAAAATACAATTAGAAAGTGAATCATCTTTTATTGATAGTACCGTTTGAGGTGCATAGATTCCACATTCTGGGTATAGGTGTTCCATCCAGCTTATCTAAAGCATATGATCTGGATTCGTCGGCTCGTATTACAATATATGGCCCTTTCCAATTGGCTTGAAGCTTCCCTACCACTAGATCGGTTGTGTTTTCGAAGACTTTCCTTAAGACCAAGTTCCTCGGGTCAATACTCGGTTTTAAGCTGCCCGTTGTATAGATTTTTCCACCGGCGTGGTAGATGTTACCCGTACGATCGCCGTCCTCGCAGCTTCATTCATCAGGTCCCTTGATTATGGATTATGTACTCAACTGATCAGGCATATTTGTTTGGAGCGTAGGCATACCGATTTTTATAGGGATTATAGCTTCCATCCCATAGGTAAGTGCGAAAGGAGATATACCGATTGGTTTGCGGGCGGTCGTTTTGTAAGCCCAAAGGACCCCGGGAAGTTCGTCCACCCATTTGCCTTTAGCTGCCTCCAACCTTTTCTTTAAGGCCGTCAACAAGGTTTTGTTGGAAGCCTCTACTAAGCCGTTGTTTTGCGGATACCGAGGGGTGGAGTATTAGTTCTTTTTTTTTTAATTCCTGGCATAAGTTTCAGAGACCCGCTTATCAAATCAGTCTGGTCTCGATACGATCAATTAGGGGAATAATCGAACCGATAAACGATATTCTTCCGCAGAAATCCCAGCACGCCTTGTTCGATTGATGCAAAAGCTCTACTTCTATCCATTTGCTAAAGAATCACGACACGGCAACAACTTCTTTCTAAGTTCAGCGTGAGGGAGCGGCCCTACAATGTCAATTTCCATTGCCATGGCCACGTGGCTTGAGACGACATTAGATCTTGAGTCGGTGATCTTAAGATAGGAGCCTACCGTTAGCACTAGTCACATTTTCACATGTAATCGGTGGCGTCATACTTCATGGTTGGCCAATAATACCCCTGAGTGTGGGCTCTGTGTGCCAGAGTTCTGCTGCCTGGATGGTTGCCACATATCCCCTCATGTAATTCAGCCAACACATACTGGCCATATTCGGTAGTTAAGCATTTCATATATGGCCCGTCCAGGGATCGTTTATGTGACATCCCCGACCCGCCACCCACGTGCGATGTAGGGGGAGGGTGTCAGTGTTCATTTTACATGTACACTATAACCTGTTCATTCATACACTAATAAGCATGCATCTTGAGATATATTCTATAGCGGCGGAATTTCAAAATATATTCAAGATCCACAAATGGGAGTGTTCGACTAATACAAAAATTTTACATTTGTTTACAAACAACAAAAATAATATTACATATACAAAATAGACCAAAAAGTCTTTTGGTGGTCATCTAACTATGTGTTGACCTTGGAGACTGATGAGGGTTATCCGGCCTTCTTGCCTCTGCTTCCGTACCTACACGGATGAAAACTCGTGCTAAGCTTTAAGCTTAGTGGGAATAAACTCGTGGACGACCATTAACACGGATCATCACACTTCTATACACATGCAAATACATTTAACATATCATATCATTTAAACATTCTTATACATATCTCATATTTACTTATCATATCATGTTACATTTCTTATCAACGTTCATATACATTTCGTATGTCATATTCAAGTCATTCGTTTTATGTTTCATGCCTACATAAACCTGCCGATGTAAAGAAACTATAAAAGCGCCGCGCGCTATAAGTACTCAAGCAAGGCTGTTATCATTAAAGTGAGACATGACCATCTATAAGGGTCCTCGGGTCGCTTGTTATCATTGCACGAGACAATGATCATCTATAAGGGCCCAGCTCCAAACGGTACTTAACCGAACAATATGACGCAGACTGCTTTCTTTCCCTAATATAAGATGCCCATCTATCCCTCTACTAGGTTCTAACCAGACATTCCATGTGTATTTTATGTTCAGTACATATCTCATATTCCTGAATAATTATTGTCATTCGGTAATCATATGCGATATTTACAATTATTTATTTGTATCTTTGCATTTTTCATATCTCATTATATGCATGGATAACTATGGTTACCCTGTATGCTTATGAGCTATTTACTATTATTCCAATTTTATCAAGCTATATATGGATGGATTCTAAACTCAAAGGAATTTCCATAGAGTCCAAGAACATCCAGTAATCCAGAAGTTCACAAGAAATTATGACCGTCCGGTCGAGGCTTCCTACGAACAAAGATTACTTAATAACTAGCAAAGGTTTTACTATTTCATGATTTATGGACCTAATATGAGTTCCGTCAATCTATATATATGGATTTTATACTAAAGGGATTTCCATAAAGTCCGCTAGAACATCCGAAAGGAGTTCGACGAAGAAATTATGGACGTCCGTCGGGCTTCCCATGAACAGTGACTACAAGCAAAATCAGCAGGGCCTACTATTTTTCATGATTTATGAACCATATATTAGTTAAAATTTCATCAAGCTATATATGTATGGATTCTAAACTCAAAGGTCTTTCCATAGAGTCCAAGAACATCCGAAACGGAGTTCGGACGAAGAAATTATGATTGTCCGGTCGAGGCTTCCCATGGAATGACTACGAGCGTAAACTGCCAGTGGCCTAATATTTTTCATGATTTATGGACCTAATATGAGTTCAAATTTTATCAAGCTATATATGGATGGATTCTAGACTCAAAGGGCTTTCCATAGAGTCTAAGAACATTCAAAACGGAGTTCGGACGAAGAAATTATGATCAAGACAAAAACATGTGTTTTGGAGAAATTTTGACAGCATCTCCCCTAAAACCCCAATATTTCCTTAATACAAATATTTCTCAATTAAGGATTACAATCAACCAACCCAAGTTCAAAACACAACCAAACAATTCCCAAAACACATATAGGGGAAGACTTATGGTTTGCTAACCCCATCCTACATAATTAATGGGTTAGGAGAGTTTCCTACATCTCAAAAATTTGGGGAATCCATACTTAGTTTCCATACAACCCCAAATCAACCACAAACCAAGCCAAAACAACTCCAAATCTAGTTTAAAAGTGTCAAACACCACCAATATACCAAGTAGAGTTCTTTTAAACCCAAATTCATCAACAAAAAAAAAGGGTTTATGATTTGATTTTTTCCATACCTTAATCTTTTCTTTACTTCTTCCTTCCTCTTGTTTCTTCTTCTTGATCACACCAAACCTGGAAAAATGGAGAGAATTAACTTCTTTCTTTTTCTCTTCTTCTTTCTACCGTTTCTTTTTTCTTTTTCTTTTCTTTCTTTTCTTTTCTTTTTCTTTTCTTTTCTCTTTCTTTTTTCTTTCTTTTTTCCTCTCTTCCCTTTCTTCTCTTCCTTTCTTCCTCTCTCTCCTCTCCTCTCTCCTCTTTCTCTCTTTCTCCTCTCTCCTCTCTCTCCTAAAATGAAGAACACCTCTTTCCAAGACCATATCTTCATCCCTTATTTAACACACAAGGCCTCTGCCTGGCCTTGAGCCACTTTCTCCCATCTTTCAGCCCCATCCCCTATTTACATTTCCACTTAACTCATTATTATACTTTGGCATATAAACTTATAGTGTTATGACCATTGTGTCCTGAATTGTTAAATTACTAATTTACCCTTACTTCTTAAAATCATTTTTCCATTTCTCGTTTTATTTCCCGAAAATTATGATTTAACTTATATTACACCTTAAACACGTCAGAAAACCCGCACAAGATATTAAGTATTACAACTCTCCCTCACTTAAAGAAATTTCGTCATCGAAATTTTTACCTGTAGTGAAGAGTTGCTGACATCATGCGCCATAGTCGCTTTCTAGCTCCCAAGTAGCTTCTTTCCCCGCTACATTGCTGCAAATACCTCTCACTCAATCCGCATTTCTGCTTATTCCGAAGAATCGCTTTCACCTCGAGCCATAATAGCTTTGGCTTCTTCATCATATGACAAATCTCGATTGTGACTTACACATCCCAGACTGTAGTATACACTCATCGAGCGATATTCCGAAGCATCGAAGACATGAAACACATTGTGTAATTTGGTCACTCCGGGATGAAGTGCCAAGCCACGTAATAATTGCTCCAACACCTCATATGGCCCTATGAACCCTGACTCAATTTTCCTTTTACCAAACCAGAATTTTCCTCCACTACGATACTTTCAAGAAGACTCGTTTCCCACTCTCATATGCAATGCTCCTCCTCTTCAAATCGGCATAAGATTTTTGTCGATCACTCAGCCGCCTTTAACCTTTCCGACAACCTCGCACTTTCTTCCGTATCTTCACTCATGTTCGACCAATCACTTTATGTTCATTTAACTTCGTCCAACACACAGGAGTTCTACATTTTCGGCCATACATCGTATGGTGCCATACCAATGCTTGACTGAAAACTATTGTTATAAGAAAATTCAATCAATGGAATATACCTATCCCAACTTCCCGAAAATTCCATGACACAACCTCGCTGATATCTTCGCATCAATCAACCTCTCCTCGATCATTCATCCGGTTACGATGGAATGTTGTACTAACTTCAGCTTAATGCCTGTGTCATCGTAATTCCTTCCTTGAACTCATGTAAAACGCAGATCTCTATCTCACACACAATAGATAATCCAGACACCCATGCAATCGTACAATCTCCCACATATAACTCGCCTACCGATCCATAGAATAATCCATCCCTGATCATAAAATCGTCGACTTTGGGTGAAGCTTATCAACAATCACCCAAACAGTAGTCCCTTCGTCATGTAAGGGAAACCCCGACACAAAATTCATAGTAATGTTATCCCACTTCCATCGGGGGAATTGGAAGGAGATTTAACAAACTGTTGGCACTGTGTTCGGGGCCTTGACTCGCTGACACGTTAAACACTGCACATACTGGCCACATCTTTTTCATTCCTTTCAACTAATAAACCTGCTTTCAAGTCCCTAGACATCTCAATACCTCTGTGACGGAAAATACCATACATGAAATCTCAAATACCATTTCTTTTCTTTTACTTTTATCATCTCGCACATATAATCTATTCCTCGAAATATAAATCCCAAATTTCTTTCACCGAAAAACTCTGGCCTCCTATCACCATCTCTAACCATCTCGTGACTTTTCAGAGTCTTTCATCATTTACAAGATCTATAATCATTTGTTTTTAAAACGGTTGCGCTTCTAGTCGAGCTAACATAGCTCCATCATCTGCTAGTCTCCAATAATCGTATCAGTGACATTGTTACCATCGTTTTCTCGCTTAAAGCATCGGCTACTACATTAGCCTTTCCGGGGTGGTAGTCTATGATGCAGTCATAATCCTTGAATAACTCTAACCACCTTCGCTGTCTCAAATTTAACTCTTTCTATGTTAGCAAGTACTTTAAACTCTTATGATCGGTGTAAATTCTACACTTTTCCCCGTATAAGTAGTGTCGCCATATTTTCAAAGCAAACACTACCGCAGCCCAACTCTAAAGTCAGCGAGTGGGATAGTAATTTATCTGCGTGGCTTTAACTGCCCGACGTATATTACTAATTTCCATCTTGCATTAACACGCATCCCAAACCAATCGTTACATCACTATACAAGTATACTCTTTTTCCGAAGTAGATCAGGTCAATACCGGCAGCCAACCAAAGATCTATTTCAACTAAGCTCAAACTACTGCGGACATTCGTCAGTCCACTCAAACTCTTATTCCTTCCGAGTAACTTGGTGAGCTGAAAGTGCTATGACGTAAAAAAGCCTCTCACAAATTTTCTATAATAACCTGCTAAGCCCGAAACTTTTCACCTCGATTACATTTCGAGGTGGTTTCCAATTCACAACGGCCTCAATCTTGGTAGGGTCAACTCTAATGCCCTTCGCTGACACAATATGGCCTAAGAAGGAAACTTCCTTTAGCCAAAAATCACATTTGTTAAGCTTAGCATATAACTTCTTTTCCCTTAGTGTCTGCAGGACTATTTTCGACAAAGAAATTATGTTCCTGCGGCATCCTAGAATACACCAGATGTCATCAATAAAGACCACTAAACTAATCCACACGTGGCCTGAATACCATATTCAACCATGAATGCTGCCGGCAGATTAGTCAACCCAAATGGCATTACCAAAAACTCATAATGGCCATATCTGCTCTAAATGCGGTCTTCTAAGACATCCACTTTCTCTTTACCAACCAATATCCGTATCGTAGGCTCCATCTTCTCTAGTTGACACCCTTACCCTTTCAATCGATCAAAAAATATCTTCGATTCTCGACAATGGGTACTTGTTTTTCACTGTCACCTTATTGATCTATCGATAATCGATGCACATCCGTAGAGTGTCATCTTTCTTTTTCACAAATAAAACAGGTGCACCCTTAATTGAAACATCAAGTCGCATTCAAAACCCTTTATCGGGGAAGTCGTAGTTGAACCTTAACTCCTTCAACTCGCTCGAGCTATCCCGTAAGGTGCTCCTAGACACAAGGGCTGCTCAGCACAATTTTATGATAAGTCACCTCCTCTCAAGGGAATACCCGTAACTCTTCAGGGAATACATCTGGAAATTCCTTTACTACTAGAATCTTTTCCATATCAACTTGACCTCTCTTAGAGTCAAGTATCAAGGCTAAGAATGCCTCATATCCTGATAAAAGTTCACATGTTGGAAAGAAGTCACAGGTGATAAGTACCTCTTAATGGAATCATGTAGTCCATCTTCAAATTGCCTACATCGAACACTTCACGAGGACCGCTTCCTAGTGGCATATTTGCCGATGGTCAACTCTCTGCACTTAACCACAGATAAGTTCCTTTGCTTCATATTCAAGAACTTCCACTCGGGACTCCCTTATACATAGTTCGTAAACATACTTTGGCCCCCTTAAACCTGGACAAAGCTGCCCTTAATGTCAAGGGCATCTGTAATCCTGGACTTTGAGCACCAATTTCCACCAATCATATGCCTCACCCTGCAATAGTGAGACTACATATGATGGTTCCTCGGACGGAGGGCATATAACCTCTCTCATCACCTTCTAGCTTTTCTAACCAGAATTCCCATTACCGACTCTTCATGCTCGACCCATGGAATTCTCCTGCTCATGTCTCTTTACTCGTGTCTTTTATTTGAGCTTTAGAGATATCAATTCATCCAATACCCTGAGCCATGTCCCGCACACTGCAAGAAGGCTTCCGTGGGCTCATTAGGTACATTACTCTCTAAAGGCTCGGAGGCTGATAACTCTTGTTCCCTACACTCGCAGTTTTCTTCAGAATCCATCCATCTATAATATAAAACACAAGGACATCCACATCAGAGATCAACACATTACTTAACATATGCATGTTCATCTTATAATCTATCTAGAAGGTTTAAAACTTGTCCAGAACTGCCTAAACCTAGTCTCTGATGCCAACTAACCTATGACATCCCTGACCCACCACCCACCTGCGATGTAGGGCAAGGGAGTCACTATTCATTTTACTTATACACTATAACCTGTTCATTCATACACTAATAAGCATGTATCTTGAGATATATTCTGTAGCGGTGGAATTTCAAAATATATTCAAGATCCACAAATGGGAGTGTTAGACTTATACAAAAACTTTACATTTGTTTACAAACAACACAAATAATATTACATATACAAAATAGACTAAAAAGTCTTCCGGTGGGCATTTAACTATGTGTTGACCTTGGATACTAATGAGGGTTGTCTGGTCTTTTTGCCTCTGCTTCCGTACCTACACGGATGAAAACCCGTGCTAAGCTTTACGCTTAGTGGGAATAAACTCTTGGACGACCACTAACACGGATCATCACACTTCTATACACATGCGCCATCTAACATCATATCATTTAGGCGTCTTGCCATCTATATTCACTTATCATATCATATTGCATTTCTTATCTAGCGTTCAATATACATTTACGTATGTGTATTGAGTCATTTTGTTTTTATGTTTCGTATGCATAAACCTTAGAAAGTGGATAAAGGAAACTATAAGGGCCTAAAGTTTAGCTCACTTGTGCAAGAAGCAGTGGTGGAGCACGAAGGTGTTATTTATCATTGTGCGAGACAATGACCATCTATAAGGACGAAGGTATTTATAATGACCAAGCCGGGGCCAACTAATCGATTATCTTTGCCAGGACTTGTTTTCCTAATAGGCATGCCTATATATCCCTCTACCAGGTTCTAAGCAGACTATCCATGTCTATTTATGTTCAGTACATATCTCATATTCCCAAATAATTATTGTCATCTAGGTAATCATATCACGATATTTACAGTATTTATTCTGATATCTTTGCATTTTCTATCTCATTATATATGAATATATTCCATTTACATATATATATAGGCTGTTACTATTATTCAATTTCATCTCAGGTATATATGGATGATTCTGAACTCAAGAACTTATGAGTCCAAGAATATTCAAAATGAAGTTCGGACAAAGAAATTATGACCGTCCGAAGTTGGAGGCTTCCATGACAGTGACTATATGTGACAGAACCAACCCAGGCCTATTTTTCGCTGATTTCATAGACCTAGCCATGATTGAAATTGTAAAGCTATATATGGATATATTCTAGACTCAAGGGAGCTTTCCATAGAGAGTCTAGAACATCCAGCTTGGAGGTCGAGCGAAAAATTATGATCGTCCGAAGTTGGAGGCTTCCCATAAAAAGTGACTACGAGCAAAACCAAAAGGGCTTACTGTATTTCATGATTTTTGGGCCTAATATGAGTTATAATTTCATCAAGCTATATAGGGATGGATTCTAGACTCAAAGGGCTTTCCATAGAGTCTAAGAATATCTGAAACGAATTTTGGACGAAGAAATTATGATCGTCCGAAGTTGGAGGCTTCCATGAGCCGTGACTAAGCGAAATCCAGCATAGCCTATTGTTTTCGTGATTTATGGACTAATATGAGTTTCCAATTTTATCAATCTATATATGGATAGTTCTAGACTCAAAAGGGATTTGTAGAGTGCAGAATCCTCTAGCAGTTTGGACGAAGGAAATTATGATCAAGACAAAAACATGGGTTTTGGAGAAATTTTGGCGACATCTCCCCTAAAACTGATATTTCATATCTGAATATTCCTCAATTGAGGATTACAATCCAACAACCCAAGTCCAAAAACACAACAAATAATTCCCCAAAACACATATAGGAAGACTTATGGTTTACTTCTTATCCTACACAATTAATGGGTTAGGAGAGTTTCCTACCATCTAAAAATTGGGAATCCATACTTAGTTTCCACTGACCCCAGTAACCACAAACCAAACCAAAACAACTCAAATCTAGTACGGCACATGAACACCACCAGCCAAGTAGGGTTCTTTTAGACCCAAATTCATCAAAAAAAAAGGGTTTAGCGTTTGAGTTTTCCATACCTTAATCTTTTCTTTACTTCTTCCTTCCTCTTGTTTCTTCTTTTTTATCACACCAAACCTGGAAAAATGGAAAATTAGCCTCTTCTCTTCCTCTTTCATCTCTCTCTTTCTCCTAAAATGAAGACACCTTTCCAAGACCACTTTTGGTCTTTATCCCTTATAACATTAAGGCCTTGTTTGGTTTGTGCCATTTTTCCATTTTTTAAGTCCTCGTCTCTTTCATTTACATTCATAACTCATTATTATACTTTGGCATATAAACTTATAGTGTTATGATCATTGTGTCTTGAATTGTTAAATTACTAATTTACCCTTACTTCTTGAAATCATTTTTCTGTTTCTCGTTTTATTTCCCGAAAATTTTGATTTAATTTATATTATACCCTAAACATGTTATAAAACCGTTAGGGCGTATTTTTGGGTATTACAGTTTGAACTGCCCATCGATTAAGGAAAATCAGGTGGGTGGACTCAAACCTTCCCTGACCTTGCCCTTCCTAGTTGAGGAGTTCTCCGTATCCAATATCTTTGTGCTATGGGGTCCATCCAGGAAGGGGAGGTTTCGCCCACCTGGCTTACCCAGACAGTGGCTATCGAGGAATCCAGGCGATAATATAGAAATATTGTTTATTTATGAGTAGAATCTGGCTTCTTGTGGCTAAGGCGTCTACTCTTTCATTAGAGTCTCTGGGAACGTGTTCGAGCTTCCATGCTGAAAAGCTAGCCAGGAGTTGTTTTACCATAATTACATACTTCACCATTCAAGGATCCCGGGACTCATACTCTGCGTTTACCTTCCTTACCACCAATTGGGAATCACTCTGAATTATAAGTTTGTCAACAGATATTGTTTTAATTCAATCTTGACCGGATAAGCCGTTTTCGATTCATTGTTTGAAGTCTTTGAAGCCCGACGGATAACTTGCTCCGATCATGTCCCCAGGATTTTAGTGCGGTCGATGTCAGCCTGTTTGAAATGCCCTTCCACCGCTGAGAGTCCTGTTCGAGCTGAGGCATGTTTTAGGTTAGGGAATTTATGCTAGAAAGTTGGCCAGAACCTGTCCCTTCTTAGCTAACCTTTGTTTATACGAGGATCTGAGTCGGCAGATTCGATTGCCGTGAGCCATTCCTCCCAGATAAGTTGGGTTTGATAGTGCGTGGGAAGGTTAGTCGATGCTCTGATAGGGTGTGCAAAAATGCTGGTAGTTTTCTTGGCGCCATCAGAAACTAAAAGCGGCTTGCTCAAAGGTGGCTTTGTGTAACCTTGCTTGGCAGCATGCAGTTTCTCATTCGGCTAAGGACTTGCTGACGAACCATCCTCACCTTCTTTGAATAGGAGCGAAACTAACTGCGTCAAAACCTCTCTTGTCATGAAGTGTCTAGAGTGTTCAAGGCTAACGAGAGGCGGGGGTTCTAAGCCATGGTGTTTGATTGCTTTGAGGGAGTGAAATCTTCTTAGGGTGCGTGGTGTGGTTCGAGGCGTTCTTTAAACTTTGCCAACATATCATCAATATATACCTCCATGGTTTACCCGACCAGTGGTCTAAACATCTTGATCACTCTAGTCTTTGATAAGTCGCGGGTGCTTTAACCCAACGGCGGTATTATAGCGAGAAGAGTCGTGGGGTGATAAAGGCTATTTTCTTGTCGAGGCGGATGCGAGTCGATGGTAACCGAGGCATCCGAAAGGGGCGACCAACATCCATGCGGGATGACTGCGTCGGCTGATCTAGTTTATGTGGGGGCGGCGAAGTCTTTAGAGGCGGCGTCGTTGAGATCAGTATAGTTTCTGCGCGCCACTCTCCGCCACCACCTTTCTTTACAGTACCACCACCGGTGGCCAGCCATTCCAAGTACTTGACTTCTCTGATGAACCCTGCGTCCAAAAAGTTATTATCTGCGCCGGCCTAAATAATCGTGTGATTAAATTTAGACGCCTTACTCTTTGTTTGGTAGCTAGCGGGCGGGGCGACATTCAACTTATGGGAAGCATGCGTGGGGCTAATGTCGGTCATATCCGAGTGGGTCCAGGCAAATATGTCAATGTTACCAAGCAAAACACAGCCATGGTGTTCTTTTTCCTCTTGGATGAGGAGGCGACATAAGTGTGTTTATCCAGGCCCGCTCGAAGTATTGATTTCGGGGGATCCATAGCCTTTATTGTTCCTTGTCCTCCTTCTTGCCCGACGATGAAGCTATGATTACTAATGCAGGGATGTTGTTGACTAGCTCACACTTTGTTTCTCTTTTTCATTATGTAAGTGTGAGTGATGGATCAAAACATCAACACAAATTTATAGCGTTATTACCATGGACTATTATCTAATCCCCACCTTAATAATGCCACAAACTTGTTTGTTATATTTCTTTACAATTTCTTGATTAAAACGAGTTCATAAGAATATATAGATTTCTTTCTGGTTTTTACTGATCCATGATTTTGCAAGTGTCACGAATCGAACAAGTAATAAAGTGAGTTTAGAATCAGTCTCGATCCCATAGAGATCATAAAGTGCAATCCGCTACCCTGACTACTCGAGCTACATACTATTTGGACTATGATTTGCGATTGATATATCACTAGCAACCTTGAAAATAATGAAAGAAGAATGAAAATATATAAAATAAGAACAAAATGAACTAATGCTTAAACTAAAATAAAAAAATATATAAAGAAATAGGCGGTCGGTTAGCTTTTAAGGATCACGTACGATGCAGGTATTGTGAAACATCGATTCCTGTGGAGACACTGCAATAACGTTCTTCGCATGAACTTAGTTAGAATCCGTCCAAGTAAGAAGAGTAATGTCATGGATCTCTCATAATGACATATTTCATCATCTAATCTTCCCTGTTTCTTTCGAATGCAGAGGATTAGATAACTACTGTCTGAGTTGCCTCGTTAAAATTATTTTCTTTTTCAATACTTCACACAGGCATAGACATTTATGGAAGCCTCGGCTCTAGACATAAGACAAGCATGGGTTTACACTATACTGGTTTCTCATCCTCAAAATTGGAACAGTTCATTCTTTCCTTGATTAGATCATTGCTAACACGGGATTGAACTTACTGTTCGAATCAAGGTGAACTCTCTGTTCATTTTAATTGATAAGTCATTCAACTCATTCTCGGTTTCCAATTGAGAAGAAGATTTATCGATTAGAATTCACAAAGCCCATTAGATCCTAATATTGATTGCATGCCCTTCGGATATTATTTCAATACTCTGCAGAGATATTCTAACATCACCTCAGAGTACTAAATCGAGAACATTGAAACAAATCAAGTCTGAGTATGAGACAACGATGTTTGGATGGGAATACAAAAAAATTAAAAAAACAGCTCAGCAGTTCAAACTGAAGTTCGATAAGTGCGATAAATTTACAGGGAAAGATAAATTCTAATAGCAGAAGTAAATTCAACGAATTTGGGTTTCTAGAATTACTTAATTACGCTAACGGTAGCTCCACTGTCGGAGAAGAACTACGCCAAATCGAAACTAGAGTTGAATTCCAAAATTTGTTTGGACTTCAAGCGAACCAAGCGAGTAATTTTGAAGAAAATATCATTTGCATTGGCTTCAACTTCAACAACTAACATCCAGAGTCAGAGAAATTCAAATGCAATAACAATCTGCCTCTAATCTAATCTAAAATACCTTGACAAAATAAAGAAAAGAAACGAGAAATTAAAATAAACGAGCCTTAGCTGCAGGACTTCTCTTCACGAGCCGCGAGAGGCTGCACCTTCTATAAGCAGGCTGCGTATTTACTGAGGTTTGGAAGTTGGGCCCCTAGCCCGTGCACCTGTTGTGGATTTCAAATATTGGCTCATTTGTTTGTTCATGTAAAGCTCCATTTACGTGTCATGACGATGATGTCGCGACCTCTCTTTCAACATTGCTGACTAACATTACCTTATGAGTACGTTACGATGTCGCGGCTTCAGTATGCGTCGCGACTTCACCTTTCGCGATGAGAGAGCTCTTTTGAGGTCGTGACTTCAATCATCATTGTGACCGTTTTTTGACCAAATCTGTGAGCTTTTATCTGAGTTTAAACTTGCCTTTAACATCCCTTGGATATGATGTCATGCTGACTAAATGACGTCGTGACCTTCTTTTTCCTTTTTAGCCATTTTAAAAAAATTGCCGTGACCAGCTGAATAATGTCGCAACTTCAATTCTTTGTAGCGATGTGCGGCAGTGATGGCGTCGCGACCTGCACCTTTACGCATTAAAGAGCTCTTTTGATGTTGGAAGCTTTTCTTTTGTTATGACTTGTCTTGACATGCAAGGATTTGATCTTCGCGACCTCCATTCTTGTATGCTTGTTGTCGCATGACTCTTTTGAGGCGTCGCGACCTCCTTCTTACAAGCGATGCTGACCATAAGGCATTAAGACCGAGTTCATATGGCGATGGCGACTCTTGGCCGATGCCGCAGCCGCGATACTGCGGTGCGATGTAAAACCCGCAAGGGCGTCGCGCTTCTATTTAATGTAACTGTCGCCGCGCTCTTGAAGGCGTCGCGACCACTATTCCTTATGGCGATGTAGCGACCAGCGGCGATGCTGACCACGATATTCTATGCGATTGATATCTTCGCGACCAGCGGCGGTATAGCGACCATGATACTTTGCGGTGATGTTGTGACCTTCAAAGGGCGTCGCGACATCTTCGGTCAGTGTTTAATGTCTCTCTGTTCTAGCGTCGCGACCTCCATGTTGATCTCTTTGAAAATCTTTGTATGCTTCCCGATTATCACTACCTCCATGTCTCTTTTCGGTTTCAGCTACTGTCGCGACCTCGAAGTGGTGTCGCTGACATCATGCTCACCTTCATCATTAATTCTTAGTCGTCGGTTCGGAGTTTATTTAGGCCTCCTTTGCGATTCTTTGTCAGTCTGGGCCTCGATCCTTTCTTTCAAAATTAGTTGCGACCTTCATTTGCGAGAAGGCTGTTCTTGTGGCTTTGTAAGTCAGCTCCTTGTCGCGACCTCATGGTGAGTATCACGGCCATTTATCTCCGTTTGGTGTCACGCGGCGTCGATGGTCTTCGCGACATGAACTTCTTCATATGGCTGCTTCTTTTATTCTCTGATCATATTTTGTCTCCACTTCCTTCTTAGTCAAAGACTTCACTTCACTCCAGGTTTGCTTCTTAAGCGAATTTGTTGAGGTCGTGACTTGGAATTCTTGCGCACTTCTGTCGCGACTTGGGTTCTCGTTTTGACTTCATAAATGTGCGGCGTTTCTTATGATTTTGCTCAAATTTGGCACTATATTTGTACATTTTCAGAATTGAATTTGATTTGGTGCCGATTTTACGCGGTGATTCATCATTATTCTCGATATAAACTCGGAAAAATGGATTAAAAATCCTGTAAGTTGCAGGCTCATCAACGCGTGACTCGAGGCGATTATTTGGGCTCGCACTCTCATATATCACGAGCTAATAGCAACGGCAGTGCTGTGAGCTCGGGGAGGTCGTCTTTAGGCGGTTGGAGTGGCGGTTGTTTGATGGTAGGTTGAGGGTACTGCTTTCATAGCGTGCAGCCAAGCCCGACCAATGATAGCATTGTATGGCCCCAAGTGTGACTCTTTGAGATAGACTGCTGATGCCGTAGCCTTGTGAGGAAGCGATATCACCCATGGTTCTGAGTAGTTTGCCCGATGAAGAAGCAAGATTCTACCATGGGCGAGTTTATGCGGAACTTTCACCATATGCTTTAAAATTTGGAAGTTTACTAACAAGTCAATCACTTATTTGCCCGGAGTTACTTGAGCACTTTCTGTGTGCATCAAAATTGATATAAAGTAGCACTAGGGCATTGTGGTGTGGAGTGATGACCCTAGATGGGTTAATGGGAGGAAAGGATATGGGGTCGTCAACCGGCTGTATTGCTCTATTATTATCTAGGGTATTGATGGTGTTCACTGTGCTGATGTATTTTCGCAATGACTTTTTCCTCAGCGCTTGGACTAACACTAGTCATTGGCTAAGCCTCGATATGGTATTGATGGTGGAGTGGGGCTCGGTGGGAGCTGCGAACTAGCCGTTATTCTTCGGCCCCTATTTGGAGCGAGTTTCTGCGATGATGGCCGACTCGAATATATCCTCCGAGGTGGCCACTCGATTAGCTTCTCCACTAGAACTTCAGAGTTCAAGATCCGTTGGTTTCATGCCCGCGGGTTTCGTGGTAATCGCACTCAGACTGGACGCGTTGCTCGTGATCCGATCGACCGGTGGAGGCCGTGATAAAGTCAGGTGATCCCGCACGTGGGGAGAAGTTCGCCGAGGAGATGTCTCAATGGGGTAACCGGGAGGTTCCTTCTCTCCCGACCGCTTCCGGAGCGCTCGTCCTACCGTTCCTTCGCCCTGCCAGTTCCTTCTCGGGCCATTCATATTTCGGGCGATAATCACTATCCGGGAGGTCGCCTCAATATTGGTTCCTCTTCCAGTCAGAGATATATGTCCGCCATTCGCATGCTTTTCCATCGATGTGTCCAGTTGATAGCGACTAGAAGAAAGGGGTAGTCGATCCAAAGCTTCTTCTAAAGTTCTGGAGGACCAAGTCCATGTTGTATGCATCGATTTGTTGGATAGCCTATCAAAATCTCCTAGTGAAGTCTCGGATAGACTCATCTTCCTGCTTGAAGATCGTTTGTAATGAACTGATGTTTCCCTTTTGCCAGACTAAACATAAGTATTGGGAAACGAACGCACCGCAACTTCATCGAAAAGCCGACGGATCCTCTCTGAGCTCAGGAACCGTGCCAGCCGGGCCCCCGTACCAGCCGCCGAGAATACCTTGCAATGTACAGTCTATCTCCCCGCGCTAAGGATCATTACTTGGTTAAAGTGCAACATGTGGTCGTATAGATTAGAGGAGCCATCATACATGTCAAACGACGATATGGCAAAGCCGCGGGGAGGCTCATAACTCAAGATGTGCTAACCTAGTGGGGACGACAGCATGTCCTCAGGCCCTCGGACAGCAATAAAGGAAACCAAATGCTGGGCGGGCGGCACCCTAGCTGTAGGGTATATGAATGGAAGAGATGGAGCTATACCCCTGTGCCGCACGGGCATATGCCCTCGTGGGCTACCCAAAACGTCGCTCGCCTCGCTGACCTCTCTACTTATCTGGTGCATGCCGCTACGGACTGGGCTGAACGCGTGGGGGCCTTTCCTCGGATTTGGCCCCTTCGCGCGATTCTCGAAGGTGCAGCAGGAGGCCGGCATGGTGCCAACATAGGTTAATTCGCCGTTGCCAACTGATCACTATCACCGCGGTGACGGGCTCTTTACCCTTACTACCGAACTGTAGGTGTAGGATGAGCGCTGGCCCACGATATTCAGAAGATCTAAGAAAATTCCAATTTTCCTGGTAAAAAATGTAAACTAGTAATTTCTTGGCCAACCCACCCTTTATAGATCCTGATGACAAACGGATTTCAATTATTAATCGCCTCGCGAAATCTACCACCACGCCGACCCCGTCGAATCTCCAAGACAAATAAATTTCAAAGCCGAGGCAATCGGGGTCGGTGCCAAATGGTTTGAGAGACATGCGATGAAAAGAGTCACTCATATTACATGTACTCATGTGACACATGTTGCATGAGAGAGAGATGATGGAAACGACGGCCTGGGGAGGGGCCGTTGTCAAAAATCTTAGAATAAGACATGACGAGAATTAAATGTGAATTGTTAATGATATTAAGATCGAAAAGATGAACAGTGTTCTATCTCTTCATTTGGTTAATAAATCGCGCAAGTAGGGTCGAAGTCGGGTGCAAGGGCAAAGTTACTGGGGTTTTTCATTTCTAGAGAGAGAGTGTGTCACACCCCATTCCCGATCCGACTAGCATGGCGGATCCGAACCGAGTCCGTGCCATGCAGACTATCACCGGGACTCATTGACCGATCTCTTTCTAGCGAACTTGCACCCGTATACAAACACAGGTATGGGTGTATGGAATTTGGGTATGGGTGTATGGAATTTGGGTATGGTTTTTGATGAGTGCAAAATTCATCTATGTTTTGAGTTCATTTCACATGCTATTTTGTGCATTTAATATCCATATTCATGTAAAACTCATAAAATTTCCTCTAAACTCAAGCCAGAGGATTATTGATGCAGTGCCAAGTGATTTACAGTTAAACGAAGCCAAATATATTTCAAAAGAAGAGTCAACCGAGAGCTCCCACAAATAAGGCTTACTGGGAAGATTAATTTTTCTGTACCATCTGGAAAGTCAAATGGTTCAAATTTCCTCATGGCTGCATTCCTACATTCAAAGAGCTTCCAACGAGCACTACACGCCCAAACCGAAGTTAAAACGAAGAAGTTATGGCCCCGACGTTGTATAAGAAACCGGCCACGTCTGAAATTAGTCGCGCATGGTGAAATGCTGTCGCGACAGAAAATGGTGTCGCGACAGGAAATGGTTCGCGACAGAAGATGGTGTCGCGACAGAAGATGGTGTCGCGACAGGAAATGGTGTCGATAAGACCCGTGTCGCACGTAAACGCCGCAAAGAACTCGAAAAAGGCCGAAATTCTGAAGCTAATTTAATTTCAAGCCCATTTCACCCTGCACCATATATATACTCGTTTTTTGTGTGAGCAGGCAAAGGGGGAAGATATTTCTGTCAGATAATAGAGATTCATTTCACTAGCTGGCTCGCATAAAGATCAAGCTAAAAACTGGATTTCTCTCTCAGCGGGTTTTTTCTAAACTGCCATTTTCTTGCTTTTTAATGTGAGATTTTTATTTTTAATAGATTCAGAATAGTTTTCTGAGCGCATTTATTTCTATGGAAGAGATTTTGTGCTGTATCGTATATTCAATCTATTTAATGTTGAGGTGAAGATTAAGCTCAAATCGGTTTTTCTCTTCTTTCTCTTGATTTCTTTTTTCTTCATTTTCTACTTTTTTGTTTGATTAGTGATGATTGAAATTCAGTAATGGAACATTAAACAATCCTAGGTTGGGGATTAATTGTTGAACATTCGCATTTGCGCTTTTCAGCTATTTTGTGGGTTTGAAATTGAATTTATATAATTGGTATAGTTCATAATGAATTGTTCAATATTAAGAAATTTTATACCCACAAAGAAATTCGTAGATTCGCTTGATTTGTGATACCTGAAATACACAGACGGAGATTCCCGAGAGTAAAGAGCGTAACTTAGTGATGCTAGACTAATATCTTTAACTAATGAACTCGAAAAATTACTTTGATAGATCACCACTACTCTGGGCCAAAGTAGGATTTAATTAGATGATGTATCAACTTAGTTGGATCGCAGGTTTCTCCTTAGTCCGGGATGAAAGGATTTTGATCCCGTGTTAAAAGATCTAATCAAGGGAGATAAAATTTCCATTAGATTTGAAGGACGAGATACCAATTATATCGGGAGAAGGCTCAGATTATCCCGTCTATGGAGAGCAAGAATCTCTTCAAATTCTAAGAAATAGTTGTGAAGTTAATAGAAAAAGAAAACAATCAAATCTTTAAAGAGTGCCACCCCACAAGTACTATTTGCACTCCATTTGTCTTGTAAAGGAATATGGATCTCAACCAAATGAATGTATACATTTATAAATCCGTTATACTACACATTGCCTGGACAAATCCAAGATTCAACTCACCAATGTTGCACTTTCAGCGAAATGCAAACTGCTTTGTAAACAATTATCCCATCCCTAGTGACTCTCTTCATACCTTTTGTGAATTAAGTAGTTGTTTATTTGGTAGATTTTAGGATTAGTTTTTAAATCAAGTTTTTGTTTCAATTAAATTGATTTTATTCGACATCCTACTGGGTCGCTCTAACAGTCAAGAGCCTCTGTAATCGGGTGATCAAATTCCAATTAGAGAGAACTCCAATCCTCGTGGTACGATATATCCCGACTCTAGAGTCCACTTTATTACTTGTATGACCTGTAGTACTAAGTGAAAGGTTGAGTGTTGTACATTTTCTATTTCAATTTTGGAGTATAATTTCTACTTTTGTTTCAATTCAGTTTTTTGAAAGTATTTACTACATTCACTCCCTTGACCATATTTTCACATACATCATTATTTGGTCTCCCAACAGTTTTTGGCGCTGTCGGAACTAGACACAGTCCTTGTACAACGTCAGAATTCTGTATGTGTGTTCTTTGGTCTATTAACAGCTTTGTATGGAACTCTGTTGGTTCCGCATGGAAAAAGTATCTAAGTTTGTACACAGTATGGGTTTGTCTAGTTTTAAAGAGAAAGTATAAATATTGAGACTCCCACCATTTTCTGTTAGCCGAGTTGGAGAGGGCTTCTTGAAAGAAGTTTTGATGTAGCTGTGGGAGGGTTCATTGCAGCTTAACCAGCTTTCCCTTATTTTTTGACATACGCAGTCGAATTCTGTGAATCGGTTTTCTGGGGGTCAGAGAGTCAGAATTTTTGGCAAGAAATCTTCAGGTTGTGTCAAGACACGAATTTGATAGTTAAGTTATTGAATTTCATTTCGGGACTGTTCAGTTATGACTTTACTCAACAGCCTTGACGAGCGAGAGGTCGCATGAAGAGCCTATGGCGCAGAGGTCTCGCTGACTTCGCTGACGAGTAATTGCCGACCGCGCATGAGGTCTCGTCACCGGATGAGGTCTCGTCACCGCGCATGAGGTCCTCGATGACCTCGCATGACCTCTATGGGCAGACCTCTCGCCCATTTGATTGTTCAGAGTAAAAAGACCATAACTTGCTCCATGTGGGTCCGACCGAGAAATTCAATAGCCTAACATCAAGTTCATTGATGCGGGCTACCATTTACTAGAAGGATTTACTGCCAATTCCTTTATTTCTGACCAAAACCTGCTTCTAAGGTCCGACTACTGAGTATGATCAAAATAGGGAAATTTCGTTCAACTTGCAACTAGACCTCTTTCCTAAAACACACCTTATAGGAGCCTTAGAACTCTTTCTCACCTAACCCTAACCATAAATGCAGAGTTTGGAGTTTCAAACTCCAAACCATACACCAAAATAAAGGGTTCCAAACTATGTATCTAAACTTTCTGTAATTAAAACGATTTACACAATCTGCACTTACATACACATACTCATATAGTTCCATACAACCCAAGACATCTATCCATACTGATCTTCTTCTTCTTCTTCTTCCTTTCTTCTCTCTTCTCTCTTATCCCGTGTTTGCTCTCCTTTTCTCCAAGACCAAAAATGAGATATTTCTTTGGCCTTATCCTTATTCTCGATCTTATCCCCCTTTTATTTACTTGTCCTCCAACTCTTTCTAATATTTGCAAATCAATTTAGCGATATTTTTACACAAATTTTCAAATCTTCTTTATTATTTTGTAATTCTTAACTTATGCATATTCCTACTTTTGTTTTTTTTATCTTTATTTTATTCTGGACAAATATACTATTACTTTTATTATACCCTAAACATGTTATCAAACCATTAGGGTATAATTTGGGGTGTTACAGAGAGAGCTCCTTATCTCTAGATTTTCGACCGTTCGGACCGTCGGTTCTCGACGGAGCAAGAAGCAAAGTCGTTCTACGCGACAAGGGCTACGCGTGGACACCGATTTGGTAGAGTTCCGACAACTCCAAGAGGTAGGGATCTTTTCCTACTTGTATTAATCTCTTGCTAAGAGCCATGTAAATGGTTATGAATGTTCTGAGACTTGTTTTAGCCGTAAATTCGGTCTTAAAAGCTTTGAACCGAGTGGAGAAAATTCCTATTTATGCGGTCATGAACATTAACCCGAGGGTTTCACTGTTCATGTGAATAGTGACGAGAAATTTTTGGTGTGAAAATGTGTTTTGTTAAGTGATTCAAAATAAATTGTTTGTGTTTACAATTCACCATGTGAGCTAATTTTCGTGTATCACGAATTTCTGCATAATATGATTTATGTGATTGACCATTTTAATATATATGCATGTGGAATATATTAGTATTGAATGTGTTGAATTTGGCATCATGCATTCCATATGCAATCGGGCACCCTAGAATAATAGGGAGTAAGTGTACGATATGAAATGAAACAAAAACGAAATGTTTCAGAAAGAATTTCTGACGAAGATTTTCCAAGAATTGCCTCGAGTGGACGCCCAAATATATAACTCTTCGTGATGAGTGACCATGACTGCTTTGAGAGTTATCCAAAGAATTTACTTCGTAGGGTAGTCCAATATTTTAACAATTGTAGTGAGTTTTCGAACAAAAAGCTTTGTTTTGAAAAACTGGATAGTTTACTCCCGTGATCCACGTGGCATATGTGAGGGAGTCGTGAGGACTCGAGACATGGATTAATATGTAGACATTCGGTAGGTTCATGTAATTGCTTGAATGTGATTGCTGTCATGACATGTGAACTTAGGGTGGGAGTAACCTATATAGGAAATTATCTCTATCGGGCTTCGCCACTCGTCAGGATCACCTATCGTGCACATGGGAGCGATTCTGAAGGCGGCACTCATTAGAGGTCGTTTGAGAAGAAAGTCGACTGCGGGCTTTGATGTTGTTGTATAACATGTAATAGGAATGTTGTAATTTTGCCATATGTTGAATTAAGAGTGATTTATTAACCTTGAACTATGGTATATAGTTGCGTATTTTTATGAGTAATGATGTATGGGCCCAAGTGGCCGCTTTTTACCATGTACATGCCTCATGATATTATGTTCAAATTAGTCGTAGTCGGGTAGAGTCGCGACAAAGGAGACTCTCGCCTGATTCAGGCGGTGTCGGGTTACCCGACATCCACGGTATTCCGTGTCGACGGGCCAGGAACGGACACCACGGCTTCAGCGTCATAATTTTCACCCCGTCCGCTTTCTAAGCGGTTCGCAGGCCATTCTTCTAATGCGTGACGAGTAGCGTGATTCACTCCACCATTTACCCGGCCCGCTCTTCTCGCTTTGCTTCCATCTCCCAATGCCAACGAAGGAACCGATTCGAGGATTGATTCACTCTAATTGTCACGCGATGATAAAAACCGACGTCCGGCTGGGTTGATCGGAATCACTAGTGCTTCGGTGACGGAGATCACTGAAAGCGATGTAGCCGCCTCGCAATCGGCGAGCTTTCGCTGGTCGTTTCGCCGCATTCCGCGCCAAATGTGGCCCCCAATTTTCGAGTCATCGATCGTTGAGCATCAACTTGCCATCATGTACCTGCAAAACAAACAAGAAAATGTGGTGCGCCTGCCGCCTCTTTGATGCCTAAGTCAGATCAAGGAATCTCCATAATGAAAGGATCAGTCCTTTTTTTTAGTAAAGAATGTTATACCTTCTTTGGTGTCATGCCCTCTTCCTTTATGGAGGAGGGAGGTGGTCCGTTTTTCATGGGAAGTAGATGATTGTCTTCCGAAACGGACGAGGAAGGTAGCACTTTGTTCGTGTGTTATGACCTGTTCTTCCCTTTAGATAGCCAAATTGCCCGCATCTTCTACTACATGATGCGTTTGACCGCCATTAGGGTGGTTACATGTGTGACTCATGGGTGGATATTTGTTCAAGCTGAGAGAGGTGTGGTGTCTATAAAGATGGTATCAGGCGAGAGAGGTTATCTTCGAGCGTTATGTCTCATGTCCAGGCTAAGGAGTATTTTGGGCACGGCTTATAAATAAAGATGATTGGGCGATGGTAGACCATTATCCTGTAGGGTTCGATGCACGGGCACGTTGGGCTGGAGTGCGGGCCAGCGCGGGCGCCACCGGACTTGTTGTAGCGTGATTTGTGTCATCGACTGCTAACTTTTTCATGGGTTTTCGCGTTGGCAGTTCATATGACAAAGTTTGATCTGACATGATCGTGGTCGAATCTGTTCATCACGTACTCTGATCAAAATCTTAGGTATTCTAGGTATTTTTGTATTATCAAATGTGTAGGCCTTGAGCCGATCCTTTTTGTTATTAGCACTTTTGATTCTGTGTTTCTGTATTGCTCAAAATCAATAAATTTATCTCTTTTCAAAAAAAAAAAAAAACAACATTTCTTATTGTATTAACATTTTGTTAATATAAAATATTTGATCATGATAGTGTATTAACATTTCTTATTGTACTTTTAGCTCATTTCTTATCATTGATCATTTTCAAGTACCCTAGACCTTAGCGATGATTATTTTGAGATAGACATAGATGAAAGTTTAGAACTATTTGAGTTGGTGTTTGTTTGAAAGACTTAGGATTATTAGACTACTTTAATGATTTCAGATTTAATGTTTGCAAACTTTCATTTGAATGATTTTATGATGCTAGAATTAGAGGTGGGAATTCGGGCTAGCCTGACCCTAATGGGCCATGGGCCATTAGGCCCGAATTTTCTTCGGGCTAATGTTTGGTCAGCCCAACCCTAAGTGGGTCGTCACAGCCTATTCGGGCCAGAATTAATTTATAATTTTTTAAATATTTTATAAAATGAAATTTTGTTTAAAATACTTCTAATTTGTTTTTATATTGTTACAAACTATATAATTAAGTATATTAATTATTTTTATTATTATTATGTTATTTTTAATTAATGTTCGTATGAGTATGATTTTATTTTATTTAAATATATGACAACTATTATTTAAATATATTTTTTTTCAATAATAAAAAGAAACATGTATTTTTTATAACTAGAAAATTAACTACTTTAAAAACATATATAATTATTAAAAAATAAAATATTAAATATAAAACAATATTATAAAAAATATTATACTAACAATTTTCAAATATTGGCAGTATTTTTTATAATAATTTAAAAAAAGTAATTAAAATTGGTTTTATAAGAATGTCTTTGTAAGATATTTAAAAAAATAATAGTAAAAAATAGTTTTAACATATCAATCTTATATAAAATATCATTATTATTAGGGATTGAATTTTTTTTTTTTTTTTGTTGAAAAAGTACTTTTTGAAATAATTTTTTTTAAATATTATTTGATTTTATACAAAACAAAATTTTATTTGATTTTTAGCATATTTTTATGTTTTAAAATTATATTTGAAGTTAATAATTTAAAAATATATATATATATAAAAAAAAAAAAACAATTCGAACCAATTGGACCAATTCGGGCCGAGCCATTAGTCCCAAGTTTTATTCGGATCATAAAAATTGAGGCTGTTATCTTGCAAAATAACGATGAAGTGGAAGTAGCCATATTTCCAGTTCTAGTTAGAATGTTACGTTTTGAGAAAATTAGTTTTAAAAAATTTATTTTATTGGAAGATGTTGATTTAATGACATTTTGTTATACTTTAGAAGGTTTTATATCATTATGAGATTTCGATTTTACAAAATTAGTTTATTTTTTCTTATAAGCATATTCAAGACAAATAAGATTCATAAGCATAAATTTTAATGTGTCATTTACTTTTGGGGTTATAAAAACTATATGTGAATGGACAATAATGTCATTGGTTTGAAGTTTGGGGTGTTACACAATTTTATATATTTATATTATCTGTTAAAAAATTAAATTATTTTTACAAAAAAATATTTAGTTAAAAGATATTAAATAACCTCAAAATTGTGAATCTAATATTTTTCTCATGTTTTTTTCTTAAAAAATAACTTATTTTGGACAAAAATACATTTATAAATTTGATGTATTTACATTATCTCCTAAAAAAGAAATTATCAAACAATGGAGTGAGGGTCAAATTTCTGGATTTGAATTTTCAATATCAAAAAATTGAGTGAGTTATTTTTTTCTTAAAAAATAACTCATTTTGGACAAAAATACTTTTATATATTTAATGTATTTACGTTGTTTTCTGAAAAAAGAAATTGTCAAAAAATGGAGTGAGGGTAAAATTTCCAGATTTGAGTTTTCAAGAGTTATTTTAATCAAATCACCCACATTTTCATGAGTTTTGAACATATTTAGGTTTTTTCAAAAAAAAGAATTTATTGAAATAGTTTAAAAATAAAATAATATCTAAATTAGTGCGTATATCATTTCAAAAAAATTTTAAGTCAATGTCGCAGTCAATGTGACAGCAACATTAACTTAAAAAAATTTCAATGTCGTAGTTGAATGTAGCATTATCGTTCACGCATTAGTTTAAACATTATTTTCATTTCTAAACTATTTTAATAAATTTTTAAAAAAAAAAAAACCTAAATATGTCAAAAACTCCATTTTTGCTTTCTAGTTTATTTTTATCATACCCATACTAATCCTTATTCGAGCCGAGAATATAGAAAAAAAATAATGTATTTACATTGTCTTCTAAAAAAAATAAATTATCAAAAAATGGAATGAGGGTCAAATTTCCAGATTTGAGTTTTCAAAAGTTCTTTTAATCGAATCACCCACATTTTCTCAAGTTTTGGATATATTTAGGTTTTTAAAAAAAGAATTTATTAAAATAGTTTGAAAATAAAAATAATGTCAAAACTAACGTGTATGTCACTTCAAACAAAATTTAAGTTAATGTCATAGTCAATTTGACTACAATATTAACTTAAAAAAAATTTCAATGTCATAATCGAGTACAGTATCACTGTTTATAAGTTAATATGAACATTATTTTAATTTTTAAACTATTTTATTATTTAAAAAAAAATCCTAAATATGTCCAAAAATCTATTTTCGTAATCCTCGTTTCAACTCATTTGGTTAAGTAGGAAACCTTGAACATCTCACCGGGACGGTCGGTGGTCGGTGGTGTTTTCTAGTTTATTTAAAATGACTTTGAATGTTCAAAAACCCTAAAAACATCCCCAAAAACAAATTATTGGTACAGACCGATCCATTTCTCCGGGGAGGGATTTTGCCCAAAACCCTCTCCTTCCTCCCAAAAAAACCCTATTCCGGCTTCGGGATTGAAAGAAACCAGTGAGGAAGGTACTCTCCTCCCTCCCCCAAAAAGAAACCCTAATTCGACTTCGAGATTCAGAGAAACCACTGAGGAAGAAGGCACCGATTGTTCTGTCGCTTTTCCGGCAATGAGTATTGGGGAAGAAGAAGAAGATCGCAGCCGGATGAACGGGATCTACGGGAGGTCGAATTTTTTTATTTTTTTATTTTTCGTTTTGAAATATTGGGAGGCTGCCTTCAAAGGGCCTGGGGATACGATGTGGCCACTGGCTATCGGGTATTCTTCTGTTCTCACGCCGCCGCCGCCGCCGGCCTGTATCTGCCCGAGGCAGGTGGCTCTCAGGTACATTATAGACTTTTTAACCTACCCCGTTGCTCTTTTTTCTTTTTTTTTAATTATACTGATATCTTATATATGATAACATTTTTTACAATTTTTTTATTGTAGGAATGGGTGGAGTTGGAAAGAATACTGAAACGATTTTTAAGTGCTCTGAATTTAGGAAGTGTCTAAGCCATCTTAGGGCTTTTCAAGCACAAAGGTGTCTAAGTGGTTGGAAGTTCCGGCTTGGAGAAGAACAATGATAAAATTTACGTAACCATGACCGGTAAGAAATTTAAAGGTAAGTGACAACTTTTATTTATTTTTATTGTTTTTTTTTTATCGATATTTTTATTGTTATTACTATTCATTTCCTATGGGATGGGATATGTGTTTTACCATCCATTTAGGTAGTGACATGACTAGGAACCACATCATAGAAAACAAAAAACGTTTACTACTAATTGAGAGAAAGAAGAGAAAGGAAAAAAAAGAATTGGAAGAAATGAATCTGTAGTTATTAAAGGATTAAATTATTTGAACAAAATTAATAATATATGATACATTGTTCAATGATTTTCTGAGGAACATGATTTGAGCATTGGTGTCAATATGAAAAAAAAAAAAAATCATATTTTTTAACAAAATATCATTTATAAAAAATCATTCCTAAAAGAATATATATGCTGCTGTAAAAAAAGGATATATATGCTTTGAGATGCATTCTTTATGATCTAGAATTTGAATAAAAGTTACATGTAATTATATGTTTGTTGTGACCATTTTCCCTTCATATTTTTTGTTAGCATATTTATGACATGGTTCCTTTCTTTTCTTTTTATTCTATGGTCATCTAACCTTAGGTTGTGTTTGTTTTTTTTGGCTAAATGCAATTTTCTTTTAGACTTTAGACCATCTGTTTTTTAATTTTTTGATGATTTATTGCTCCCTTTTTATTTTTATTTTTTTGTTGAATAGAAAATGCCAAAATAATTAGTTTTTTCTTAATGCCTTTATAAATGTTTTTTTTAAATATACTGATATCTAATCTTAGGTAACATTTTTTTTATTATAGGAATGGGTGGAGTTGGTAAGAATACCGGAACGAGAGTAACAACGTTATATTTCAAAGTGTTTGATGTTACTCCATATGAAGATTTTCATTTATTGGTGAGCTTGTGGAAACTGAATGATATGAGAATAGAAACTCATTTGTTGTTGATACTATGTCTTTAATTGGATTCTTTGTTCTATTGATACTATTGTTAGTTAAGGAAATATCCCATCTATTTTATTTTCTACCATTGTTATCCTTTGTGAGGCTTCAAAATTTTATTTGTTGCTATCTCAAGTTTGAAAATTAAAGGTGAGAAAAGCATATGAATAGTTATTTGTTGGATTGCCATTTTTGTGGCATGCCGCCTATATAGAGGCTTCCGAGCAGGCATTTGCCCTTCATACATATCCTTTTTTGTTGAGGAGGTGAAATAACAGGTTGAGTGCTTTTGGGTATGGAATTATTTTTTTAATTTTGATCGTAATTAGTTATTATAAATACCGCCAGATATAAACTTGTTGCAAAATAAATAGTAAAAACGTCTCGACATCTACATTTATTACTCTTTTAATGCTTTAGTAATGAATAAAATTCTACCAAACGATTTCTGCACATTAAGCTCTACTTATTTCTGGTTAACCACGAATGGCTCGTGAATGTGGAAGTCGTGCGAGTCTACAAGTCTCTCTACGTACTATATATGTCTCTATACATATTTATGTTTTTACTTTTTAAATTATTAAATTAGTGAAAATTAGGTGTAAAAATGAAGAGTGTGGTTGGAGTGAATTATAAAGGATTCTTTAATAAATAGTGAATTTAATATTTAAATATATTTTGAGTAGCTAATTTGTTGAGTGTGGTTGGAGATGCTCTAAGAACACAGATATTTACATGATTCGATCAATGTGACCTACGTCCACGGACATAAAGTATTTTTATTGATTCACGGCTTTCAAATTATCACAGGTTCAAAACCCTAAGCACCCCTGTATATATATATGGTTAGGTCCATACAAGCAGAAACCTTTACAACCTCATCCTTACGTCACCTGTAGATCTCATAAAAATCGCATTGGTGAGCTCCTCAAAAATATTTAGTCGTCTGATTGGTCGTTATAAAATTCTAGTCATTTAACAAACCTTATTTTGGAGACAGTGAAAGTTTGAGCCATCGTTCCTATCAATGTAGGTATATTGTCGAATCACATAAAATCTGTTTTCTTTACTCCGATTTTATCATCAGTGTTGCACGAATCACAATAGACATTTTGAAGTATTTGGATTTAGAGTTGGGATGGAGGTGGAGACTTTCAATCCCCTACTTGGGTCTTTCCTTTAAGGCCTTCATGGGGTGGAAGAGAGCTTTCTTGGAAAGCTATCAATAGAAAGGTAGGGCAGTGCTTTGAAAAAAAATGATGCATTATTTATCAATTTTATTTTTATTTTTTATCAAATATTTTTAAAATGAAAAGATAATGGACTTAGTTTCCATCTTTATTCGTAAATTTTGAATAAATCGAGCGATCGTTTATCGAATGGCGATATAACAATCATTTTATTCTTGTATTTTTTTAGTCAAATATTTATTTTGATAATTTAGTTGTAATTTTTGAAGATATTTTTTCTTTAGTTTTTTTTTAAATGTTTATTTTGATTAATTTTGTAATGTCTAGGTTGGTATCTTTACAAATTTGCATAATTTTTTAGAAGAATTTTATATCTTTAGGTTTCTATTTAAATATCATGATAAATCCTTTTTTTTGAAACAAAATATTATGATAAATTTTATATTTCATTTAAATAAAATATACTTAAGATTGTTTTTTTACTTCAAATTGTTTTTTTTATAGTTAGTTGTCACTTCTTTTTTTAATGATTTTCGTTATTCTTTTTATATTACCATTTTATGATATTTATTAATAAAGTTAGAGAAAAATATGGATTTTATTTTTATATTTTTAATATCATTTTTTAAGCAGATTATAATTTGAATCTTTTATTCGGTTTTTAAACTTTATTCATTTATTATCTACAAATCCAATTTGACTGATTTAATGGTTTTATATTTCAAATTATGGTGTTAATAAACTAAAACTAATCATAATCAATTCAGTTAAGTTATATTTTTATATTAAAAATTGAATTGAATAAACAAAGCACAGGGTGTTACGATTTCGTGTTGACAGTTTAGACTAGCAATTTGATATATATAATCATTATATCAAATCTAATCATATTCATTAATATATTGTAAATGATTTTGTATTTCAATCAATAAATTTATCTATTTTTAAAATAAATAATAAATAATAATAATTTTGTCCAAAGAAAAATATGGGAAAAGTTTTTTTTTTTTTTAATACACTGGTTTCATGATAGTAAACTTTCTTTTTATGAGAAAAAATATGCCCAAAATTAGAATCACAAATCTTGAATTATTTGATGCCTAAATAATCCTTTTTTTTCCCTTAGTATCTTCCGGTGCCAAACGGAGCCTAGCCGGAACCGTTTCTTGGGGGAGGGGTTTTCGTTTTTCGATCTGCAAAGCCCATCTTCTCCTTCCTTCCTTCCAAAACCCTAATTAGGTTTCCAAAAAAACAACACTTTCAGAATTCAGAATCCAAACACACTTCTACACGAAGAAGAAGAAGAAAAAATGATCCTCAGAGCCGGCCGAAGCTCTCTCAGCGCCGCCATCAGAGCCTCCAGATTGGACCTCTCCTTACAGGCACATTTCGCCGCCGCCTCTCCACCATTACCCTCCCCTCCCCCGCCGCCCTTCGCCGCCTGTCCCCTCCGACACATCTGCTATTGGTGGGAGCCATCTGTCAGGTATTCTATAGTCTGTAACCCACCGCCATTTATCAAAATTTTTTGTTCAATTTGATGAAATCGTAATCGTTTCTGCTATATTGCTATTAAAATTTGATGGAAGTGGAATTCGTTTGGGGTAGGGACGTTTGCATTTTGAGGATTTTAACCAAAAATGGAATAGATGGATGAAATAGTGTGTTTTTATAGTAAAATTTTGAGCATCATAACATTTATCCCACCTATTGTTTTTTTTTTTTTTTTTGTGAAAAGAGAAATTTCATTGATTTATAATATCAATACATTACATCTCGACACAGAAATCAAAGTGCTAAAAATATTAGAGAATGACATAGCATTCAGGTTAATGACAAGAATAAATAGATCAATGCCCTGGCAATTTGTAATCCTAAGATGGAATAACTAAGATTCCATAACTAATGAAGCATGAAACATAGTGATGAACTAGGATTTGATATGACTTATTTGTCTGTCGTCTGAATCGCTCACACAAAAATCAATATAACCACATGCCATAAAAAACAAAAAGTATAAAGGAAAATCGAATGAAAAGAAGAAACCACTTTATTGAAAAAGAAAGCCAAGATCTGAGTGGACGAACGATGGGGGAGGGGTGTATTTGTTTTTGCCAAGGAAGATTAAAAAACCACCCCTCAAAGAACCGAAGGAACTAGGGTTTTCAATGGAGAGGAGTGGTGAGGAAGAACAAAAGCCTTATTGTTAGTTATGGAAGTATCCTATCTTTTTTTATTTTGCTACCATTACTCTTGTTTCTCGAGTTTGAAACATAAAAGTGAAAAAGGAGAAAAATTCATTCATTCATTCATTACTTGTTTTTTTAATTAATTAAGTATGAAATTAGCATTGAGGATTTGGGGAAGAACCCCAAATTTGGTTTTGATTTAGATCATTCAGAAAATCGACTGATTTGTAATTTATTGTTTGTATTTTAAAATTTGAAGCCATGAAGATCACTGGGGAATTGTAATAGTGCGTAAGTAAGAGGCATTTATAATTGAGCGCCTTGGGGAATATTTGAAGACTCTTGAGTTTGGAATTCACTTGTTGATTCCTTTTGCATTCACTTAAGGAGGAAGTATTTTCAATTTCAAATGAATCTGCCACTACAAAGGACGGTATCAAAAAATCGATCGATAGCATGCTTTCTCTAAAGGTATTTAGTTTGAATCTATGGTTTCTCATTGGTGTATGTAGTTGGTTTTAATGAGATAATAACTTATTAGCGGTTTCCTATAGATTGTCGATCCTAAACTAGCCTCCTATTGTATGGAGGATCCCATTGATGCCGTTATTGAGTCAATGCGTAGCGAGCTTAGGAAGATTACTCTTGACATGATATTTCAGGAACGGAACACACTCAATGAAAACATAATGGTTAGTTGACTACTCTTAAACTCTGCTATGTGTTTTTTTTTAATTAACTTCTTAAATGCGTTTGTTTTGTTTTAGCTGACCGTCAATGGTGTTGTTAATGATACAGGCTTTCGAGTGTCTTCATTATGAAATAATTAGGCAACATCTTATCTAAATACTTCTTAGAATTCTTATATGTTTCATTGTCATCTTTTCTTTAGAGTATGTGTCTCATCGCGAGACAGGACAGCTATGGAGCTGCTCGCATTAGTAGGATGCAAAACGATACTTTGATGTGAATTATTTGGTCAAGATTTTGATGTTTCCATATGAAAATTTTTGTTTGTTGGTGTGCCAGTTGAAACTCAATGATATTAGAATGAAAACTCATTTGTTGTTGATGCTATGCCTTTAATTAGATTCTTTGTTCTATTGGTACTATTTTAATTCAATAAGCCAAAGTTTTAACCTAACTTGGGGCTTATTTGGCAACATTGTAAAAAAATAGTTCTTAGAAATCTGTTTTTGAGAATGATGCTTAAAACAGTTTTTTTGTTTTCAATAACAGAATTTGTTTTGTTACATAAAAATGAAGGGGTATTGTGATTCGTGCAATAAAGATGACAAAATCGCAGTAAAGAAAAACGAAAATACCCTACCGAAATAGAATTACATAAGAGAATATTTATAATAACCCTGGATATGATCAAATTACAAAAATACCCCTATATATATCATTGCATCTTCTCTTCCTCTTTATTAATGCTATAGTATTTTGTTGTATTTTTCAAGCGAATCGAAAGCTACTCTTACCGGATACGCAAAAGTAGAAGTATGTGGAATTGTACAAATTGACATATAAGTTACAAATAACATTTGTTAAGAATTAATCATTTAATTTTTTTTTTCTCTATATTAATATATTTCTTTTTCCCTTTTATTTGTATTTTTTTTATGTGATACCTTTGGATCTTATGGTGGGATTTACAGGGAGCAGATTCAATAAAAGTTGACCTATCTACCCCGGGAGTTAAGGTGTCTATCCAGGCTTTCAGTGGCACTGGCAATAAGGTAAAGAAACAACCCCTTGAATATCGTAAAAATATTTGGTTAAAAGACAATCAAATACCTTTGGATTTGTTACTTGAAAGATAACCCTTTTTGAAAAAAAATGTCATTTTCTATTTCATATATTTACATTATCCCTTACAAGAAGGGGTTATTTTTGTAAGAAAGCAAAAAGAGTATTTTTGTCAAAATCGTGCCAAAAATTGATAAAAGGTTGGATTTCAAATTTTGGGTTTTCAAAATATCGTTTAATCGAATCACCCAATATCATATGCTGTAATTTGATATTGTGCTCAGCTGATTCTTGACTTATTTTCTGTTTCTCTTTGTTGGAAAAATTCGGGTTAGTTTTCCCCAAATTAACAAATATTACTATTCATGTGAATAGTAACTTTAAGTAAATCTTAGAAGCCAAAACAACGTACAAAATAATGACGACTAAAGCGAAAATAATACCAAATAAAGAACACCAGAAATTTACGAGGTTCGGCAATAGCCTACGTCTCAGGCGTCATGAACAACTCACTAATGAAGAAAATCTGGCTTAAAGCATGAGAATCGAGTGCAGAAATTGAGGAGTAAAAGTAAATACGAAACGATTGGGTATGCTGAATAGCGCAAGTGGAGGGAGATGTGTGATTTAGAGAAGATGAGGTGGTCCTTTTATAGGAAACCAAAGAAAGAAAATCCCATCCCATTTATCGGTTTGATATGGGATTACCTTAACTTTTTGTTTAACATAAAGGGTCCTTCTCTTCTCTGTAGTTAAACTTGTAGGAAGCAAAAAAAAAGAAAATCTATCAGGCTGATGTGGGATTTTAACCTTTGTTTCACATAAGTCGGCCATATGCTCTAAATCAGCCTTATCTTCTAAATCCTAAATCTCCCACTCCACTTAAGGCTGTTGTGGTATTACCGTTGTTTGGGTGACTGCTGCAAAATGTAGCAAATTATGGAGGAGATGTGTGTGATTTAGAGAAGAGGAGGGGAGATGACAATTTATAGGAAACAAAAAAAAAAAATCATAGGTTTGATGTAGGATTTTAACTCTTTTGTTTCTATAAGCATGCCACCTCATCTTATACAATCCACGCCTCTGCACTCAGCAGACTCTTATAAATAAATGCCAAATGTTTTGGGTATTTTACTCTGAATAGCCTTAAGTGGAGGAGGGTGTGATTTAGAGAGAGAGGAGGGGGCATTTTATAGGAAACAAAAAAAAAGAAAATCTCACATCGGTTTGATGTGGGATTTTTTCTTTCAGGCTCTATAAAGGTTCACACACTCTTCACAAATCTGCAATCTCACCCAGCTAAGCTAAACTGTAGCTCATCTCCCAATTTTGTTTCCTATAAAAGGAACACCCTCCTTCTTCTCTAAATCACACATCTCCCCTCATGGGTTATTTGTAGTATTACATTGTTTTGAGTATTCTTCTGAAATAGCTAAGTGAAGGGAAAACTAATGTGACTAGAAAAGGTATTCTTTATAGGAAAAAAAGAATAAAATCAACAAAAAAGAAGAAAATCCCACATCGGTTTAATGTGGGATTTTCTTATTTATTCACACTAAGGGCCACCTCTTAAATCGCGTCTACTCATAATAAGGCTATTTATTTTATATTAGGTGTTTGGGTATTTCTGCAATGGCAGAAGTCAGAGAATATGTATTTAGAAGAAAAGCGCTATAAACGAAAAAGAAGAAAATCGGCATCAAGCCGATGTGGGATTCATAACCCCGACAAAAAGCAACACTTTTTTTTGGATTATGTTCTATTAGACCGTAACCTCTAATGGTGGGAGACATAATAGTAGGCCCAAAATGGAATCCCAACATTTTGGCAATGTCGGAGAATGCATCTTTGAATAGAGCTGACAATTCGAACGGGTCAATCAGGCGCAAGGGAAAAATTAGACTGAGTCTAATTTATATCAATATGTCATTTTGCGAGCCTAACCCAGTCATATGCGAACAAAAAAAAAAGATTTATTTTTTCATTTCAGATTTATTTTTTACATGAATTTTGGCATTTCGAGAAAGTTGTATGATTTTTTCTTATGCAGAGTTCAAAATTAATTATCTATAAATCTAAGTGATAGTCTCAGGGAAGTAACAAAGAACACTCATATCTCAACCAACTGAAATAACTGACCATGAATTATGGCAACTATCCTTACATGTAAGGATACAGATAAAAATTTAGGAAAAGAATGTATCAGGCTACATAGGTCATCAAGAATTGGATTTTTATATTGCTATTGTATATCGCTGTTTTTCTAAAAACCGCGGTGATATTGATATTGGGGCTTAGGACATTCGGATTCAAACTGGAAAGGGGAGGAAGAAGGGAAGATATTATTGCTTGAAAAGGATAAAATATCGACGTCAAGGATCTGGAGGTCGACGAGAACTGAGAAGGAGAAGATAATCGTTTGCAATTGCCAAACGGAAATTAGGGTTGAGTGGTTTCTTTTTTTCTTTTCTTCATTGAAATGCAGCGTTTTGTGGGGTGGGGTGGGGGTGGCAATCGGGTCAGGTTATATTTGGCTCGGTTTTTTCAGGCCAATAAAATTATAGTTCAGTCGAACCCTAATTTCGGGTTGATCAGGTAGCCCAACAGGTTGGGCTCAAATTAGTAAGGCCCTGTTTAGTAGGTAGAAAATTTTCAACCAAATGGGGTTGAAAATGGCAATATTTTAATGGAGTCTCAAATGCAAGCGTATTTTAAATAACTAAGATTAGAATACATTGAAAATTTTAAATGATACGATTTTGGATAGGATTGAAAATTTTAAGTATTAGCGGGACCTAAAGTAATTTGTTTTTTCTTAATCTTGAAAATTGAATGGCACTAGCACATTAAGTACATTTTGTTTAAAATTTTCGATTTATTCTTTGAATTTTTAAAATTACGAATAGAAAAAGTGAAAATATATAGCTTTTCTATTAAAAAAATCATTTTCTTAAAGAAATAAGAGAAAAACTATTAATTCTGCAAACAAAGAGAAGGTTATGCAGCTCAGCCTCTTGCAGGGATTACTGGAGGTTTGGGATGGGGGTGGTACCATCTACGACCCAATTCGTTTATTTTTTTTAATTCACAAACCTATCTCATTTAAAAAATTAAACGGGATCGGGTGGGGATAAGAAAATTCTAGAGCCCGTCCAGTTCTACGTTTTAATTTTTGTTTTTATTTTTATTTTCATTTTTATATTTACCTTTTATTTTATTATATTAAGGTAATATATTTCATAAAAAAATAAAAATATTATGAATTTATAAATCATTTATTAAAAAACATTATTATTATTATTTATATTAAAGTATAAAATAAAATAATAAAAAAATATTTTTAAATATAATCGAGGCAGGGCGGGAATAATACTGAACCATACTGAACCTGTAGATTTTGCATTACAGAAGAAAATAATCAAAGCATTTGAAAAACATTTCTGAGTTCAAGCCAAACAAAACAAATTTAAAGAGGGTGGAGCAGAATCAAATGTCCGATCGTATTGTCGTACTCTTCCATTCTGAAAATGTTAAAAAAGCAACAGCTTAATCTTATTAAATCTTATTGATGTCATTAAAAAAAAGAGTTATATTCAACATTAAATAAAAAAACAAACGCCACTTAAGTCTATCTTTGAATGGACTCATGCAAATTCCTTTTTAATTATATAGGGATCAAAGGATTTTTTTTTTTATTTTTTTTTTTTATTTTTAACATCTATTCACAACAAAATTGTTTCTAGACTAGAACTTTGGATCTCTCCCCTTCATATATCCGCTTGAATTCTTAACAACTTGAGTTATATCTTATTAACGAGATTAAAGGTATTTTATGAGTATAGATCTAGGTTATAAAAATTTAAAGGAAAATAATAAAAAGAAAATAGAGAAAGAAAAAAAGTGAACGTTTTCAAAATCAGAACTACCTAAATTAGTTGGTGTCCAACCGATCATTTACACTACATATAATATATCAGTTAATAATATTATTTAATACAAAACATGTTTAAAATATGAAGTAAGGAAAAGGGAAATACTGAGATTAAAATTATAATAGAAACAATTTATTAATAACAAAGGCTTTTTGAAAAAAAATAAATCTGAGTTATAGTTAAGATATATTTAGAAAGCATAAATGTTTTGAAACGACAACTTGATGTTAAATATTGTACGTTTTTTGTTTATTCATATATTAAATTTACAGTTTGGAGCTGGAGTCTGTTATTATTTAGAAGAAAGTTGAGAAAATTAAATGAAGCAAATTAAAAGTTCTATTTATTTGTTACGTCAAACTTATTTTAACTCATTGATAGAAGACTAAATATTTTAAAATACATTCATTTCCAACTAAGATTAACTATATTCGATTTTTTTAAACATTTTCATAAGTAAACCAAATTTTTTATAAAAAAGAAGCATTTTTCTTAATATTTAATTTACTACACATTACCTTAATGTTATCATAAATTCATAATTAGATAAACATCTTAAACTCAAATTGAATACCAAGAAGACTTGAATTAGCCATAAACCCAACTCAATAACCAATAGCAGCCCTAGAATTAATAAATTATCTAGAAAAATGCCGTCGTAATTAGGGTATTAACAGTCGAATTACTCAGCCTCAACGAAAAATTTGGTCGATTCGAGTTAAGTGAAGCAGGTTGTGGGTTGCCAAGTCAAGTTCGAGCGTCCTGTCTACCGTCAGTAGAGCAGCTAAATGAGAGGAACTGGTCGAGTTTTACTATTTTCTTAATTGAGTTGAACTCAAATCGATTTCGAGTACAATTATTTATTAATTTTTTAATTGATTCGAGTTTAATCGACTTGAATTCGAGTAACTCGACTTTTTTTTCGAAACGTGTCTCAAACATCATAAACAAAAAAAAAAACTCAATTGAGTTTTTGGGTTTCAATTACCAATCGAGTAGAACTCAGGCAGGCTGCAATATCGACTCGATTACACCCCTACCTCCCACAATACACAAGAAAATCACGTGACACCAAAGCAAAAGGAACAAGAAAATGGAAGAAAATTTGAAGAATAAGTCCGAAGTTGGTAGCCAACATAACAAAAAGGAACAAATAATGGATAAATCATAGCCTTCATTCATCTTTTAAGGAGCTAAATTCTTTGGTACACAACCTAAGTGAAATAAAATCCGACTTGTTTGATCCTCTTGGCGAGAATCGATAGGATCTAGGGGTGTGTATTTTGATTCAACTCATGAAATGCTTGCCAGATTGACTTAAAGCTTAATGGGAATTGAGCTCGATAACATCATAGAGTGTCAAGAGTCAGTTCGAGTATCATAATACTTGACTTGACTCAAGGTGCTCACGAGCTTAATCAAACTTTACTATTTTATTATTCGAGTCGAACTCGAGTTTGAGTACATAATTAATTTATTAATTTTTAATTAATTCAAGCTTTATAGAGTTGAATTCAAGTAACTGAGACTATTTTTCAAGTCAAGTACAAGCTTCGAGGTTTCTTAATCAAGTCAAATCCAAACTTGACTTTGTATCAACTCGATTTGATTACAACCCTAATAGAATCCAAGGAAGACCCGGGAACCAAGTAAAATTAGGTTTCAATATCCTAATACAGTACTAACAAACCATTCATTTTTGAGACAGATTCAAGCCAAATATATACCTGGAATTTAACTAAAATTTATACAAAGAACACTGTTGAAAGCCCTCAACCTAAGTTGACTAAAAAGGTCCAAATTTCCAAAGAAAAAAAAGTAAAAACCATCTGTTAATGTAAGTATTGATTAAGATTACAAAGGCTCACTCAACCAAAACCTATGTTGCTGTTATAATGCTAAATGGGTTTGAACCTATAGCTAGGGCCTAGGAGAGATTGATTGATTGATTGATTGATTGTCCTCTCTATCAGTTTTAGTTTTAGGGTATTTTATGTAGTAGCAGTAGTGTCAAAACCAAATGGAATGACTGTAATCAACTATCAATGAAATAGAAGATTTACCCACTGCTGTGTTTTTCCACTTTCCCCTTTTCTTTCTTTTTCTTTTTCTTCTTTTTTTTTTTTCCCACCATGTTTTGACTCCTCTGAAATACATACACCAACTAGTTACAGCTCCTGAACCTGCAATAAAAGGTTGATGGTCGGTCAGCAGAGATTTACATACAAGTTTTCAGGAACAGTAGTTGAAAGTAACATAGTGATCACTGTTATTCAATCCACAATATTTACCCCACCCAACACCTCCCAATCCCAACTATGATAATTACTGTTATGACCCATTTTTGAGCCTTAAATCGCAAAGTTACGACTTGGCTTTGTGGGTTTATAAACATTTGGACTCCCCCTCCCCTTGACAGCTAGCTTTTAAGAGCAAATTTACCTAAGTGATTGTAATAGTGGTATCAAAGCCAAAATGGCTATAAACTCACAAAGTCAAGTCGTAACTTAGCGATGTGGGACTCAAAATGGGTCATAACAATCCATCCCTTTTTCATAATCGATGTCCACGACAGCTAGTGACTTCGTGGACCCCATGAGTAGCAACCTTCCCACAATTCCAGAACAACGGTCATCCCTAAGGAACGAACCGCTCTGATACCACCGTTACAATCACTTGGGTAGAACCCATCCTTAAAAGCTAGCTGTCAAGGGAAGGGAGCCCAAATGGTTATAAACCCACAAAGCTAAGTCGTAACTTAGCGATATGGGACTCATAATGGGTCATAACAATTACCCCCAAGCGTTTCAAAAACTTTCATGATCAAATCAGAAGCAATAGCAAGTTTACAAAAGCATATTCTATTCGATTAGAAAAAAGAAAAAACAAGAGCCGCTATTTAGGGAATGAACTACAAAATTAAATCATATGATGCTTGGTAAGTCAACAGAATATGCAACCATGACCTAAGAATTAAACTGCATCTTATTTTCAGAATTGTGCCTGCAATCATGTACTTCAACAATCACTTCAAGGCAAATGGATTGTCTATGAAATCAAGCCACAATTTGAATATGCAAATTCATTATAAATAACAAATGGGAATGATATCACAAAAAAGGGTCTCAACTTCTAATGAAAGAATAAAAACTCCCCATAACCTATTTGCAGATGGGTGTTTCATCAAACAGACTTATTTTGGCTAAATCATATGTAAATAAAGCATTGGTTAATTACTTCAAAGGTCAGCATGCTTACCAATATGGTCCAGGCAGTTAAACCACCCTATATCAGGTAAAAAGTGAGGATGCTATTCCTTAAAACCGGGTCATCTGCTGCAGCATTTGGGAACTGGTTGATTGCGAAACCAAGGGCTCTGCACTTGGTGAAGGTGAAGGCCTCATCACTGGATTGGCACCAACTGGGTTGTTGCCAAGGCCCTGCCTCATCATCTCTTTAGCATTATTTGCATTTGTTTCAGACTGTGAGGATTCCATTAATACTCGTACCTGAGTCAGTGATTAAATTGAAAAGCAAGATTTAGAACCCTATGAAAGGCCATAGACTAAATTCCTGTGCAGAAAGACTTACCATATCAACGCGCTTCTTGTGGAGCTCACTTGCAGACTGCATGTACATTTCAAATTCAGATATCAAAGAAGAACTCTTAAAATACTATTTCATTTGGGAAAGAATCGGATATATTTGTTTACGATAAAGATCATCAAGAACACACTAGAGGGTAATATAATCACATGCATTATCACTACTTCATGGTGGCATAAACTTTTAAAATAAGTGAAAAATAAAAAATAAAATAAAATAAAAAGAAGAATGTAAAAAGATGAAATCGACAAAATGCCTAGATTGCTTAAAACTGCACTTTGAATTTCTAATTTGCATAATTATTTGTCAATACAAATTTGAGCAACTTCTCTTTTAATTGCATTATATGCATGCAGTTTTATCTCTGAACAGAGCCTTGAAATAGAGAAACAATTAGCAAATGCCATTTCCCATAGTACAAAATATTGAAAAGAGGGTGAATTCTTACGGGTTTTGTTTGGTTCTTCTGCTCTTCACTTGAGTATCCTGGGATTTTCAAATTCCAATTTTTTTCTGCAATAATTTCCTTGCATTAGATTCATCAAGGCTCCATTCGTTTACAATCAGGAAAACAAACAAATCAGTAAGTAAACCATAATATGACATTAACTGAAGAGCATGTAACCAGACTTCTGTTCCAAAATTTTCCCTTTTTGATAGGCAGACTTCTTTTCCAGAATACAAATTTTGGCAGTAAAAATAAATAAAGATAAAAAAATCATGAATTTCATTTGAAATAATTATAGAAATTTCTTTAAGATATACTTGATATCAGTGCTCTAAACAGGAGAGTGGTAGTTTTCTGAAATCTGAGAGAGATCCCTCCAAGTTCACTAAGGAAGAGGAACTACAACCAAAATCAGATTCTTTGGACTCCAACAGCCAGTAGGTAAAATGAGACACCCACAAAACTTTTTCCATTTTTTCATTTTTTGATGACCAGACACCCGACCAAATCGCAGTAATAAGGAGAACCCAGTACTATTTTTGGGTCCAAAAAACTCAACACTTCAAACCCATGCTAGATCCTTTCTATTCATGCTATCCATACTAGCATCTAGGAAAAGATATGGGCACATCCCCACTATAATCTCACCATTGATACCTGCAATGCCTAAAACCGTCTATTCATGAAATTTTGTGAATACATCACTTGGGGGATTTGAGAAGGCAATAATATTGAACTGTTTATCAAGGAATGATCCTATAATCAGGTCTGTAGTATACCACAGAAAGGGTAATTATAGTCAAGGCCCAGGATTTCCCATTCAGGAAATCATCACCCCAGATTAATGGAACAGTATATTCCTTTACACCGGTCCGACACATCTAGCACTACTCTTGCTACCCACATTTAAACGCTCAACACAACATTCATACCATAGTGTGGTATCATGGATTAAATAAGCCCATGACTATCAAAGTAGAAAAACCAACATGAAAATCCTACAGGATTGCTCGAAACCAGCCTGACTCCAGTTGCTCCACACACTTTTTTTATGGGTAAACAAACAGCGTCTTTAACCACAAAGCAGCGAAGATACAACCAAAGCTCTTTCAAAAATGCTCAGGTGATACTACTAAAGGAAGCGACAAAAAGGGCCGAATGGCTCAAGAAAACCACCAGCCCCAAAAATCATCTAGACCTCATCCATGTCAAAAAAATCTAGCAAAGACCTGTCTGTACCCCCACTATACACATCGGAAAGAACTCTTCATTCTGTGTGCACACTTTACATGCACACAGCTAGCTTGTAGATTGATATGCACAAACTAGCTTCCCTACAACCTTGGTAGCATAACCATAAGCAGGCTGATTGTTCAGTATAGCATCTCAAACACCTAGGGTGGCAGGGGCTAAACGAGACAATTGCCTTTCAGTCCAAGAAGTGTCATGAGTGAAGATTTAATCACAAAAATCGATGATTATACAAGGAAAGCTGCTACATGCCATATAACTCGGTCCACCAAAATTCCATGCATCTTTGGTAAATCATTATTTTGACCTTTTTGCAGACAGATAAAAATTTCTTTCTAAAATTCAATAAATAAAAGTGATCAGTGACAATCATCCAAGTCTGGCAATGCTTATCATTTCCCTTATGCAAAATACAATAAATACACTGATGAAATATGTCATAATGCAGCACACACCTAGGTGCAGCAGTAAATCCTTGGACTCTAAAGTGGAAGATTTCCGATGCTTTGCCAAGCTGCATGCAAATGTGGTTACCTGCAAACAGGTACAAATAGGGAATTTTTATTTGAAAAACCTCCAGGATCTAAAGAATACACATGAAACCATATACCAAAATATCTTAACAAAATATACCTGAAGAAATATAAAGTTAAGCTACAAGTTCTTATGGACTCACAGCATGCAAATATACCATGATGGCATAAAGAATGATAGAAAACCCTTACTTCAGACTCCAATGAACTGTGGCCCATGGCAGTTTCTAAATTCCCTAATCTAGAATTTTGTCAACTAATATCGCATTTCACTGAAATGTGATATCACATTTCACTGAAACATACTCATGTATAAAGAATTGTAGCTACAGAAACTGGAATAGTAAGCCTAAATCTCTATCACGGGGAATGGAAACAATAGGTGTGAACATGTATGGGCAGTAGAGCTGGCAGACACATCTGTATAACGGTCATATGCAAGCATACTTACCGAATCAATGAAGTCATCAGCAATCTCCAAGAGAAGATCTTCAACTTCAGGATCAAGCTTTCCTTGTGAATCCACCTGAGCATGTGAAAGTTGAAAGGCATATTATTTTGGGGGATTTTCAAAAGTTGATGGAAATGGCTGCATAGATTTTCAATTTGAAAATCCAAGGTTCTGATATAATAGCAAAAGTATGTCAGGGCATGGAAGTCCAACGATTTTGACAAATTTTCCTATATGATTCAATATATCTCAAATATAAGTAAGAATATGGCAAGTTCCTTTATTTATTTATTTATTATTATTATTATTTGATGGGAAACACCAAATAATATGTAGATTGATAAATAAATATATTTATAAAGAAGAAAAGTGCTTGAAACAAAAGCACAACAAAGTACACATAAAGTATACATATGCCACCAAAAACATGCAAATATCTTGAATTGTTGTTGAACTAATTTTGGCCTGTCTTTTTTCCCTTTTTGGTGTTGGGTAAGGGGGTAGGTTGTGGTGGTGGTGGTGGTGGTGGTGGCAGTGGCGGTAATACCGAAGTGAACAAACATCCAAATAGAGCTACACAAGATCATGTAGGATCTAGCCAACTTCAACCAAAATTTCCTCAAGCTGGACTCACAGATTAGGAGGGAATCTCAACACGGTCATTGCCAATTAGTTGACAAGGGATCCACGACCAATCAACACAAAAAATAGCCTCCCGGTAAGTATTAGGTCTTCTCAGAATTTAATTCTGCTTATTGATGATTTCCCAACAGAGAGTTTTGCATCATGGTTTCTGTAAAAGAGGTCCCCCACCACCTAAGAATTCGCTTGGTTTTTCCATACATTAATTGACAATCCAAAATCCAGATCACTCCTAACAATTTTAGACTGAAAACAAGAACGAAAATAAAATTAAAAACCTTCCTTAATTGGCACAGTTTCCAAAAATTAAAACCCGTTAAGGTCCTCTGGAATTTCCTAATCTGTTTCTAGTACAACTCCCAAGTGCAAAATTACATGGAAAATTAGAAGTTTAATATCAAATTTGTCTAAGATTTTCAGGACATTAAAGACAAAATGGACATACGGTAGTGAAAATGCAAGAATACCTGAGAAACTAGATCTTGGATCTTTCTCTTCCCTAGAAGTTGATTGCTTGCTTCTGTTCCTTGGCTTGAACTCCCCCCTGGTGTTGTTGTTCCAGATGCAGTAGCATCCGGCTGGGATCCAGTCAAACTTAGAGATTTTTGGCCTGCAGGGCCTGCCATCCTTGGAGAAGCCTGTTGCTGCTGTTGCTGAAGCAAAGTTGGCTGCTGCTGCTGCTGTTGTTGTGGTGGTGATTGCATTTGCTGCTGAACCTGCTGATGTCCCATTTGTGGCTGTTGCTGCACCAGCTGGGACAGTTGCTGTGGGTTCAAGGCCATAGGGTTCTGGTGCAACTGAGAAGACGAAGCCAATTGTTGTTGATAGAGGACCTGTTGCCTCTGTTGAAGACGGTATGAAGGAGACCCAGGAGCAGACATGGATGGCATTTGCTTCAACCATTGCTGTTGAGATAAAGAGTTCTGTAGCATGCCTGGTTGTCCATTCTGGGCCAAGCCAGACAGCTGTGGGCTCATAAATGCGAGTGACGATGTCCTTGGACGGCTTTGAGCCTGTATTTTCCAGAAATTAATTTATTGATAAAATAATGTGTGAAAAATAAATGTAAGAAAATTTAACATAAAAAGTAACACATAACAGGAAAGGCAACTGATCCATGGCCTCATTACCAAGTTGCTAGCAATGACTTTAAGTCATCTAGGTAATTTTCCATGCATTACTTGAAGGCATATAAACAGGCAAATCCTGCACTAATAGAAAGTCTAACAAGATACCTAAGTTCCCATGAAAACATTAAGTTCAAGATAAACAAAAAGTTACCATCCCTGAGCTTTCCCAGATTTACATATATTACATATGCTTTAAACCATAAGCACGTGCACAGATATAGCCTGTCCTTAGAATAACTAAATGTATTTTCTTGATGGCTATTGAATTGGACCAGCAAAAAAAATAATCACAATAAAAACTAACTACAATAGGCAGCTATTGTCCATGGTTGGGCCATAACATGCTGAAGCATATCTTTCTAGGCCAAATAAAATTTGCACCCCCAACCAGTGAATATTAGAATCACCAACTAAGTTATGGAGTTGAGACTGCAAGAAAGAACAACCTTAAAAACTAAAAATAAAAGAAATCACGTCAGAGCATTAAAATAAGGAACTAATGTGATAGTTATTATAAACTTGAAAATTGGACAATGGAAAAATCACCAAGATTCCATCTGAAAAAATATTTTGAAGTCATAAAATTTGAACTTTACCAAGCAATGCCAACTAATGATAATTTGGAGATTGAAAGTCATGATTCAGAAATTGTTTATAGGCAACAATAAGATTTTATAAACAAGCACCAAAGAAACAACATATCAAGGTACATGGGACACATACAACAAGCATCAGAGGTACACAAAAAAAAAAAAGAGATTACAAAAAACAACTCTCACCCTTCACAAGAACAAGAACCCAAACAATTTGGACATGATAAGAAATTTATAGTAAATTTAAATTCATCTGAAATGGTGATGCATCAAAATGAATAGATACTGGTATTCAGAGTAATCTGAGATTTGAAAATAGAGACAGCATCACATTTGTGTTATGAAACTGAAGTATAGCCCAAATATCAGAGCTATCAATGATTTCAATACCATAAAAAATAAAAATAAAAACTGTAAATTTTCCATTGATAGTAGAGAAAAAAAACATGACCCAACAATTAGAACATGAGAGCATGAAAAGCTTCCGCTTTACCAGATAAAAAAAACAGGAAACAGAATAAAACTACATGGACACATGAATTTATACCTGAGAAGAGGTCAACTGAGATTGTTGCGTCAATTATACCTCATCTGCCCTAGTTATCGCTGCTGGTAAGTCAAACCCCATTTGGTCTTAATTGAGAACTCAAATTAGAGAACCCATGATCCCCATCGCTTGCATTTCCTGACAAAGATTTGCCCGAATTAACTGTATGAAATTGGGACCCCTGGACCAGTCCTGGTTTCTGTCTTGGCTGCACCCAGAATATAACTTGTTTCAAGATATAAATATATAAGTTTTTCATCTGTTAGGGAAAAAAGAATGAAAAATATTGCACAACCAACTCAGTCCCTAACATGTAGACCCTCAACCAAGTAGTAATACAATCATAAAATCAATTAATACAAAAATGTTTCAAACTATAGGAGTTTTTACAATTTGGCTAACATTGAACATGTTTTCATATTCTTATCTTTTGAGTGATCAGGAGCTTTATATTTTTTCTAGAGCCACAATTTAGCCAAATGTCGTAAAGCAGAAACCCACAGAAGCAGCTAAACCTATAGAACAGTACAGTTTAACCGGCAAACTTTCCCCAAAGGACATATCAGTATATAACTAGTATTTGACCATCACACGGTCAGCTTTTCGAAAGTTCTTATTGCATAAACACAATAATGGGTCCCTTTTCCTCCACAACTTTTTGGGCTTTTACCATAGATAAAACAATTAGACTCCATAAGATAGCTTCATTTGGTACTAGCCTTGCTCTCTACATCCAAATTTTTCACTTGTTTTCTGGAAAGGTTCTACATGTGCCTACATTATATAATTCCATTACAGATACCTCAAACTTATAAGCTTGAGCATCTGACTGCATTTTACCATCAATGAACTAACAATTCACATAGGTACCATCCAATAAATGCTAGCAATCATTTTCATCTATTATTTAACTGAGCTCCATAAATAACTTGCTGCCATACTAGCAACTTTCTACCTCTGACAACTGAAACTCCCAGCAAGGTTTTCTTCAGGTTCTATGCATGTCACATTATATAATCCTCAACACCAAGACATCAAGTTAGTGGATTTTCCCCCTTTTTCCCATGTAACTGATAGCATCGTACATCAACGAAATTAACAATTCGAGCTCAATTCAATTCAATAAATAAAATCTCTACAAAAAACCCGAAGTCCAGCATCTGTGAATCAAACTCGTACCGACAAATTGAACTGAGCAGCAGCGGCGGCGGCCGCAGCCTGTCCCGAGAGCATCGTCGGCAAGTGCCCAGTCTGCCCAATCAACCCCGACCGCGACAAATTCCCGCCTCCACCGCCGCCAGCAGCACCACCCCGGCTGCGCGATTCTGAAGCAGCCTGCTGAATCGCGGACCCGCCGGATTCATCTGGCCGTAGATCCCCGTCTGCTGGCGCACACCATCGTCGACTGCTGCTGTCGCGACGCTGCATTGGGTTGATCCTCGACATAGAGGGCGATCGCTGTAGCGTCTGCTGCATAGGGTAATTCAACCCGGGGAAAATTTGCTGAGGCTGAGACTGGGATTGGTGCAGAGGAGGGAGAGGCGGGGATGAAATTTGGGGGATATCCATGGAGGGCGAAGGAGACGGAATTGGGGGGTTTGACGACGAAGATTGATTCTGAGGAATTGGGTCAATGGGGTTGGTGGGTAGCATGGGTTTGGGGGATGAAGATGCACTCTCCGCCATTGTTACTCTAGGGTTTTGGGGATTCTAGGTTAGGGCCTCGGCGTAGATTGAAGAATTCACAGAAACGAAAACCCTACTTCATGGTGGAATTGGGTTTCAGAGGAAGAGAGAGAGAGAGAGAAAAGAGCTGTTGGAGGAAAAAAAAAAAATAAGCACGGATTTTTTCTTTAGTCTCTCTTCAAGCTTTCGTATTTTGTCATTCAATTGTAAACTCTCATTTCTCGTACCGCGGCTTTAGTTTAAATTGAATTCAAATCTTATTTATACAACTATAATACTTCTACTAACAACTTCTCAATTTTATTTTTATTTTATTTTTAGTGATCCAACATCTAAATAAGGTGATTATAATCTCTTTTATCTTAATTAATGGTCTCGAGTTTGAAGTCGTTGATATGTTTATATGGTAGAGTTTTACCGTCACGTTCTTGTGGTCATTCTCGCTTAAGCATTTGAATGATCGGATCGCTAATGACCGTGATCAACAAAAAAGTTTTTTTCACGTAAAAGTGTAATCGAGTTGAATCATGCCAAGTCTCTTTGACAAACGAATCGTACCTCAAACATCATACTAACTTTGATATTATTACTTTCATTAAGCCATATTGTGAAGATCTTGATACAAAAATCAAAGTCAGTCTATCGGTAGTGATGAAACTGTTTGATCGACAAATTGAAAGGATTTTGAATCATAGAACCATAGGGGCTAATCGAAAAAATAAACATACCAACTTTCTAATACCATGATGAATTTTGGTAAGGAAATTTAGAGATTCAAAGGAGATATGTGAAAGAGATGCAAACGTATTTACGCAAACTAGTGAAAAAAAAACTATAATGAATTTTGATGGTGTGACACTTGACGTTAAGCTTAGAAGTTAAAATCTTGAATCGGTGTTTTAAAAACATTTTCAATGTCTATCATATTCAACTCATATGGTAAAGTGTTTAATGTTTCAAAAAATATAGGACATAAGAAAAAAAAGGTCCCGAGTTAAAGTCTCAGTTATGACAATTTAGTACATCTAAAAACCATTTTCAAATATAGAAGGATTCAAAGTTACAGCAAGAGAGGGAAACTAGTAGGTTAGACGAGTCTCAATATGACCACTTTTATTATAAATAACAAGTTCAACAATTTTGGTTTCTTGATTAATAAAATTGTTAAATGTCGAAATATAAATTTTTTTTTGAAATGAAGGCTTTTACGAGTCAGCATTCTTAAAATTCTGGCTTAGCCTAATGGATTTATAACAAATTGGAAATAAATAAGCAAGGATGAGTTACATCAGTGGTTGTAACGATGGTAAAAGCGGTCGTTCATAGGGATAGCCCTTGTCGAAATTGTGAAAAGGCAACTACCGTAAAGGTAGGATCCACGCAGTCCTTGCTTAGTCGTGAGCATCGGTTACGAAAAAGTGGTGTAATTGCTTTTCTTGAAGGTTTCACATGCCCGATTATGTTGCCCAGGCCTTGTGGATTCATAACCAATTAGACTCCCTCTCATTGATAGCTAATTTTTAAGGATGAATTCTACCCAAGTGGTTGTAATTCCTTGGGGATAGCTCTTATCCCGAACTTGTGAAAGGACTACTACCCACAAAAAAAGGTGGCAAAGCAATTCGTTCCTTGCGGATAGCCCTTGTCCTAAAATTGTGAGAGAGCTACTACCCGCAAAAAAAAAATGTAAGATCGATAGAGTCACCAACCGCTATAGACCTCCAATTACGAAAAAAAAATTATATTAAATTGTGATAACCCTTTCTAAGTTCCACATTGTCAAGTTACGGCTTGACTTTATGGGTTTATAATCAATTGGACTTCCTTCCCTTGATAACTATCTTTAAGGATGAATTTTATTCAAGTGGTTATTGTAATGCTCAGTTACTACTTAAACTCTAACACTCAAATAACATTTTTTTTTTTTTTTACTATAAACTTGTTCATTCATATACTGTTAAACATTTAACTTGAAATATATTTTGTAGCAGAGAATTACAAAATATATTCAAACTCCATAAATTGGAGTGTTCAACATATACAAACTTTACATTGTTTACAAAAAAAAAAAAAAAAACAAATCATTATACAAAATATAACATAGGGTCCTTTCGTGGTAGCGCAAGTTGTGTTGTGTATCACGTCACGGGATTGTCAGGATACAGTTCCTTCTTACGTCTTATCTGCTAGATATGACTTGTCAGTCTTAAGCTTATAACTAGTAGGAATAATCTTTAGTGGACGACTCACAATAAGGATCATCATGTTAGACCACGTGTATATACGTATTTCGTACATATCATTTTACATGTTTATACATATCTCTTTTTATATTTCATACATATCATTTACACGATGTTTATACATATACCGTACTTACTTATCGTATAATGTTTCGTTTTATTTGTCATTGTTCGTATGTTTCGTATCGTTCATTTACTTCATGTTCTTATCACGGTACTTATCATCGCATAGTAGTCTTTATCTTCGCTATCATTTATCAAATTCATGTCATTTGCATATTCTTGTCATTTGTTTTTATGTTTCATGCATGCATATACTTTAGAAGTGAATATAGGAAACTATAAGGGCTCAAAGACGTTGTCATCATTGTACGAGATAATGACCTCTATAAGGGCTCGAAGGCGTTGTTATCATTGTACGAGACAATGACCTCTATAAGAGCCCGAAGGCACTATTATCATTGTACAAGACAATGACATCTATAAGGGCCCGAAGGCGTTATAATGGCCCGGCAGATGGCGATCAATGCTGCGGACTTTTTTATCCACTAATGGCGTCTTGTCTATCACTCTGGGATTTTTAAGCGAATGATATTTATATTTCATTTTTGATTACATATCTCATATCCCAGAATAACTGTTTATCAGGTAATCATATCACGATATTTCACGATCGTTACTTTATCTTTGTCTTTGTGTATTTTACGTATCTTATCTGTTATTCTTCCTGAAATAGCTCCATTTTGAACAAATTTTAAGGTCCGATGGGGTCGGAATTTGAAAACACACATTTCAATGAGATTTGTTACTGCAGAAATCTAGTTTACCCGAATTTTGAATCGAGCTGATTTGGATGAGTGATGACGAGTTCTATGGCGAAACAAGCAGTACTCTAATATCAAAGCGGAACCTGGCTATGTCATCTGACCCTAGCTCCGCTTGCCAATTTAAGGTGTATTTGGGGTCGAATTTGCATCTTGCTTTATTTCAAAGGGTTGTTACCAAAAATCACAGTTTCTGTAATTTTTGAATCGCTCAATTTGGATGGTAGTGAAGTTATGATCAGCAAAATATGGGTTTAAAAAAAGCGAAACGACATCTCTGCCCAAAAGCCGACATTTACTCTGTCAATTTTCCTCCATTGAAGACCACAACCAAACCAAACACATTTGTAAGTTAGGGTTTTCCTAACCTACATATAAACAAAGAAAGAGGTTGAAAAATTCCTAACCTCACATGAATTCCATATAAATTCATATACATATTCTATACAATTCCATAACTAGGCTCCATACCTTAATAGCTTCTTCTTCTCTCCTTCATTTCTTCCTTCTTCTTCTTCTCTTCTTCACTTCTTCTCTTCTCTCTTTCTCTTCTTCTCCTCTTATTTTCTCTTACGTAAATGCCCTAATTCTAAGCCAGAATGAGATATGTTTAAGACCATGTTTGGTCTTATCCATTTACGAGTCGATTTTATTTTTTCTATTTGGTCCTTTTCACTCTTTATTATTTACAATCGACTTATTCCATTATTCCTACTTAGCATATAATTTTTCATCTTATGACCTTCAAGTCTAAATTGGTAAGTACTAATTTACCCTTGATATAGATTAATTCGAGTTTACTTATTTTATTTTTTAGCATTATTTATTTCCAAAAAAATATACATTTACTTTTATTATACCCTAAACATGTTATAAAATTATCCTGATATAATTTGAGACAGTTATAACAATTATGGTTTCTTGAATAATAAAATTGTTAAATGCCGGAATAGATCTTAAAAATACCTGTTTACCTCTTTTTTATTACTCTTTATTAGAATGACACATACATTTTCTCAATTACAATGCAAAACATATCATTTCATTTAATTAAAATTAATAAAAAAACATCATAATTATCTTTATTAAAAGTCAAAAAGACTTTTCAAATACAACTCCACATAGACATACAAACAAGACTTTGTTCCTATTTTTTAAAATTGTACTTGAAAACATAGAAAACACCATTTTGATCCACTCTAAAAACTGTTCTCTCAATATAGCATATTTTGTGTTTTTCATAACAAAAAAGAAAAACTGAAAATCCAACGTGTTCTTCCTGTTTTTTTTTTCAAAACATAAAACAGTTTTAAAAAACATGAACGAACAGCCTTAATTACCCAAATTGTATTTTAAATACACATACACGTATCAAACAGTTTGATTTCCAAATTACACAGACCAAAAACAGCAGCACAGCACACTGTTGAATCATAGTTCTAGAAATACCTATATATCAAAGGTTGAAAGTTATAATCTGAAACTGCTACTGCATAGACTATGCCCGGATGATATGATACTCACCGGAAAAAACACAAACCTACCTACAGGAATGCTGCGCTCAGGGGATTGGCGAAATAATGTTCCCGGAAAGTTGACTTTGGCCTCGCGAAGCTGCTCCCAAGGAGACCGGCCAGCAAGGCGGGTGCGAGCAGGATGTGGTTTGATGCATTCGCCGGACAGTCAGGTGGTTGTCCAGAACCAGCAACTCCAACAGTTTCTACAGCTCTGGGAGAAATTCAAACAGAACTGTTAGAGTTCATTCAGATATAAGTAAAAAACCATGGGATGTATGATTACAAGGATCAGTTTGGTTCTTGTTTTTTGAAAACTGTTTTTGAGAACGGTTTTTGTGAACACTAAGAACGCCGTTTTTATATTTTCTGAAAATTTTATTGTTATCTTAATTTAGTGTTTTTTGTGTTTTCTCTATTTTTCAAAATAGTGAAAACTAATAATCAAACGTGTTCTTCTTGTTTTCAAAAACAGAAAACAGTTTTCAAAAATAAGAAACATAAACCTGTTTGGTTCCTTCTTTTGAAAACTATTATTGTGAACGGTTTTTGAAAACACAGAAACACCATTTTGGTGTTCATTGAAAACGGTTCTTATTATCTGAATTTAGTGTTTTTTATGTCCTCTGTGTTTTTCATAACAAATTAAAAACTGAAAACCAAACGTGTTCTCTTTGTTTTTAAGAACATAAAACATTTTTCAAAAACAAGAAACAAAGGGTCTATTTGGTTTCTATTTTTGAAAACTATTCTTGAGAATAACTTTTGAAACCACAGAAATATCATTTTGGTATTCTTTAGAATTGCTCTAATTCTCTAAATTTAGTGTTTTCTATGTTTTTCAGAACAAAAAAAAAACTTAAGAACCAAATATGTTCTCCATGTTTTCCTTTTTCCCCTTATTCTTAAAGAACAAAAAACTATTTTTCAAAAACAGGAAACAACCATAAACCAAGTTCTACCATGCCAGTCTCTAATGCTATCAGGTTGAAGCATATTCGCTTTGTTAAAGAGAACACAAGTTCCATTACAGAAAAGTTTTTTTCAGCTTATGCTAAAGATGACGGTATCCCATACAGGAATCTTTGTTTATAAAAAGAATTTAGAAGTTTCCAGTGTAATATGTTGAGAAAACACTAGTACGGAACTCAATAGCATACCTGATTCACTATGTCCATCTGGCGAATGATATCGTCCTGCCCATAATAATGAAAACTTTTTTTTAAATCCAGAAAATCAAGTTAAAGGAAAAATAATTCTTTAATTCCTAAGAATAAAGTAAAATTAGCCTGAACAAAATATTAAGCGCGATGGAAATGATCCGAGCCATCATCCGAGATGTAAACGATTCAAGCTACTCGGGAGCTACAGTCAAATAATCCTAACCATACATCAGATTAGGGGTGTAAACGAGTCAAGCTACTCGAGCTCGATTCATAGAATACTTGTATTCGACTTGGAGTTAATCGAGTCAAACTTGAGTAATTGGTCAAATCGAGTTTGAGTATCGCAATACTTGATTGGAGTTGTTCGCGAGCTTAATCGAGTTTTACTATTTTATTAATCGAGTTAAATCGAGTTCAAGTATAATTATTTAATTTAATTTTTAATTTACTCGGGTTTTGTCAAGTTCGAGTGACTCGACTATTTTTCAAGTCGAGTTTCAAACATTTGAAAAAAGCTCGATCAAGTTTGAGCTTCAAGTGTTTTAATCGAGTCAAGCTTGAGCTGCTCTATATTGACTCGACACGACTCGATTACACCTCTACACCAGATGCACAGGATCTCAAGCGCAATTATGAGAAATGCGTTTCTACTAGATGTATGAACCAGTATGAACCAACTGTAAAACATAGCTTTGGTATCACCGGTTTCCAGCGCCCCAAAAGTTAAAAAGTTTAAAGTCTTTCGAAAACTTGAAGTAATTCGCAAGCACAAGTACAGCCACTTAATGCACAATGTTTGCATAGTTAGAAGATACCGTGGTTGCAACTTTGACACACTATAAAATTTTGTTCTCACGGCCTAGCTCAACTGGTAAAATACGGGGTAGGGAGGATCCGGGTTAAGGACAAGGATATTATCTATCTTTTTTTTAACAGCTAAAAACTTTAATTACAATGTAGTAAATTGTCCCCACTGAGACTCAAACCCAGGACCCCTACTCTCCCTATGCCCTGCCTTTTGGAAACGTTGGACGCCCTACCACATATAGGTGCATGTTTGAAGGTGCTTAACTAAAATTTGAAGGTGCATGTTTGAAATCATACTTGGCAGGCCGCAAAAGTAGGGTTTTTAAAAAAAAGATAGAAGAGACATATCAGAGTGAAAAAGAAACACATAAGGAAAAGGACGTACCTCAGCATCCAGTTTTACATCCACAATTACCAAGAACACGGCGTGTAAGTCCCTTGTAGACGACCCTATTGATCGACCCATCACCGTTTATCCAAGGCAACATAGGACTACATAAATAGGAACCAGCTGAGGGATACTTCAAAGTCCGATCTTCGTTATCCCCTCCCACAGATCCATCTTTGTCCTCCATACAGCTCTCAAGCTTATCGCTGGGTTGAATTTCACACAAGGGTTGAGGAAGTTCTTCAGTAATATTCAGAATGGTGACTTTGTGCATATCATCCTTCCTACGGCTTATTCCTGTGTGTGCGTTATCGTTATCGTTATCATTATCATCATCAACTGCTCGATGTTCAGGCTGGAGGACCGATCGACTATGATCACTTGACCTTTGGGGATTTTTTGATGGAGATGGTAAATACTCAGCAAAACCGGCTGGCGAGGTCAGAAAATACTTTGACCGATAAAATGCATCAACAACATGGACAGATTCATAGCTTAACCTGTAAGATCAAGAAGCATTGATACGATTGGAATCTAATTCAACTATTTGGTCTAGAAATTTTAATTCAAAATGTTATAGAAGGTGTTAAACGACCAACTCTTTGACCCACCATCAAGTGCATGCAACCCCATACCCGCACATGTGGAGAGTCAAAAAATCGCTCATAAGAACTTGAACAAGAATAAGTCTCCACTAAGAAGTCAAAATCCATGAACCCCATCTTCCATGGATGTGTTACTATTTTTTATATTTAGAATATTTCTTCAGAAACTGAATGAGGTACTAGTTAACTCAGCTGCTTCAATAAGAACATAAAAGGGCAGACGGTACCCTCTTCACTTTGTTGCCCTAGGATTCTTCCTTTAAATAATGAACTAGATAAAAGTTATTCTTAGAATTCTTAAGCTCCTGTTTGGAACCCAGAAAATGCTAAGGAAACAATAAAAAAAACTAAAGAAAATGATTTTCTTATGTTTGGTTTTACCATGAAAAATATAAAAGAAAATCAAATATAATCAAAATTCTTTAAAACTGTACATATTTTTAAATTTTTTAGTCCTTATATAACAAAAACAAACGAATAAAATGAGTTTGAATAAATACAAAATTAATTTCTTCAGTTCAAGCCTATTTTTTATTTACCTCCAAATTTTCTTTCCTTCCGCTTTTCTTCTTTATTTTTTTTCCTTAGTACTTTTTGGGTTCCAAACAAAGCCTAAATGATAACTAAAACTAACCTTTAGAACTAGACCAAATGCTAGATGAACTTCAACAATGAGTTCAGGAACCTCATTGTTTGGAACTAAATAAAGGATATTCTAGAATTTTAAGCTCCTATTTGAACTGGCAATACTAGGTAAAGATCTCCTATTTGAAACCCAGAAAATACTAGGGAAAGAAAAAAAAAACTAAAAAAAATGATTTTCTCATATTTGGTTCTACCGTGGAAAATATAAAAGAAAATCAAATATAATCAAAACTCTTCAAAATTGTATATTTTTAAATTTCTTAGTCCCTATATAATAAAGCATAAATCGAATAAAATGAGTCTCAATAAACACATAAAATTAATTTATTAAGTTCAAGCCTATTTTTTAATTTCCTCTAAATTTTCTTTCCTTCCAGTTTTCTTCTCTATTTTCTTTCCTTAGTATTTTTTGAGTTCCAAACAAATCCTAAATGATTAGTAAAACTAACCTCTAGAACTCGTCCAAATGCTAGAAGAAACTCGACAACGAAGTTCAGGAACTCCTTGTGCTGAAAAGGAGATACAAAAGGATTGGAATTGGAATTGAATTGAATTGGACAGACATCTAAAGGGATTATAAAAAGCTTACCCTGCATATTTTTCATGACTTGAGAAAGTTCTTGCATGCTTAAACCTTGGTCGCCAGCCTTCTTAATGGCAGAAAAAACTGTCCTAAAAAGGTTTAGAGATACGGGACTCGCCTGTCCTTGATTAGGATGTATCGATATCATATGTTGGGCATAGGCTGTCATAGCCTCCCATGGTGAGTTACTGGGAGCTTCAGCAATAGGTGCACCACCATCAACATTGAGGATTTCATTGATATCGTCCGAATGGAAGGAACTGCTGTCAATCTTTTTGTCACTTGTAACATGCAATTGATCATTCTCCTCGAAATCAAGTGCACCAGTACAAGGCTTTTCGTCCTTAAACAAGTCTATAATACTGGTTCTTGACATTGTTGGACGACTTAGTGATACTCATTATGCCAGGAAAACCTTTTCTCGGGCGAAACAACTTACCCTCTGTTACAAGTGAAGTTTTCTAGCTTTAACCATATTAGCATTGGAAACTCATATCAGTTTTATCGCCGGTTCTTGAGTCCTCTGCTTCTCCAACACCTTCATCTGGCAAGCATGGGGAAAGGCACAGTTCTCCTACAGAAACTAGAGCAAACAAATGGAAAATGTCCCCGCTCTGTAAATCTTGAGAAAGGTTAATCCCCTCTTCCATAAGGTCCTTTTCCCTTTCATGGAGCCAACTGGCAAACTTAGCAGCTCTTCTCCCTGTATCGGTTGGAAATGGAGATGTAGAAACACTCTGCAAGAACTGTTGAGAAAGCACAAAAGGATCGGCTCCCGTACCCCCAACCTGCTCAATGAAGAAAACAATTCCAACTTAGAAACATACACACCCAAACATCCATATGAGAAAAGAAACAAAATAAAGGCATCCAACAAAGAACAGAAAAGAGTGATAGAATATTAAAATATAACCCATGGGTTAAGACTTAAGAGGAGGATAATAACTTAAGAACAGACAGAAGAGGAGTTAAATATCAGAGAACTAGAAATTGTTTCCATTACTGAGAAATAAAATAAATAAAAAATAAGAACTAGGAAATAATGCACCGCTATCAAATATAAATCCTCATGATGTGCCCAGAGAACATGTTCACTATAGCAACCAGTAAGCCTCAAAGAGCAACAACAGTAACAAACTTTTGTGAAGACCATAAACAGAAAAAAAACAAAAAACAAACAAACTTATTTGCAAACTAAAGTTGCGGTCTCACCATATATGGTAACACAAAATATGCAGCTTCATATGAACTTACACAGTTGTCTACTCATAATAGAAAGTCTACATATGCAGGAAATGTTTTACTGAGTTTCAATCAGTTACAAATGCCCACCTATCTCCCTGAATTTAGGCAATGCATCAATTATTATCGCGGAGTGTGTACCTTTGAGAGATGGCGTTCTAGCTGCAATTTGCAAATGGTTTTCGAACTTAAGAACAACGGGGGGAGGTAATTCCAGCAATTATAGATTGTTATAATAGAAGAAGCAGTTCACCTGGTCTATTCTACTAATGGAGGATATTTGGAGGCTTTCAAGATCTAAATATTTACAATTTGTTGTCAGTATTTATAGGGAAGCAAGGAAAGGTGATTGTTTAGCTAAGAAAGGTATCTATAATATTAACTTAACCTTGTGTCAAATTTTCCTGAGGATCGTCATAAAATCTGCTTGAAGATTATTGTGGCATATCTTTAATCGTATGTGTAAGTTTCCTTATTCGTAATCTTTTTTCACCAAAATAAATAAATAAAAGCCCACCTATCTATTTATCCAAACACAATGAATAATGAAACCCAAATAATAACATGTGTGAAGCCAACTCTGAGCAGCTAATGTACTTGAGATGGACCTTAATGTGGTTCGAAGCCTTTTCAGGTTTGAAAATTAACCTGAACAAGAGCGAGATTATCCCACTAGGTAGGGTGGACAACATGGAGGTGTTAGCGTCTGAGCTTGGTTTTGGGCATCTCCCTCACATACTCGGGTCTTCCCTGGGCTCCTCACGTAAGTGGGGTCCGGGACTTATCAAGAAAGATTTAGAAAAGATCATCCTCCCGGGAAAAGACAATATATCTCAAAGGGTGGGAGGCTCACTCTCATTCGAAGTACGCTATCTAGCCTCCCCATTTACTTCCTCTCTCTGTTTAGAATACCAAAGATTGTTTGTTCTAGACTGGAGAAGATTCAGAGAGACTTTCTATGGGATGGTGGCACCCAGCCGTAGGAACCACCTACTAACTGGAAAAAATCACATATTCGGGCCAGAGAAAAGTAGAGTGGGGCTTAAGGGTGAGAGGGGCCGCCTCCAAGATGAATCAAGTATCACAGGCGGTGTCAAGGCTTACAATGAGAGGGACTCTCTTGAGACTCGTGATCGCACACCAAGCCTTGAGGAAGTTAGGGGCTGGAACACTAGGGACCTCAAGGGAGGTTATGGTACTGGTTTATGGAAAGACATAAGAAAAGAATGGCTCACCTTCTCAAAAACACTACTCCTCCTTAGGAAATGGCAGAGGTCAGGGTTTTTGGAAGGACCCCTGCGCGTGAGACTGCACTGCAACGCCTTCCCCACTGCTCAACTTGGCGCCTCACAAAGCATGCTGTGGTAGCAAATGTTCGTCAGTCCTCGCCTCTCCTAAGACCTTTAATGACGTGAGGCTGAAGATGCAGTGCCGCTCCTTCACTTCCTTCACAACAAGAAAATTGTGCCCCCTTCAAGAGGATCTATTGTTATTAAAGGAGACTATGATCGATGTGGTTTCGCTAGGACACATGTCCCGTGCTCAGATGTATTCTCTCCTGTTGCATTCTCGTCAACCATATCCGAACCATTCATTCCCCCAAACCCAGTTTTTCGCTTCTAAGCTTTCTTGGGCAGCTTACTCTAACTGCCTAAAGAGGAGGTGGATCCTCCTAGCAACAATGTGTTTTATGAAGAGAATGAGGAAACAATAGACCACTATTTATTGTTATGGGATCTTCTTTCTGGGCCATTACTGATCTTCTAACCTGGTGTTCCCCGAACTGGTCGACAACTTCTCCCACTGGGCAAAGCTACTAGTGTTCAAGAAAAACGAGTTATAGCTGTCAAGTGCACTTCTCTTTGTATATTATGGACGCTGTGGATGGAAATGAATAGGGTGGCTTTTGAGAATGAGGCCCCCTCTCCTCTACTCACAGGATGAAATCTATCTTTTTGTTTACCTTGTGGTCGGGCCAAGTCAGATAGTTGTTGATAACTTAAATTTGTATTCTTGACGGATGTATGTGAGAGTGAGTTGGTGTTTCCTTTTTCAGACTCCTCGTGTACTCTTTGGGAGCCTTGTGCTCGTTTTTCATCTATATACTGATTTTTACCAATCAAAACAAATAAATAAATAACATGTGTGAGTATCAAAAAGGATGAAGCATAAAATACAATGCCAACTTAAGACAGATTGGCACTTCTCAGGTTAAGGTGCAGGAATCAGTAGTGCTCCAAATACCACTGAACCATGATGCGTAATGTGTATTTCAAAATCTCAATCCATTTCAGTGGTTCAACAAGCCAACACATAATATTCATAATGTTCTTCCACGCTGCGCACTATGTTGTGGGATATGAATGAGCTCGAGTCCAGAAGATAGCCAAAATAATGAGCTCGGATTCATGATCAATGTTCCCAAACTCCACTAAGAAGAGTGGAGTATATCAACCAGACATTACCATGCTGACATGGCATGGATAAATACTATTTGATCTATAGGGGAAAAATATTTCATCCCCGTACAATCAGGGATTGAGCTTTGTCTTTGTCACTTGGTTGAAAATATTATCTATTTATGTTTACAGGATAGATGTTTCCCCGATACCCTACAACTTAGGAGCTCGCTCAAGTATTAGCTCAGCCTGTGACATTATCCACTCACATGTTAGCAATATGGCCTGCACTCTACCAAAGAGCTAAAAGGAAGATGATTTACCATGATTTTCTTTCTCTCCTCAGGTAGTTAAAGGCTGAAATAAGATCATGCTCAGAATAACGGCGGAGAGTTTCAGCTTTACAAATCTGGCACTTGGTGCTGTTGAGGTGCTCAAGAAGACTAGCTTAAATAGCTCTACAGCATTGGAAACTGCCAATGATTCATGTGCTCGCCTAGTAACACTAATACTTTCATTCAAAATCTTCATAAACTTTCGAGGAAGGCAACGCCGACGCGATCTTTGACCAGAAGTTCCACTTGGTCTTCTCCTTCTCCTATGCCTCTGAACATCTTCACATGTATTTGAAATTAATTTAGTTTTGTGGGGATCCTGCAAACAGAATTAATAAATACATAAATAATCAGCTGCTTGAATATTCAAAGAAATGACAAAGAATCAGCACGCGTTTTGTGGGTTGGGTGGTGGCAGGGGAGGAAGAGACAGAAACCACTCCTCTCAAAATAAAAATGATAACATTGACTCGGATGCATAGATTTAACTGTATGACAACAAAAAATTTACATCTTAACAGTGACTTGCACAAGCGCCTATAATACTTGACTTAAATCCAATTTCAAAATTAAAATTTTGGAGGCACATAAATGATATCTAGAACCAAATTTCACTGAAGAGCCAAATGGAAACTTACATTTCCTTCAGCATCCATATTTAAATTTGACCACTCCTCAGACAGAGATCGTGCTTGTTTAAAGACATCCACTTTAGACATCCACTTGCATTGGATAACCTCATCAAGTGCATTCTTGATATTTTTGTCCTCAAAATCATCCCACCTTTCTCCCTCAGAAAGCTTCTCGTTAAGACCTGCTAATGAGCCTCGAACATGTCTACAATCATCAAAATTTAGTAGATTGTTTGGCGTCTTCTCTAGATGATTGGCATACCGCTGGCTAAGCATGTTGCAGAGCCTCATCACAGCTTTTCTAAATTTTATATTTGTGTTTAATTTCGCCATTCTTTTACTACAGGGGCTTGGAGGCCCTGGAAGATCAGTAAGGGAAGACCAGTCTATGCGGTGATATTTCGCCCCAAGAGCTGCACGGTGTCTCGCATATTGCATCACCAATTGCCTGAGAGGGAAACATTACCTATGTCAAATTAAAATAGCAACCAGAGATGCAGGAAAGGAAAGACAAAAGTCCCATCTGGTAATACCTGTGAAAGAAATCAAGTCAGAGCAGTTCGAATATTAGAGGTTGATATTAAAAGAAAGTTTATATCACTAACATTTTTCTAATAATTTCCCATATAAGATTTACTAAACCACATTCTCAGGCCAGCTTATTTGCTAGGAGATATCCTACATGGACCCACCGAGTAAGATCCCATAATTCCATTCCATCTTCCATGAGGATTATATTGCTATGATTCCGGCAGATAATCCTAAGAATCTAATGATGGTATTTCATGATCACCACTTCCTTTACCTGTCTGCTTTTTCTGTCCATAAGGACCTTCTTTGACGTGTTGGTTTCATGCTTGCAAACTGGTGAACAGAAGAACAATCCTCCTGTTCTTCTGGTCTCGGTTCTTCTACAGTTCCCTGATCATTATCACCCTGATATGTTGGAAAATTAACATCATGCTCTCCCTGCAGAAGCAGACTGACTGTGACTCTTCCGTGAATTGCTGACTGTGGTCAGGATAATCTCGGCAAAGCCTCTGCTTGTCCAACTCCCCAACCGCCATCTTAAATTTCATATGCTTTGATGACCTTACTTCTGAAGGTCTCTTTCGTTTCCGAGAAGATGAAGACTTATTTTTCTCAGAATCATCCCCTTTCCATTTAAAAGTCCTTCACCCATTAAGGCGTTGTTGCTGTTTATCATAGTAGACACTAAGCACTGCAGGTGGCATTTCATGACTCCAGAAAATTTAAAAGCCCCTCAACACTGTATTTCAACAAGAGATGCACACAGACATGAACACTAACACATACAGTAGATGACAGAGAGAGAGAGAGAGAAAGAAGTGCTGGTGGAGGGAGTGCAAACAATTAGTAACCACACCGAGAGTACAGAGCAAGGCAGATATAAAGGCATGAATGTAACAATATCATAATGTCAAGGACATAACCACCGAGCATGGCTCAAAAAAAAAATCTATAAACAGCGTTCTGCAATGTTACAAAATGAATTTGCTGACAAACTACAATCTAAGAGCAAATAATATGAGCCAATCGAATTTCAAGCTGTACTTACAATTCACTTAATGGTCATCCTAGTCTGCCATGAAAGAAATAAAAATACATTAAACAGAAAAAAAAAAAAAAAAACAAGCTGACCTGCTCTAAAGTCAGATTAAGATCCTTTGCTATCTTCTCACACTCTTTGAATAAAAGTTTTTTCTCAGGATTTTCCATCACTATACGCCTGAGAAGCTCACCACGCTGACCAGCTGTCATAACTCGAAGAGAAGCCCATGATCGGCTAAGGAAAACCTGTAAAACAAATAGATGATTATCTTTAAACACTGAACCTTGAAAATAAATGACAGAAACAAGTAACTGCAGGAATAAATAAATGAACCTTTTGACTCCTAGTCACTCTCTAGAAATGACACAGGTACCTTTTTTTTTTTTTGATAAATGACACAGGTACCATTTTAGAGCAATATAACTAGCACCAAGGGGGAAAATGTCTAAAATTCAATAGGACAACATCTATGCAATGCAAAGTATATACATGAATAAATCAGTGAGAAAACTAGACAAAATCATGCATGAAATTATAAACTGAAAATATGTAACTGTTTTTTCGGGTAATCATTGTAGTAAAAATAATTATACATCATATACCAAACATTGAAAGAATGCAATTTACTTACAAACAATTTAGTACATATCTTTTAAACTCATTTTTATACACATAATTCTATCATATTAAAATCCTTTTTGGGCTAAGTTGTCATACTTAACCAATCATTTGAATTGTCAAGTCCCTAACCTCGTTACTAATGTTTTTCTCGAGTTTGGTGTTTTTATAAGCCTTTGTAGGTACTCTTTCAGCTCTTGGAAAGCATGAGATCAAGCATTGAGGTCAGCTTGGGATCTTTAGTCTGAGCTTGGAAGCTCTGGGAATGAAATTTAGATAAGTTCAAGCCTTGGGAAAGTGATCAGACGAAAAGATGGACAGGAGCTTTTTGGCAAAATTCGCACTGCTCCCCATGCGGACCTACACTGCCCAAATTTGCAGTGCAAAAATTTCACACTGCCTCCTAGGCGGTGCAAAATTCGCCTGGAGCTCCCAATATGGAATATTTTCGATTCCTTCCCGATTTTTAAACCCTATGTAAAGGGTTTGGGGTCTTTGTAACTGGCCTAAATTGCCCCCAAGATGTATTTTGTTCCTTTATAATAGAGCTAGGGCTGATCAAAACTAATTATGCATTGATTATTTTTGGATCATTGTTCTTCAAGCTTTCAATAAAAATTCCAGTTTTTTTTCTTTATTCTTTGTTCATGTTCTGGTTTGTTTCACACTGTCATGAATGAGTAGACCACCCAATCTCGGGGTTTGGCAAATCCAAGCCACCCACCAATGGTGATCAAAAGGGATAAAGGTGCATAATCTCAAAGGTATAATCTGATTTCTATGTGAATGTTTTTAAGTTGTGTACCAATAGTTTGGGGACATCATGGTATGATGGCTAAAGGTTATTAGGGTCCTCCAAACTATCCTAGACAGAGTTTCTCACCTTAGGCCACTTGATTCCCTTGATACTTAGCAAGTCTAATTTGAACTTATCCTTCATCCGACATGCATGACCGATTGTTTCTTGTCGGGAGTCCAAAAGAAACTAGGAGAGATCCTAAAGGGCATCTCCACATAGTTATCAAATCTACCCTAACCCTAGAAATTGCATTTAATCCAAATCTAATAAGAGGACTACCTAGGTGGAGTTTTGTGATCAAATATAGGTTGAATCCCCTTTCAGACGACCAAGAATTTTAGTAATCCCTTAGATCCCCATTGGTGTGTGTTGGCTTGGTGAAACCAAGTCCCGAGGCTTTTTAAATATTGAAGTTAATTATGTAAATTGATTCCCTCTTGGGAACACAATTTTCCCAAAGCTTTCTTTAGAATTAGGTTTAATCAATGCTAGAACCAACAAAGTCACATTGGCAGGAGAACCCATCTCGTGGACGACCCTAGAACCACTATACCTACAGTAGCTTTGGCTACCATTGGTTGGCGATAGATTTATAAATATTTGTGATTTCTTTCATTCCTACGCACCCATCCAGAGCACGAATCACCCACCCAACTCAAAAGCCAAATAATCCAAGCTAGCCATCCTCATAAGACCTCGCCTTGAAAATGATAGCACATAGACTTTTACACAAGTTAAACAAGATGTTTGAAAGCATTCATTACAGGAAGACAAACTTAAATAGAATTACAATTGAGCTCATACCTCATGAACAGCAGATCCGGGGAAAGCATGCAAAGCAGCCGCCGGATCAGCAGCCGCATAACAATACTCCAAAGTTTTCCAGTATAAATCAACAGCTTCTCCGCTTGAAAGGATGAAATCATGCCTGAATTTTGGTCGGAGATCAAGAATACTCGAACATAAAGATGGTGCCACTAATGATGGTTCCTCAATATAAGGCTTAAGCTCTAGTGCATTTTTAAGGGTGGCATGCTGTACTTTAGCTTCATCTTCTAAATGTCCAGATACCAACCGAATCAACTACATCATCGCATAGGTCCATTAGACATGATATTTTGAAACATAACAGTGAAAGAACCGAACTAATTTAACATACTCTACAAAGAAATTGAAATTCTATTATTCAATAAGGGCACTGCCATTCACAAGCAAGAGAAGAAAAAATACTTCTGCTAAACTTTGGCAATGTTCGAATTACCTTCTAAGAATTGAAAAGCGAATTTTAAACTTGAATGAGAGCTTCTAAATGTGTTGGATGATTTTACCAAAACAGCTTCTAACTAAGAGAAAAAAAAGGCAGAGAGGAAAGAGAACACCTAATATGGAAGATAAGACCATGTTGCTTCTTGTAGACTCCATTTTTTGGCTTATCAATAAATAAACAAATAAAGGGTTCATGCAACAAGCTATTTCATGTGCAGTAAAATTTCCATCGCACCAAGATTGCTTCTTTAAAATTACAGTTTCTCTTCAGCTTCAGCTTCTAAGTAATCCAAAACAAAAATCTATCCTGAAACAATGGCCTTGTCTTAGAAGACTAGTGAATGATCAGCAAGGCCATACCACCACAAATTTTTTTTTTTGATAGGCAATACCACCACAAAATATGTCATACAATACAATTCTGGTAGACAAATCATCCAACCAATCTAATGAAACTCAATGGATTTTATATGTATGGCAGCCACTTTATCCCATTGTTCAAGCTGCTACTGGGATAAGGGTGTTTAAAACCTGAATAGATATGATGCAGCAGATATTCTAAAACTATGGGTTTCACTATACACAGCAACTGTATTTCAGACATGACCAAGTAATTATACCTTCAATCGTCGTAAAATGTCAACAGTCCATGATACGCTTCCGGCTGTCTCGAGTATCCATCAAACTCCTTGTACTCCCGCACTGGAAGATCAGAGAGACTTAAACCACTTTTACATTTTGCAATCATGTCATCAAATTTTTTAGTAGATCCAACAACCTGTAAGAACAGCTCAAGAGGCATGGCCTTAACAGCGTCATCTAGTGCAAGCAATTTGCAACTGCTGTGAGGATGCTTCAGATCATATCCATTCCTCCCAGATGACCAAGCATCATCCCAACCAGGTAAGCTACAGATGTAAGACCACAGAAAGTTATGAAGAAGCTTGGCACGGACCATTTTTGCCAATATGAACCCATTAGCACGCATAGCTTCTGATCTAATAGCTTGAACATCAGAACCTACATTGTTTTGAGTTCTCTGAACATCATTTAGTACAGGAACTGTTCCATTGGTATTCAATCGAGGCATTCTTGGCCTGGACTTGTCAAAGGACCTCATTCTATCATGAATTTGACTCAATATTTCCAGGAGGTAAACTTTGAACCGATGGGTGCAGAATCACCTCCTTGATACCATTGGAGCCACAGTTTGTGACAATAGGGACACTAACGAATACATACAGTGGCCTTCTTGCTGAAGTTTGTTTAAAGCACGAGCAACAGTTTTCTAACTCATATTCTATCTTTCTCTTTGTCCAATACTTTCAAGCCCATACGTATCTCAACTCTTAAAAGAAACTTATCCTTCTGCAAGAAAAACAAAAAATTTATGAGTGTTCCCGGAGAATCAGGTTTGCATACTGTTGATCGTTTGGGCCTAAGTATGCTATACAATCATCTCGCATCAGCAGATCAACTGGTAATTCAAGGGCATTTTAGATATTTTACACTTATATAAGCCTACCCCTAGTTTTGCGTGATATGAGGATTATTCAAGATGACATTGCAGCGTTAAAACAAAGGAGAGACAATCATTGTGAGGCGGGAGATGACCTATAACTTTTCTTTAATTATAGTGGAAAAATCTTAGGGACCAAAAATGGATATAGCTCTCACATTTAAGTGGACTACAATAGATCTTTTATACTCAGAGTCTTCTGTTTTCTTTTGGTATCTTGTGAATAGGGTTTCTCCTAACTCATAGTACATAGAAGGAATAAATAAGGGATATTTTCTTTTGTAGATGAGGATGAAAACCTGTAGTACTCAGTATCTCCTGCTCCTCTGGGCATTTATAGCGAGTCGAAGCAAAGCGTGGCAGCTGGAGTTCCCTGGCGTTGTGCAAGAGGTGAGGTTTCTTCTGGAGCATCATTTGCTTCAATTGCTTTACTCCCTAAATCTGGTTCCACATCAAAGACTGGACCTTTTTTCTCATGAGTAAACTCTTGTGGATTGCTTGGACGAAAAATCATCTGATTACACTCACCATCCCCAGGGAAAATCTGAGAAGGTTGAGGTCCAACTACTCCATTTTCGTCTTTCATGAGATATATCATCAGCTTTCAAAGTTGAAGGATCCAGGTTCCTGAATGATTTGAACTGACTTCGGATGAGATCTATGCACCCAACCACATGAGGATTAGAAATAGTTTTATTAAGGATGTTTTTAGTTTATCTGGAAAGGCATTAGATGATGCAGGTTGAGGTTCCCAGCTGTCAGCCGATATGCCATGCCCTTTTTATGAGCTTTCTGCCTGGTCATCCCAAACCTAGAGAACATATTCAGAAACCGGCTATAGTTTGCTTTACCGTTAATTCCAAGCCTCTGGCACACCTGTTAGACAGTTACGAACATGGAAGGAGATTAATACATGGAAATGCAACATTAGGGCATGTGCACAAGCATCATGAAGGACCTAGCTCCAAAGAGAACATCAAAAAATAAAAGCACCATATTGAAGGCCCACAAGAACTCACCGGTGTGCTCCTAGACACCGCATAACAACATTCAATTATCTTTATCAAATTTATCCATATATACTAAACATTGTTCTGTTGACTATGAGACAGCAATGGAAATATGAAGCCAGTATGGGAGAAGCTAACCAGCAAAACCTTTCTATGGGTATACTGTTAACCACTAGGACAAGGCTGGTTCAGAAATTTCAGGTGATTACAGTCACTAAGTGAATATCCAGTTGGTTATTCTATTTTCTACAAACCAATTGTTCTGTGATTACTACCATATATTATTATCCTCTAACAGGACAGTTAGGTGACAAACCATACAATGAACTTCAGCAAGCAATAACCTGGTGAAATCCCCCTTAGAAGGTTGATATCGCCCCAGTCTGCCTCTGGTTATTGTGCACATAAGCTAAGGGTGTTCAGTCACATCAAAGCATGGAACCATTTTTATTTTATATTTTCCACAGAAATAAGACATTTGGAAAGGGAATTTTTTTTTAAAAAACAACATCCAGAAACTTAAATAATTATGATAATGATTAAGAAACTGGTCAAAAAACCCTGGGAAAAGAATCTACACACACAGACCAAAAAAAAACATGAAATCAATATGCATACCTCAATGACAGTGAAACCCTTTGGATCATTCAGCATCAATCCTATCATAAATTTGATGCCTCATTAGGAACTCTACAAGACAGTCACGTGATTTGACCTCTTTTTCCGGGTGATGATTACCATCAGGATCATCATCAAATCATGGTTTTGGCTCAAAACACTTAGGAGAAAACCTTTTCAGCAACCGTATGCAGCTAACAACCTGCTAAAAGTTCAAATATATCACCAATGAGTGATAAACATAGAGCTTCTTTGACCACCAACAAATTCATTGCATTGAATTATAATTATAACGAAGCACAAGAAATCCTTTCTACTGAAGTAAATCTATATAAGGAAAAGAACTATGTCTAAGAAAGATTTCTGGCACACCTTCTTGTTTACTTGCGCATCAAACTCCTCCACAAGACCAGCATTCTTCAACCTGTTACATATCTGGTAGCACATTATGCAGTGAACTATCATCAAAATAATCAGAACAACCAGCAAACAAAATGCAAATTCAAGGTTCTAAAACATATTACAATTCTCAAGGTGTCCCGATATATAGTAACCAAGATCCCTGAGCAATATCTCGGACAACCAGAACCTTCAGAAGAAGAAAAACAGCAAATAATATCCAGCACAGTGCTATAAAAAACCCAGACATACCAATCAAAAAATTTAAGTGATTGACCTTGCCATTGGCTTCTTCAAGTTTATCACATACGGCTTTCATTGCTGGTAGATAATCTTTTATGAGTGTCTCCTCTCCACATTCTCGGGTTCCACCATCTCCAGCTGCACTATCATCGGCGTTGAAAGATATTCCATTATCTTTGGTAATTTCAGTTTTGTTGAGCCCAAATGCTTGCCATACCGATATAAGTGGATCAGGTGATTGCTCAATTGATTCACGGTTCCCTTCGTGCAAAACTTCCCTTGTCCTCTAATGAGCAATTGTCTCACAATCAGCCTGAGCTGTTCAAGTTCCTTAGCACATAAAACATGTTGTTGCTTTTATGCCAAACTCCTTAACTAGTTGACTTTGGGTTATTCATTTGTTCTGCGAAATCGAAGATGTTAGCAGATCTCACCTTCAGTATTACTAACTTTGCATTAGAAATTGCATTAACTGTTAATGGAATCAAAACTGTTGAAAAGCTAACAAAAACAGATCATATTTCTTTCCAATCCATTGTTATTGTGTGAGGTATATATAAATGGGGTTAGGGTCCATGATATATTTTGTAAGTAGTTGGGAGCCATTTAAAAAAAGATCTTTCATTTTGTTGCCTCTCCTTTTATTTTTACTTCTTTAACATTATCTCTATACATTCTGCATTCTAGGATGCACTTTTCTCAAGAATTCTAGATATATTTTGTAGCTTTAAAAAGTGAAACGTGACAGCACTTTTTAACTGAATTTTTTTTTTTTTTTTGATAGATTTTTAACAGAAGAATTTATTGCAATCTAAACTTGGATTCCTCATACCAACCCCGACCTCTTGCCACTAGGTGTGAGCCTGGGGCTGAGGGTTATAAACCTAATTATTCTGCGGACATTATTACCTCTCTTATTTTAACTAATATTTTAACACACTGTATACAGTTGTTTAATCTTCCAGTTGAACTCTCCTTAACTTTTGCCGTGGTTCCTGGCATGGGAAATGCATAGCCATCACTTTTGATTAGTTGAACTCTTCTTAACTTTTGCAGTAGTTCCTGGCATGGGAAATGCATAACCATCGCTTTTGATTGTAAAAAATTAGATTCATTTATGCATAAAATTAGCCAAATCAACTATTTTCACTCATTCTGTGCTGAGCTTAATGGTGTCTTGTAAAGATTCTTCAAATTCAGATATTGCTTCTCTTTTGCATTAACTTATATTGGAAAAACAAACCAAAATTATATAATAAGATCTAGCTAAATGCTTTCAAATTTCCCGTGACAAAATATCTGACAAGGTCCATTGCATTTCTGGCTATTACTGTAACATAATTATTCTTTTCCCAGTAGAATTTCCAAAAATAAAAAATAAAAAATCCGCCATTTCTCTAGTTATTTCCACACCATTCGAGTATTTCAGGAAAAGGAATAAATGAATGCATACTTCCAGTGGCGTGTGATAGTCTCATGAACCCAATTACGCATGCCGCTCAGGTTTTGGTTACTACGTAGTAGAAAGACCAAACCTTCATCCATGATTTATAAAAAAATATATTATGGTCAATACTGGAGAAGCGATTTTGATGAATGATTTTCCTGTATAAAAATATAGTAATACTGCATAAGCGAATACTTGTTCCCTTGTTCCAACCAAAACTACATGCCATGTCACTCAATCCAAAGAAAGATCAAACCGAACGACACGTTGAGAAAACAAATTACGGGCTAGTGCCGGAGCAACCAAGGGAATACCTGGCAATGGCGAGACGCTCAAGCGCCGCGCGCTGCCGCCGAAATTCCGGTGACGGCGGATGCCTTCGTATAGAGGCCAATGAACGAATGCGCAGATGCTCAGCGCGACAATCCTCAGGTCCAAGCACTCTCGCATTGCTCAACCGACTGAATCTCGGATCGGCGTGCGAAAACATTCCGCGCCTTTGGAACTCGAAAGGCCCGGCGCGTGCTAGCAAGTTAGCCCAAATTGCCTTCACCCGGCAGAGGGATTCGCGAGACCGGCGGAAGATAGCGGCATGGAGATTCGGCCACAGAGACCGGAGGGCGAGGCCGTTAGCGCCTAGAACGAGACCTCCTCGAGCTGCGACACTATGGACTCCATTCATGCAAATCCTTACAGACGGATCAAATTCTTCTGAGTTTCTCCGATTTTCCGGCAGGTAGTGGTGGTGGTGGTGGTGGTGGCTGGTGGTGGTGGAGGGAACAGTGGCTTGGTGGTTTAGGGTTCGAACCATAGAGAACATGAGGAGGATTTGGAGAAAGGGCCATGTTCGGTAATTAGACCCCATTTAATGTGAAAATAAATAAATAAAACTTCTAAAGTAACGTTTAACAAAGGACAATAAATCGAGAAATATAAAAAAGTAAAAAAAACAAAAACAAACAAACAAGGACAATAAATTTTAATATTTCTAAAATCTTAAATATATATATTCTACAATATTTCATAAAAAATATACTTATTTTGAAATTTTGAAATCTTTGTGATCTACTGTTTATTTATGTCTAAAAATATTATAAAACCAATGTTATATATAATTGTTAATGTTGTTAATTACTAATATTTTTAAAATATTTAATAAAAAAATAAGCTATAAGCAACAAAAATATTTTCACCTAAATTTGTTGTGGTGTTTTATTATTTTTAGTTTAGTTTTATTTATTTTTATCTTGAAAAAAATAGAGGAGCATTATGTGTAGTTGAGTTTAAAATTAAAATACGTACATAACCTCAAAATTTTAATTCTAACATCTAGAAGCTTTTGAAAAGTAACATAAAAAAATATGAATATTTAAAAATACTGAGGTTAACGATGTTGGAAATAAAAATAAAAAAAAACACAAGTATTAATGTAATATACTAGTTACTTTAGTTTTACTTGGGTTTTAATACAACAAATGTATAAATTAAAATATGAATTAACAATAAATAAACAATTTATAATAATTTATGGAAATATTAAGGATTTTTATTATGTTTAAAATCAATTCAGATATCTAATGAAGTAGAATTTTGTTTGTAGCTTTAAATTTTCTCACTTTGATGTATATTTTATATTTTTAAAACATGTTTAAAAAATAACTTATTACAATATTAATTCGTTTAAAATAAATCTTAACAAACAATTGAAGTTAATGATTTCCTTTATTTTACATTTACATTGTTATTTTTAAAAATCTTTAAACGTGAGAATAATTCACAAGTATGTCATTTATCATAGTACAGCTACATAAACATAAGGAAGGTATAAAAAACATATACAAAATAAAGAAAAAATAAAATAAAATTATAAATGTTATAACCATAGATAAAGAAAACAATATTATAAATAATTTTTAAATAATAATTTATTCCTAAAGTAAACTACTTTTAAATATTTTTAGTTATGTATTGATGGGGTTTGAAATAATAGGCACGTAAGCGTCTTGCAAACTCAAACATCGGGATAAAGCAATTAATCTTATGATAGGCCGCTTAATGGTGTCTAAATCACAGGCCCAAAATGAGGGTCCAACCAGCCCAGCAAAATCTTGGTAGCCCGAATCCGCATTAGAGGAAAAGCATTGCATCTGTAATCGGGGAAAGTAGGATGTTCACAATTATTGTCCAGTCAAATTATCCGCGTGTCGGTTCACGATAAGAAGAAAATCTACCATCAAATAGAGAGAATATGGTAATATTATACAGCAGGAAGTATACAATAATCCATTAGTAAGTGGAAGGTTGTAAGTCATGTTGTGCGTGTCATTTCTGCCAGTCGTGAAGGTGCGTGAAACATGCGTAGAAAATTCATTCGCGGTTGATGATGCTGGTGGCGGCCCCGCCAATCATTTTTGCTTTGTTTACAGAGGAGTCCAACTGATGGAGTCAACGACCGCCCCACAAATCCAAAGACGCCAAGCCCAATTCGTTGAGCATCATCGGGCCATGGCCAGCCTGTGGGAACGACAGCCTTTACAAATAAATCGACATGTCACAAGGATCGATGGTATCAACTTGAACACAGAGCCACGCTAATCCTTTAAGGATGCAAGACCAACAGGCGACGTGACAAACCAACCTCCCAGAGGTATGTTAGACATCGCAGAGCTAACACGGGAGCCAGAAAGTGAGGCGCCCGCACACCAACCAACGCTTGCTAAAAGAGTTTGAACAACTCATCAGCACTACGACGCCCCGTGAGACAACATACGCCCGAAAAGACAAACCCCAAGCACCCGAGAAGAGCAAACACCTCACTCGCCAAGAAGCTTACGAAAGAAGGAGTAAACTAGCCACCAGGGGAGCGATGATCCCTACCAACCCCAAAGGATCACAACGAGAGAGGTCAGCGGGAGTAAAGTCTGGGCGATCCAGCCAGTTGAAGCAACCACATGGAAGGTCGCAGTGCCGGTCGGCCTACCCATGGACTCCCCGGTACAACAACCGAATCTCTCCATTCAAGGGGCGCTGCACTTCTTCCCAAGAAGTTCGGGGAACGCCGCAGATAGAGACGCCACGTAACAAAAGACCCCATGCACCACCCCACTACGCATAAAAATCATATGGAACTACACCTGGTTATCGACCTCAGACACGCAGAGTCTTCGCTTATTGCACTAAAAGCGCCCAAAGATCGGGTCTTCGGTTTAACAGACTTCCACCTTCTTCCATCTCATCGTTCACAAAACTTTCCATCGCATTTGTCTCCCACTTTATCGAGTAAGGACGCATGTGAAGCCAAATGCATCACCTTCCTCGACCATAAACAGCTCTCTAAATAAAGCCTGAGGTCATATTTTCAAAGGTTTAACACAGAGTCGCTAAAGGTGGATATTCTCGATGAGAAGTTCACAGCATCGCTTTCACTGGTGTGGCCTGAGCGCAGCTTGAGCACGAATGTTCTCTATCTCAAAGAACCTCAAGGCATATCGAGGTCCTTGCCAAACAGGCATATCAATCAAGTGAAGAAGCCCTCCGTCTGATGAAGAAGCTCTTCTACCCAAAAGGAAAAGAGCAGGGGCGACAAAAAAAGAGAACGAAGCCCCAAGAGACAGGCAAACAGGGACAGATCCCCAAGGAGGAACAAAGAAAATAAAGAGCGGTCCCCGATAAGACGACTAATCGCCGTGGATTGCGGGACCACCTCAACTAATCAAGAATGTATTCACCTCAAAGAATACACCCTCCTCGACAAATTTGTCGCAGTCTTACGCGGGCGCAACATGAAAGGTTTATGAGGTGGTCATCCCAGATAAAGTCAGACCCCACTAGAAGAGACAACACCAAATATTGTGAGTTCCACAAGGGTCATAGACATCGAACGGATGACTACATCCAGCTAAAAAAGGAGATTGAATACTTGATCCGACGTGGGCATCTTAGCCATTACGTACTCGTATAGGCAGAGCGAAAGCCCAAATCACCACCACCTCGCTACCAACCCCCAATTCAAAGATCAACCGTGATGAAGAACCATGTAATCTCCGAGGATTTGCAGAGGGCGTCTTAACGCTCCCAACCCGCAGCTCAAACAAAGCTCAACAAGCAGAGGGTCCCAAGGTTCTGAGCCTAGTAGCCAAATTCCTCATGTGAGCTCAACAAAGACAGTGAGGGTCTTAGCGCCCTGAGCCCAAGAGACTGCACCTCAGGAGAAGCTCAACAACGCAGGAGGGTCTTAGTGCCCAAGAGCCCAAAAGAGAGCTCGTGACACGCAATATAACTGGCCAGAAGACCTCATGGCTTGAGAACCAAGCATCTCAAATCGACGAAACAGGAAAAGGAGCGAAGAAATTAATCGATGAATCTTGGTATATCAACAAATAGTCAAAATTAGAAGAAACACAAAAACCCAGGCTTCGCGCCAGGATACACCAAAAAAAAAAAGAGCCTAAACGCCGACGTCATTCCCGACTGTGGCGGAGAGTCGTGCGGAGCCCGAAAGGTGCGAAGGGGAAGGGCTAGCCCCGGAGGAACCCGACCGCCAAGGCGGGAAAGCACGATCGTGGGCCCCTAAACACTCCTCGGCGCCCAGATCAACCTCGCCGAGCAGATCCTTCGAACCTCCCCATCGAAAAGTCGATGTCGAACTCTGTGGATCGGCGTTCGAAGCCCGACGCTGAAAGGCAAGCCACCCCAGTCACCGGTACAAGCCTCGCTCTTAAGTTCTCGCACTTCGCTCCAATTAGCCGAGCTCCTACCTCGCAAGGTCCATCTCGGTTGCCGAGCTCCCCTCCCACTGCACCTACGTAGCCAATACCCGCCTCCGTGAGCCTCTCGCGGCCCACTCCAAGGCCGCCATCTTAGCCCACAGCCACCTCGACGACCGCACTCCTCTCCTCTCACAACAGCTTGTCTTCGCCTGGGCGACCTTGCGCCCTTCTCAGCCTCTTTCTTTATCCTTGGCCCGCGCCCGCGCCCTCGCCATCAAAGCGTGCTTCAGGTCATACCTATGCTTCACAGCCCTCGCTAGCCCCTTATCTAAGCCAAGACCGTACTCTTCCAGAGGTCGTGCAAGCAACCCATTCAGAAGATTCTCGCCATTGGTCGAGCCCCAAGGCTAGCCCCGCTGCCTCTTGCAGCAGCCACCGCCAAAAAAAAAGAAGCAAAAAGTCAGCTAATCTAACTGAAACAATAAAGAAAAAGATCGACGAAAGCACTTGGACGTACAAAGGCGATTCCCTGAAGTAGAAGAGCCAAAGCCTCCTCGACGGTGCGCGCACTGCCTCCTGGAGGTGGCCTGAGTCGCAGGGATGGTGAAATAGCCCGACGAAGAAGCTCCGCATGAGAAAGCAAGAGAGTCACATCCCCGCGCAAATTTCAAAGCGATCATCACGATTCCTCGTCACCTCGTCTGCATCAGAGAGGAGCAACGCCCGCAACGCGGACTCTAGGATCAAAATGGGGGAGAACCCTCCAAGAGGGGCTCCATCCGCCTCCCGGGTTAGTCTCCCCAATCCACACACAAACAAGGAAGCCCCCACCTTTAGGACCCTTCCCGAAAGTGTGGGGCACGCTCCGGGCGAACCCTGAGGTTTCCCGTTTCACGCCTCCTCTTACCAAAGACCTCCAAAGTGACCTCAAAGCTCTCCCCGTAGCTTACTGTGTGGGCTCTTAAACATACGTGAGGGAAGATTTGGGATCATGGAGGCTTCATGACGGCAGGGGAGAGGATCTCATAAAATGAAGCTCTGGGTGCACTCCTCACACTAGACGTATCCAGTGAATATCCAACCTAATGACTGAATAGGCATCGCGGGCGCACTTCACCGGGCCTTCCGTCTACCTCCTCGTCTCCCTGGACCCGAGATCTGACCGAACACCGAAGGCAAATGCGACCAAAGCACATCGTAAATATCCTAAGGACCTCCGCCTCGAAACCAAAAAACAAACCAAAATGAAGGAAAGCTCACGTAGGTTCTCGGGGGTAGTCTAGACGATAGGAACGCCAAGTGTGTCCTCTCGATCAAAGGGATTATACTACCAATGACGGCCATTAACAAAAAAATAACGTTCCTTCCAGAACTTGTGTGAAGATGGAAGGTCCAAATTGATCAACTTGGTGCTGGAGCGCTTAGAGATATAAAGAAAGCCTTTGGAGGCCTCCTTTACACTAAAGAAGTCTAAAAGCTGGGCACATCGAACACCTGTGCTCATTCCTAAAACGACTAACAAATTCTACCATAACACCTCAAAAGTTGTGAGTTAAGAGGGGCGTACATTGAAATGTCAACCCTTTTATAAAAGGATGCAAGGGGAGGCCGTGAGCTGCTCTAACGCCACCTCAAAAAGCACACCATCTTGTGCACTTGAACAACATATAGGTGGTCGACGTCGTGGCACCAAACCAAGACTCCTAAACTGGGCCCATACCGGGCCGCAAAGATCTCAATCGCAGACAAGGGTTCAACCCGATCAGGTCGCACACCTAAATATACTCCTATCAGCTTTCTGACTTGTTTGTGGTATATTAAAAGTACTAGGAATTTTCTGAATAAAACAAGATAACTTAATTATTAATAAAGCCAAGGGTAATATGTAATTTACCACTTGAGGACTTATGCAAGATAAAGATGATGCCAAAACAGAATTTAATGTTATGAGAATAAAAAGACAAATGAACATAAGAGAACGGCGAATGCAATTATGAAAAGTTAAAGTCAAAAGATGAGTTTTTGGCACGGCCTTAACAAACATGGGTTTTAAGACCAAATTAAAGTTCCAAAGAGAGGAAAACGGAGAGAAGAGAGAAAGAGAGAAGAGAAGAAGAGGGAAGAGGAAGAGTAGTTATACAGTTAAAGAGATAAGAGAAATCAAGATCAAAGGTACTTTGAAACTCCAATTCTCGTTATGAATTACAAGGAGATTCGCATGTATCTGGTTTGTATAGATGATTATTTTGCTCAAAACTTAGGTTTATATAGGTTTCATCTTAACCCAAAAATGATAGCAATTAAGGTGGGTAAAACCCCATATGGCACAAGAGGCTCATGAAATCCTCTCTTTGAGGATGAATCCATGGTTAATTTGAGGTAATTGAGTTGTGGTTTAGAATAAACCCCAACTAATCCTCATGTTTTGTTTGTGTATGGGTTATAACCCATATTAGAAGGGTTGGAAGAATCCACATTTGATTTTTTTGAAGAAATATATAGAAATTGAAAAAGAATTATATAAAGAGATTCAAAGGTGAATCTTGAAATTGCTTTGATGTGTGTTTGAAGTATATAGAAGTGATTTGGGATCAAAAGTATGGAAAATGGAGAAACACATGTGGCATTCCCGAGTGACTTGTACCGGCATTAAATTTGAACTTTGAATCAGACAACTTGTATTCGGTTTATTGGTTATTGTACCGAGACAACTTGAGCTTGTACCTAAGACAACTTGTCTGGGTTTTCTCCTGTCTCACTAGCTGATTCGCTATAACTTGCCTATCTAATCCACTAGTGATCCTGCTGACACCAAAATAGACTTCAAGGAAAACAAAACTTAAAGATAAGGTATCACCAAATTTGATCCTGCGGCCCAAAATACACCTTGAAGTGGGACCATGTGCAAAACCAAATTTGGCTCTCAAAGTCAACATGCAGGTCCATGCTTTGACGTATCTTGAGTTCCTGTTCGAATTGGGTAGATCCCAGCTGGGAATAAAACCTCTTAGCACCCTTAGCTTTAAATGATTATAAGGACATAGTGTCAAATATGAGGTTAAGACCCCGGAAAAATTAGTAAATACAAACGGTCACTAGAAAATTCCAGAATAACTCTAGTTGGCATGAAAAATGCCATAACTTAGTTTGGATGATCCGATCGATTGATTCAACTTTCTAAATAAAGTAGAATCATAGAGGAATAAGAATACATAGCTAGCATACAAAGTATAGAAAGGTATGCATATATCATAAATATGATAGGTATGTCATAATATAATAAGATATGATAGAACATGTCATAAGATATGATACTAAAGTACACGAATGATAGGTACATATGCCATAAGATTAAATGATATGAATATAAGCGTATATGATAGGATTATACATAGATATACTTAAACGAATGTATAGAACATGCTAAGAACAAAATAAGATGAATACGTTAAAGATATGAGAGTATAAGATAGACACATACACCGAAAAGAATAAGATGGAACACGCTAGAATATATGATACATATAAAACCAACTACAGAAAAGGATACGAATATAATATTATATGTATATATAGAACCGAAATGTGAAGCCACAGCTATGAGAACTAATACAAGAGTAAAGTAATGATAGTATATATGCATACAAGCAATTATGATGTTAAAATAGTTATTCATGCTTATGAGGTAATATAAATGTAATAAATATCATTCTGGCTAACCCTGTAGAAAGTGATAGATGTGATATGCCTATAAAGATACAAAGCTTGTCATGTTATGACTCATAATGTGATATCGAGGCCCTGCTGGATCAGGGTGGCTCCTCAAGGGCCACCACTAATAGATAGAAATCCCACCCGTCTCGTATTAAATGATAAGATTCTAAAGACAGATAAAGATATGACATAGTCAATTGTCTCAGACACATGATACCTTCTGCATATCAGAGATCACTGCCTCGCACAAAGGATAGTACCTTCCTGGTACACCCGCTATTTCCCTGAACTAATTTCCACAAGTATTTGCATTACGAAAATGTTAAAAGGAAAAGCATACACAAAGGAAATGTATATGGAAAGCAGAGACAGATATGATATGAGCAAGATACTTGTTTTATGATGAGTACAGATAGCAACAAAGTACATTATAACCTCGATATGAAAAATAGCATAAACACAAGAAAAGTAGGAATAGTACAAGATAATGTGATATGAACAAAGATGAAGATGAACACCATAATAGAGGGACATAATATACAAGTATGAAAGTGAATAACGAAATAAAACTACAGAACTAAAGGATGAAAAGATATAGACTCGTATTATGCTATAACCTTGTCAAATAATAGAACACGAAAGACATATAACAAGCGTGAAAGGATAAACACAGATGTTGATAGGAATATGTAAAAGTACTCCAATAGGAATACATAAAAGTATAAATAAGAGATGCAAAAGACATAGAACATGTAAAAGAAAAAGATTGACATGCAATAGGAATATCGTAGAGATAAGAATCATGCGAGAACATGTTTAGATATATATATAATACATATAAGCTTGTTGTTGGATCTAACCAAAACACATGTACAATTTTATGATTTATTACTAAGGACTATTGACTAATCTCGACAATGATGCTAATAAGCTTGTCACATGAGACCAATGATATTTGCACTGGGCCTTATAACAAAATTACCAAGGACTATTATCTAATTCCAGTAATCTTGCTATAATTGGTTTGATGATACACTATATAAACAAAATCCCTGTAGTAAATCATTTTCAAAGTTTGGTTTTGGTCCTGTTATCTCGTAAGTGCACGTGTCGACAAGTAATAAAACGGATTTAAAGCTCCGTGATGATCATCCCGCGAGATCTCAAAGAACTAAATCAACTACCCCGACTACCTGAATTTCCATAATGGCTGGACCTCACTAAATGATAGTAAGATCCAGCATTACGCCGGAAAATAAACGACCAAAGGGAAACAAAACCAAACGAACAATAAACTCGAATATAGTAGCAAAGAATAATTATGAAGGAGAAAATGAATAGAAATTGAATAACTATCGCTTGGAGAACTTACGTTAAGATCAATGCCACTGTGGCTATCAATTCCTATTGTCAACTTGTGTAAATTTTGCTTGCGGAATTTCCGTGATTTCAAAAATCGGGTCTGTTGGTGTGTTATTAGTCACCCATCTCTCCACACTTCACATTTCATTATTCAATTTTTTGACCCGATTCTCCTCGACTTAATATGGAATGATAACTACTTTTAACAGGACTCCTAATTCTAAGATTTTCTTTCAATACTTCATACCCATTTTATGGACTCAGACACCTTAGTCTCTGCCATTCATTGCTAAGGATATACAACTCTCTGTGTTACTCTTCCTCCAATCAAAAATGTATACCCTCTCTCCTTTGATTAGATCCCTACTAACACGGATTTGGCCAACAACTTATTCACCTGAGGTAACCCTCTCGTTTGTTTAAATTGATAACTCATTCAACTCGTTTCGATTTCAAGTGAGAAGAGGACACTGGCAAACTCATTAAAGCTCTATTAGATCTCTAATATGTGTTAATATACCTTCAAAGAAATATTCATAACTCCTGATTGTCATCTCCAGGTTACCCGTATGGACCCCTGAACGTATAATGAAACGCTCTTAATACGGGTATAAGAAATCGATATTCGACAAAACTCTAAACCCATAACCGAAAATCTATAAACTCCGAAATTGCAAACTGGCCGAAAATAACAATGAGAGATAATTTTTATGACAACAACATTTTCTTAATAAGCTGGTTCCTCAATTACTCACTACACACCTCACAAGATTCCTCTCGATCATAAGAATAACTTGACACTTCGAATCGAGAGGCCGACCTGTGAATTTATCTGAATCTCTCGTGATTCAAATTTAATAAAACGATAACATCCACCTGTGAAATAAAAGAAAACTAGGAACGATAAATCTAACGAATTATCCATATTAAAAAGAAAAGGAAAGAAAGGAAAACTAAAAATAAAGAAAACGAGCCTTCACTATCCATCTTCATCGTGGGTCGCCAAGCTACCTCCTCTTCTGATAACAGATTATAAGATGCTTAATCAGCCCTAATTCCAATGCGCCCTCAGGATTCCAAAGTTGGGCTTGGCCCATGTTACCGCTCTTCCTCAAGTCGCGACCACCTTGTCACATCATTCATGTCTCACATCAACTTCACGCCGCGACATCACCGGGCATTCTACAAATTCTTCAACTTGTCTTCTGGATGGTCGCGCGACATCAATTCGTCGGACATCACCTTAAGGATCCGCGGTGGTTTAACCTGAGCGCCACGGTCGCCAACATCAATGATAGCCGTCAGCGACAAGAAATTTATTCCGTAAATTTCAATAACCGAAGTTTTCTTATGTCGCAACAACAACTCCATTGGCCGTGACATCAACCGACATCGCGATGTTTCAATCTTCGTCGCCACTTGTATCTTTCCACTAATCGCCTCGGCGTCGCGACATCAATCTCTCACGGGCACTCCCGCCGTTGCTCTTCGCCAATCGTCCTTCGTAGTGTCGCTGATGACGATCTCTTGTCACATCGCCTTTAGTCTGAGGCTTAAATAGGTGTTCTTGAGCGTCGCGACATCACCACACCAGCATCGCGAAGTGGTTTTTAAACCTTCAACCCATAATCGCTGACCTCGATCTAATTTCTTCCAGTTTCCTCGGCTGTCACGGCAGTTTATCTGCTGCGGGCGCTACTGAAACTCTTCTCACAACAAGAAACGCGATAACCATCAGTCGCTATGATCGTAGCTTCGTGATTGTTTGGTCATGTCATGACAGATCCGTATGTCGACACGGTTCTTCTTCTTCATTTCCCGGGTCAAGCCACCGGAGTTTTCTTAACTCGCACCGCCTTAAGTTTTTTCAAGTAAAGCTTCTTTCCGATCGAGTTTTACCGTTGCAACCCGATATGCATTTTGATTGCCGCTAAGGCTTACACATATCAGTCTTAGTCTTGTGCGCCTTTTTCACTGCAACTCGTTTCACCCAATTATCTCATTAACGCTCATCCACCTTCTGCTTCTTCTGCAAATATTCTTCTTTTTCTCGAATTCCCTGCCATTTAACAAGCTTTGCTAGTTATTCCATACTCGCACATAAATCGATCTTGTTTAGATAAAAATAGATCAAAATGGACCATAACATTTACTTTGCTCATCACTCAGGATACGCTTATCAAGGCCATTCACGCATGTTCTTAACTAAGGTAAAGTTCTTGGGACGCGTGTTCTAATCCGTAGGAAAATCTAAGAGAGGCTATATGGACGGAACCTTCCACATCACCAGCCGAGGTCAACACATCAATAGTCCATTGGAAGATTGTGATAATGTATAAGTCTTTTGTTTCGCAAACAATGTAAATGTTGAACACTATTAAATATGTACATATATGGGCATCAGATGGCAATGGGACTCAGATATGCGATAAATTGTGATGGACACCACGGTAGTTCTTTGTACATGTACAAATGATTTGTTATTATCGAAATTGTTCGCACCAATGTGCACAGTAGCCGCCTATGAGAAAGAATGTAAAACGAGTCCCAATATATAGTATATAGTATCGCGCCGACTCTGTCGGATCCGCTTAACTTGCCTAGTCGGATCGGCGGATAAGGCCCATACACCGCCGCATTCTATAAGATAAATCTCAATATCAGCCGCCAGATACCACTGCTAATTTTGCCTCGCTCTTATCCATGAGAAGGAGGCTCCCCTAGTATGCACCTCGGTTGAACCACCACGCCTAAATCTGGCGTTTCCTCCACAAATTTCTATCAACTAAACGTCACAGATTGTTCCTATGAGCAAAACATATGAGCGACCAGGACCCATGAAGAAAATGAGGGTTAAGTAAGGAAGAAAGGAAATCTCAAATGAAATTATAACCCCAACTCGAAAGACGCCCTAAAAACCTCGCAAGACTTTCAAAACCAAAAAGACAAGATGGTAAGAAAAGACGTACTGTGGCGCCATAAACAAGACGAGGGACACCAACCCTAAGCGAGATATCAGGGACCACCAAAAGCAGTCCTGAACACTAGTCGGACAAGATTCAAGAAAAAATGAAGCACAAAATTGCAGAGGCAAAAAAGCTTCGAGAACAGGGGAACAAAGTGCAAACCTGGCCATGGACGCGAAGGAAGCTAAGAGCCACAATTGAAATAAATTGTAATCGAGAAGCCATCATATCACAAGACATGGGACTCAAGAACAGGAAGCCATAATCAAACCCTTCCCGAAGAGCCCACGCGGCATCACGCCATCCAATAAGCGATACAAATCCGCCTCACGCCCCTACCAAAGCGCCAGGGCAAACTAATGGCTTGAAAGCCAATAAGCGCATTGCGCCCAAGACGCAAGCCCAAACATCGAGATTGAAAACGGGCCCATTACTAGCAATAGGCCCTTAGTGGTATCTCCCAAATGCAAGCCCAAAATAAGGGCTCAACTAACCCATTTAAGCACTCCAGAGCTCCAAGGAACGTGACAGAGTGAAAACACCAATCTCCAATTAATCATTAAAGAGGATATTTCCCAATTATTGTCCATCAATTATCCCTTATTAATCGGTTTACGATAAGGAAATAAAATCTCCCACCGAGTGGGAGGAATATAAGGAAATATACTATTCAGTGTCATCATCCAACTATGAAAGTTGTCATAATCATTTATTATAAAAATATCGCTACCCTACTCAAGCAAAGCCAGACATACTCTATACACAGTAAAAATTCATTCCCTAAGAATGATCTTCTCTTCCTCGAAAGAACCGACTTAATCATCTGAGTAGACAATCCAAGCGAAATTCTCCGATCATTTTTGTTTCTGTTTTGCAGGGTGAAAGACAACGTATTTGCTAACTGACCGCCCAAAGAAATCCAAGACGCTCAAGCCTGGCCCGACCAAAAAACATCATCATGTATTAAAATGTTATAAGCAATAATTCAATGTCTTTAAAAATTTCAAAGTATAAAAACACTAAAGAAACTTTTGCATATTTTTATAAAGCATAAGTACATAAAATAGTTTTATTAAAATTTCAATGATATTTAGTTCCTTAAACAATTTATAATTATTTTCAATCTTTTAAAGAGCCTAAAAATATTATTTAAATAATTAATTAGGAATTATTAAAAAATATAATTTAATATTTTAAATGGGGAACAAGAATAAACTATGATCTATAGTTTTCCTATGAGTTGTTTATCGTAGGTCTATAAGAGTTTATTACGAATAAATTAGTAATCAACTCAGATATTGTTTCTTTACCTTGATGTATAACTGCATCGCACAAATGGACCTTGTCTTAGGTTGCATTTTTTCACTTAACGCCTAGCCATAATCTTTTTTGAGCCTTAATAATAGTACTTAATAGCATTAAATATTGCTTGGTTTGTTTTTTAACATTGTGTAAGCAAAGTATGACGACAATCTTAACAAATTATTTGAGTAAGCATCGTCTCCATTCGCTTTCCTCTTACTTAAGACATGTTTAATTTTAATTTTAATCGGTTTTAATGGGTTTGAGTTTATTTCAAACTTACACTAGTTCAGTGTATTGTTACTTTCAGAAACTCGAGAAAATTATAAATTTTCAAAAATGGCAAAATGTTAATAAAATAATAAATTAAGCCATAAGGGTTCAGTGGAAGCTTAGAAATTTCAGATCCTGATAATCGAACTGAATCGCGCCTAAATTCGGCCTCACGAACTCCAAGAACTCAAAAAAAGCCTCACGAATTCTCGTAATAAACGGAATTTTTCATTTTCCTCTGATAAATACAATGACTCATGACGAGATTTTTTCGATTTTCGTATTAAACTGACCGAATGAAGAATAGAACCATATATCCAAAATAATAATAATAAGCCCCGCCTCGAAATATATTTTAAAATATTTTTTTTATTATTTTATTTTTTTATACTTTAATATAAATAATAATTATTATAATGTTTTTTAACAAATAATTATGTGGTTCAGAAAATATTTATTTTTATGAAAATATTAATTTTATATAATAAAATAAAAGTAAATATAAAAAAATTAAATTTAAAAATAAAATGTACAGGGTAATAAATCGAAATAAGTGGAGTAGCCAGAATTTTTCATCTCCGCCCATTCCGCTGACTTTAAACGGCATGTTTCAGACCGGTGCATGAACAGCCGTCGGACGGGACCGCCCCGTCCCAAACCCTCCCGCTGTCATTCCTCAGAGCAGGATATCATAAATTTCCTTCTTTGTACCTTGTTGAACATCAGCTTTTATTTTTGCTGAATGACGCTCAATGTAAAACAAATATTTTCACTTTTTCTATTAAGAACTTTTAAAAAAATTTCAAAGAATAAGCTTAATAAAATTTTAAAATAGTCGTTTTAACGCCAAAAGTTTATTCAACATAAAATAAAAACAAATGCTTACCTGAAACATTTTTATTTGGGTTTCACTAAATATATATATATATATATATATATATATATATGAGTGAGTATATATATATATATATATATATATATATATATATATATTTTTTTATATTTTTTTTGTAAACATTTTTTATATGACTGCTCTAAATAATTTTAAAAAATTTGCTCACTTGTAATTGATTGGATTGGAACCTTCATAGTTAATTATGCTATGTGAATCAATAAAATTTTATAATATTAGCCTACCATTCAAAGTCTATACACCAAATTTCTGGGTCGTTATTAGGGACGAGTGCATTTGTCCTATACTTGACTTCCTGAAAGAGTATATTACTATAATGATGCAATTTATTTATTTTTATTTTTTAACAATATTGCAAATTTAATAGATATAAAATAACTATATAAAAAATTAACATTTCAAAATAAAATCAATATCATATTAACATAGATTTTGAAACAATATAATCAATTTTTAGAGTAATACTTCAAAATACAAGTAAAACGATTTAAAGCATGTTCTTCGAAGTATAATGTTGCTTTAAGAGTCATATCATTTGACGTTGTTCAAAATAAATAAATAAAAATTGAAGCGTGTTTTTGAGTTTTGTCCGAAAATTATATATATATATATTTAATACCAGTACCATATAAATGCGCTTTTATAATATATTTTTTTAGATAATAAAGTAATGTATATTTTTCTAATAAAATAATGTTAAAATAAAATAAGCAATATCCTATCATTATTCTAAGGGTCAAGGGTAAATTAATAATTTATCAATAAATGACCAAAGGTTATGACATAATAAGATTATATGCTAAAATGAAAATATGAATAAGTTGAATTGCAATTAAAGTAAAAATGAAGGACTTAAAGGCAAGGGAAAATTAAAGAAATAAGACAAAATAAATACTGTTTCAAGAAAATATCTCATTTTAACTAAGGATGTGGCAAACCCATTGTATAAAGATAAGATAAGAGAAAAGAAAAGCACAAGGAAGAAGCATGTTAAAAATATAAGGAAAGCTGGGCGTATGAAAATCATGTATGGAATCTACATATGTTTGGATTATGTAGGAAAATACTAGTATGGAAAAAATGTATGGAATGATATATAATTGATGTTTAGAAGTGTTGTTAGTTGGTATAAAATGAGTTATAAGGTTTATTATGAGTTTTGGGTTGAGCATAAAATCTTAAAATTTACTAAACTCCACATATTTATGTTACGTCGATAATCTCCACCTAGGCGTAGAGTCCATGTCTACATGTAGCTCTCTGCCTGTTACTCGAGACGTAGTTTTTGTATTTTCTAGTTTGCCTAGGCGTAGCCGGGGTTCTCCAAGTCATACTCGCTTAGTTATGTTTTAGTTTATATTTTTTGTTAAGTTTAACAATCATCGATTGATTAACGTACGCACTATAATACAATAAAATGGTTCTACAAGTAAATAAATTATAATGTACATTTTGTACACTCACTGGCCGATGTGTGAAGCTTCCGATTATAATAAACATTGTTCTTTATCCTTATCCGTTAACGTGTTTTTAAATATAAAGGTTATTTACAAAGATAACGCAGAATGGATGATATAAAAAACGTATAAATATTTAAATAATACAAAAATAGTATCTATATACAAAATGATAAGAAAACATCAGATATGAATTTCACCTGATAATAAATAAGATGGGATATGTGATATACATCATTAATCAAATAAGTAAATGTATTGTCTCATTAGAACTGATAGCTGATATGAGATATGCCTATAGAAATACAAATTTGACGCAGACAGTTTTTATAGATATCGAGACTTGGTTTGGCCAGACGATGGGATCTCAAGTTGATAATTATAACTACCTGCCGCCATACAGACAGAGATCAACGCCCCATACAATGATAATATCGCCTGATATATATAGTTATTCGGGATTATTTATAAAATATATTGCAAAGATTTAAATATAAAAAGTTAAATGACAAAGATATGCAAATTATTTGAATATGGTAAATGACATTATACTTATTACGATATTTAGCGATAATATCATATTACGATACATAAATGCGATAAAGTACAATAAGCAAAATGTAAATGAAATACGATATATAACGAATGTTATAAAGATCAACAAATATGATATAAGTATAAGGGTATATAAACGACATGCTCAAAATATTAATAAATATGTATAATGTAAATCAACGCTAAAGTTTATATACACAAATAAGTTTCAAACGGATGACCCTTATTAGTACAACGAAACATTTATTTTCCACTAAGTTATAAGTTTAATATGGGTGTTTCATCTACAGAGGTGAGATGATAAGAAGAGACTGTAACTCCTGATAATTCCATGATCAAGAACTATGCCAACACGCTACTAAAGTACAACCGCATTTTTATATTTTAGATAGCGTTGCTTTTTGTAAAGAAATATAAAAATTTATATATTGAACACTCCCATTTATAGCTAATATATTTTCTATAATTTTTGCTACATAATATATTTAAAGTTAAATGTTTAACAGTACATAAATAAACAAATTAATGGTATGGTAAAAAATAAAAGATAGTAACAATTTAATGGTATCAGAGCAACCCCTGAATGGGACATTACAGTTTATTATGGCATGTATGAGAGAGCGTTATATATATATATATATATAATAATAATAATAATAATAAATTTCAACTAATGTGCGTTAAAAAAATAAAATCGCACAGATCTTCATCAAAATATAATTAACGACCACTTCGCTGAAGAATGCTTTAAAAACGATAATAAAATCAATCAAATTTGAATGCATCAAATCGACGACGAACCATCACACACGACACATCATTAAACACACTGAATTAATTAAATATATTTATAATTTTGCTTAATTTTTAATTATATATTAATTACCTATTTATAGTTTGGTTCAATAATTTAACAAAATGAATCGTGAACTGTTAATATTTACGATTTGTTTTTTAAAACATTAATTTGCGATTATTTTTAAAAATATATTGGGATGATATTTAAAATATATATATTATTTTAAGACAAAACTCCGTGTTTTTTTTTTTTTTTTTTTAGGTTAGCGATATATCGACGAATCGGATACCGTCGTTGACAATGGTGATCCAAACAGCCCTTAAGGTTCATCAATTGTGTACATCCGATCCTACATTTATCGGTACGGATGGATTTGGTCCGATCAATAGAGCGAAAAGTAATCCTCTAAGCGGACAACACGCAACCCAAACCTCCCTAAACATAGGTGAAGCAAACGAGGATAGAGTCTTGATAGAGAGAGAGAGAAATATCTAATCGAGAGAAACAACAACTTCTATCAATGTGACTGTCAAATCTTACATATTCTCTCCTTCTGTTCTGTCTATGATTTCAGCCCTGTTCAATCCCAACTCTCCCGCCCAACCCATACACGAAGGATTCTCTCCTCTTCTCCCTACCCAACTTTTTTTTTCCCCGCTCTTCGGGAAATCCCATTTCTCAACCCCACTATACTTACAGCTCTGTCTGCATCCCTACTATAATGTGTCAGGCTTTCCAGGTAAGAAAAAAATACATATAGGGTGCTGAACACCTCCGAGGGAAACTAAATATCTCTTCTTTCTCACCCTTTTCACTGTTTCAGCCTTTGAATTCGATGGGTCAGTCTTATTTTTAATTTTTAATTGCTGAAGTTTTTGTGATTTTCCGTTTGTGCATCAGCTTTGTCTCTGCAATTCCGCTGCTTTGGTTTTGTTTGCTTGTGTTTATTTTTGTTATTTTCCTAGAAAATCTCGATGGGTTTCTGAGAATCACTCGCTTTTGTTTTTCCACTTTGAGAAACAGATCTCCCGTCTCTCTCTCTCTCTTGATCAACAAAGCAGTTTAAACATCTAAGTTTCAAATTATCCTTGTTCTAACTCAGAATCAAAAACCATTTTTTCTCTGCAGCAGAGAAAAGCTTGTTTGTAGGTGTTTTGACCCATTTTAATGGCTTTTTAGGGAACTTTCCTTCTCAGTTATGTGGCATTGACTGTCTTTGGGGTCTCTGATTCTCAGATTGTCCATTGAAAATCAGAGTTTTGTGTTTGTTTCTTCAGAACACAAAAGCAGTGTAGTGTTCTTTAAGGAAAGGAGCTCCGCCACAATGCCTTTCATGCACAGCTTGCTTCATTTTTTGTTTGGTTGCTGAGAAAACCAAGAAACGGAAAAGAAAACAAAATCTAATCTTCATTGGTTTTTTTATTTTTATAGAAAAAGTAAAATCCACCTTGACCGAGCCAAAATCATTGTAAGCAACTCAATTGGGTGGGGGTTGTTCTTCCCTCTGGGCCCAGATTTACGAAGAACCATCTCCTCCCTTTCCCCCACATTTTCTCACCCACCAAACAGAATTTATTTTCTCTTCTTTTTTTTCTTGTTGCATCTTGCATGTTGAATCATGGGTACTCCTTAGAAAACCAAATTCTAAATTATCAGACATTCTTCTCATTGTTGTCATTTCTGATTTTGCAGGGTTTGACTGGATTAAAGATTTGAACTGAAATGGAAGGAGACATATTTTCAAGCATTGGTAATGGAAACCAAGTAGATGGTAAGGTACTTCAAACATTTCAGAAGAGCTTTGTCTGGGCACAGAACATCTTAGATCAAAATAGATTGCTAATCAATCATTAACTAAAATCATGAGTCGAAAATCCCGGATAATCTGAACAGAAATGTAGGCCCTAGCTCCAGCTTAACAACAATAGATGGTTGTTGATCTTTATTCAGACCTCAAGCTCCTTACTAAATCCATGGAAGCTTCTTCAGAAGCCAGAATCGGTGGAACTTTGAAATCCGATGGCAAGGCTGTCAGAGAATTTTGATATGGGTAACTCATCAATTTGAATCATCCCTATAAATTCTGCACTTTTTTTGTTTTTTTGTTTTAGTCAGAAAAGAAATGAAGAAAGAATGGCTAGATGATAAGAATTCAGAATTGATGATATATTGTGTAACTGCTTCTTATCTGTGATTTGTACTTCCAACTCTGTGTTAATTCTCACAAAATTTTCTTTGGAAATAACAGTTTGATTGGTCTGCCATTTTTATACTTATTGTGGATTCTATTGATGATTGTTGAATACACTTTGTATATGGGATCATTGATCAAATTGATGGTTACCTATATGACTATATCTTGTTTGATTCTTTTGGGATTGTCATAAAAGCTTATTAAAAGTATGATATGGGGGGTGTTTTTTTTTTTTTTTTTTTTTCAATTTTCCTCCATCAGCCCTTTTTCTGGTGAATTTCCATTGTCTGCTTTTTGATGGGAAATGTCAACAACCCCACTCTGTTCCTTTTTCCCCATGTTTGTCTAAAGAGATTCCCTTGAGGTGTTTGAAGGCACCATGGTTTTTTTCTTTCTAAACTAGAACTTTCCTGGAAAATCAAACAAAGCCAAATATCAGTTAAGTTCATGATTCTGACATGAGATTGTGAGTTCATTGGGGTCTTGGTGAGAATTCTGAGGATTTGGTTATAAAATTAATCTCACAAGATCTAAATCTGTTTGTGGTGATGATGATTAACAAGCTTTAACTGATGATAACTGACTTCACCAATGGCGGTTTGGCGCCAATGTTACGATTGACAAAGATGAAAAAGGCACAAGAGAAAGCTAAGTTAGGTACTTAATGAAGAATCGGTTGTTCATATATGGGAAGATATTCGCACACAAAATCCATTGATTATCTTTCAGATGAACAGTTTAACTGCCGGTCTTTTTACTTAGGTAATCGGTAACGATCCAACCAAACCACAGCAGATAATGCCCGTCACCGTCGGTCCTTACTACGAAGTCGGTTTACTACATTGGCAAGAAATTACGCTTATATAAAGGTCGTAAACATAAACTTTTTCTCCTATACGACGCGACGCATAAATACCCTTCCTACGCAGGCACAACGCCTTTCGCTGTTAGCCCTCACGATCGCAGTATCAAATCCGAACGAACCACCACATCGCTGGGCCGCGATCGACTTCGATACCATTTGTAATTTAATCTATCCCAACCAGCGACATTGTCAACTCGCGCCGCTTATCATCACCATTAAACACGTATAGCTGCAGGAGCCCGCTACTTATATAAAATTGTTGTGAATTTTTTACGCAAAACACAAAGTCTCTTATCAGTCCTATCGGATTATTTTACTGTTAACAAACGCTCCCCATAGTACTAAATGGAACCAATTCTCACATTAATAATGCGGACGGCGACACTATCTGTAATGACCTACCTTCAAACCATCGCAAATATTATCCGCTTCCTGCGCCATCGGTGCCCCACTTTCGCTTTTAAAAATGTTTTATTATATTGAGAGAAACCCATACTTATATCGGGTCATTAAATTTTTTTCATATCCGATGTGTGACGTGGCACTGTCTCCTCCCACCTTTCATTTTTCATAATCGCTTCATTTTGGTGTTTGTATTGCCCTTCAACAATGGCATTTGATCATTCTCTCTCTCTCCTTCTCTCTCTATATTTATTTCTTTCTCTCTCCTCACCAACAGCCACTCCCACTCCCAGACACACACACACACTCTGGATTGATTGGACAAGTGCTTTTCTTGGTGGCCCCAACAACTTTAACCACTTTTCTTATAACCACTGATTATTTTTTCTGCAATGGGGTGATTTAAGACTCACAGGGTGATTGCTTCAAATGGCTAGTTTCTGGGTTTAGGGTTTTGTGTGATTGTGCCGCTATTCCCCTTTTTTGAACCACAAAGAACACTATTTGGACAGTTTGTTTACTATTTTGAAAATTAGCTATTCAAAACAAAAATATAGAAAAAACATATTTAGCTGTTTTTGAAAACGGGTATTGAGAACAACTTTTAAAAACATAAAAAAATATCAAAAATGTGTTTTTTAAAAACTCTTTTTTGTTATTTAAATTTAGTGTTTTTTTATGTTTTTTTAGAAAATAAATAATTGAAAATCAAATATGTTTGTCATGTTTCCTTGTTCTTGTGAATAGAAAATAGTTTTCAAAAACAAAAAAAAAACATGTCTTTGGTTTCTAGTTTTTTTTTTTTTTTCCTATTGAAAACATAAAAAATACAAAAAACACTAAAATCAGAAAACAATAAGAGTTTTCAAGAAAACACCAAAATGGTGTTTTTTTTGTGTTTTCAAAAGCTGTTTTCACGAACAATTTTGAAAAACAGGAACCAAACAAGCCTTTAAGGCCTTTCAAAACGTTTCTTCTTATCCGATGAATGCTATATATTCTTCATGCTTTCAAACCAACAAAAAGAAACAACGTGGTTTTTTTTGTTTTCCAAAACAAAAACGCTTTTCAAAACTATAACCTAACATGCCCTTAACTATTTGGATGTCACCCTAATAACAATTTTCAAAAACAAAAACCAAATATGCCATGTTTTTCTTGTTGAATTTAGAATTTTCAATGTTCTTCGTGTTTTTCATAACAAATAAAATAAAATAATCAAACGTGTTCTCCATATTTTTCTGATTTTCCAAAACAAAAAGCAATTTTCAAGAACCGTAACCAAAGAGTCCCTTTGCCATTTGGGTGCCACCCTAATAAGAGTTTTCAAAAACAGAAACCAAACATATCATGTTCTTCTTATTGAATTTAATATTTTCAATGTTCTCAATGCTTTTCATAACCAAAAAAAGAAAAGAAAAAAACTAAACATGTTTTCCATATTTCCCTTATTTTTAAAAACCGTAACCAAACATGCCCTTGGTGCCACCCCCATTAAATTGTAAAGGGGTGAAAGTTTCCAACTTGGGTTAAGAATACAACCCAATGCCATGGTTAGCTCATCTTGATTAGGAATTAGATCTGCCTACTTTTTTTTTTTTTTCTATTGTTTATGCTATATACTAAATTATCTATTGGACCATTCACAATATGTCACATTGAATGTTTATTTGCCATATACATGTAGAGCATATATATATATATATATATATAGTATAGGCAGAGTGTATATATATATGTATATATATATAAAGTCAACAACCCCATTTGGATAATTTCCTAATTGTATCTTCAAGTCAAATAGCTGAAAGAATCAAAGTCATATTTTCTAAAAGAAAATATTGGTTACTATTTGGTTAGCTTTTAACTATTTTTTATTTTAAAAATAACGTAAAGATAAAAAGAAAATGTGTTATAAAACGCTGGCTCTTATATTTTTTTTTTTGTTAGTTCCGGAAAATATAGAATATACAAAATACACCAAATTTATAAACACATTAAGTGTAAACACAAAACGGGCGTTTCTACGCTTTTAAAAATTACTCTAATAACGCTTTCAAAAAACGTGCTTTCTGTATTAAGAGTACTTCCCACTAATAGTAAATAACTTATTGTATAAGCTATAATAAATAAGCTTTATACCTTTATAAGGTTGATGTCTCCTTTTAACCTTTAAGTTATTTTTAAATAAAGTTAGAAATGTCCTATTCAACTTTCAAAAAAAAAAACTTTTTAACTTTTCAAAAGCCTATCCAAAAGAGCATAATGCTAGCATTAAAGTACAAAATCACTTTAATTAATCATTTATTGTATGGATAAGTTTAAAGCTTACATAGAGTTTTTATAAGAAACATCATTTTCTAGGCTTTTATATCACTCTCTCTCTTTTAAAAAAAAAAAAGTAATTTCTTATTAAATTTAGCCAAATATATATAAAACTATAAAAGTTCTCATTAAGCTTAAAAATAGTTTTTTCGACACTGAAATATCATTCCAAACATGGGTATGATTAATTTCATTGAACCTTTAACAAGGAAGGGTATAATAGTCATTTGTCATACCCATGGATCTTCATCAAATGAATAATAGTACATAAGTATAAATTCAACTTTGAATCTTTGATCATGTGGTGTCTAAAAAGGACTATATTTACTTGGTTAAGTTTGTATTTAACACGTTAATATGATTTTTATTTTATTTTATAATCATGGATGTTCGAGTTAATTTACGCTCATCTTAATTAATCTCATAGATTATGAAGTCAACGTTTGGATATATCTTCAATGACTATAAGATAACTTTAATAGATAACTATTAAAAAAGCAATGCAAGATCTGATCAATTGGTTCTATAAGGGAGCACAAGTCAATATGATTTTGTGTGGAACAATATTTTTCTTCCAATTATCATATTAATATATATTTTTAAACCCATTAGTATGAATAAATTTAGATAAACAAAAGACTATATTACTTTAGTTAATTTAATTTTGGTATTTAACGATCCAATAAAATATAATTAAAGTGGTTGAGAACTCAGTTGAACATGGGGAGGAAAGGGGGATCAGGGTTCGAGTCTCAATACCGACGTATTTGTGAGAAATGGAATACTATATTGTAATACAAAATAAATTTGTTTTAAAAAAAAGTTTGTATTTAACAAGTCAATATGGTTTTTATTTTATTATTATTATTTTTTTATAATCATACTGGCCCATACCAACTGCAGACATACCGACTAATCCCATAAGCACTTAAAATTAATGCTCGAGTAAACCTCTTGACATCATGCAAGACTAACTAAATCTAATTATTAAAAACAAACCCACGTCGGGACCAATCGAGCTATCCCTTGGGATCAACAAGTCAATGTTGGTTTTGGGACGGCTAGAACCCAATTTTGTATATATATATTTTAATTATTTAATGAATTTATTAGTTTAAAGAGGATATCACATGTACTTAGTTAATATCATATTTAAATAATAATAATAATTTTGGGACAGCTAGAACAAGAAGAAGTGGAATATGTTGGTACTGCTTTTATTGCTTGTCCCCCATGTTGGGATTGAGATGGGGAATTTATTTTTTATTTTTTATTATTTTAATCAAAGATGTAAATTATTGCTTAAACTATTGTGGTTCCATGATATTTGATCTCATTACACTAATCACATTATTGTCAAGCCCAATTTCCACTATTGTCCTTTTCTAACTTGTCATTTCTACCTTTTTTTGGCTAGATACTTTTTTATTATTTTAAGTTTTGGGAATACAAGCCAAAAAAAGCAACAAAATAAATTTTAATAATCCAACAGATAATTTTTTTTTTTGGTTCGCTGGCTCAAGAGTAAAGTGGCTCCACACTCGATCCTCAATAATAAAATACTATAATATGTATTTTCCTTTTTACATATAATTATATTATATTTTATTTTTTTCATAATTTATTAAGAAATTGAACAAGATAAATATTTTTTCTTAATAATTTTTGTTTTTAATGCTTTTAGGAGCAAATATAGAATTTATTTACAAAAAATACGAACATTATTTAACATGTCTACCCATTGATTAGAAAAAGTCACTTTTTCATGGGATTTTAATCATTTGATCATAATCATCCACCCGTTAATTTTTGCTTTTCGTCTATAACATGGTCTCTTAAAGACTATCTAGCAGTGATTTTAATCAAAATGTTTTTATTTTGATCAGTTTTGTTTTTCAATTAGAAAATAAACAAAATGATAGTGTTTTTTATAATACATTATATAATAGAAAATTGATTTAAAAGCATTTTTTATATATATATTTAATTTTATATATATATAATTATCTAATTATGTAAAGAAACCATTTTCCGAGCATTAAGAATATCTAACTATATCAAAATTAACATTGGGAAGAAGTGGAGTAAGTATTGTGATTTTAGGAAATAGCTATTTTATTTATTATTTATGGTCGCTTTTGTACCCCAAAATATGTTTTAAAATAATAGTGGAAACCGCTTCATCATGTGGCATTTTATAGCGATAAAACGCCAAACGTTTCAAAAAAATACACGATATAAAAAAGGGTTCTGTCGAGTCTAATTTAAACAATTTACTACGCCAGAACGGAAATTAACTAAAGCGCTCTACAGTAAAAATCATAGTGGAAACTGAACCACCCTCTTCTGTGATTTCAGGCTAAGACAATAAAATGGCAGGTGGTGATGATGTAAATTATTAAATGAGAGGGTAATATATATATGGTATATATATATATATATATATATATATATATATATATATATATATATATATATATATATATATATATATATTTTTTTAATTCCATTTAATGGGGTGGAAGATGTAGACAACTTTTTCAGTGTGTAATGTATCCAACTTTATTTAGGGTAGGTCCTCTGGCCTTGATTCCAGGGCCAGATAAATTCTGTCCCCATGTCTTTTTTAATCTCTATTTTTCTTTTCACTGTCTTTAAGATCCAGATAAATTCTGGGTGTTTTGGTTGGGTTGAAAATTTTGTTCAGAAAAGTCAAAGTCCGCCATTGCTAAACTGTTTTATATTTTTAAAATTGCTCTGGCATCCGCTTTTAAAAACAAACCCTTCCTTTTTCTATCTATAAAGTTTGGAGCCATGGGAGTTGAGTGTCGGGTTAGATAACGACCGATTAGATAAAATCTCATGGGACCCTGAAGTGATCGATGAGATAAAACCTCCAATGATCCTCAAGGATTGAAAATGGTGATCACTAAGGAGTAAACCCTAAGTAAAGCTACCCATCAAGTTAACGATAACTGGAATTATTATCAAATAAAACCCAATGCAGAGCCACTGGGGTTGCACGATTGTGGGTTACCGAATGGTCGCCACTAATACCGGGCCTCGTGCCACGTAGCCATTCTGATGCACCAACTGCTCATAAGATTAATCGAGACGAGATACGCTTAAGTTGACTCGAACAACCAACCAACAAACCTTTCAAGCATGTTGAAAATTTGTCTAAAAGCATTCTAAGATGAACCTTAGTGTAAATTGCTTCTACTTCTTGATTATTCAGAACAAAGTATTTTACGATTTAATTTCATGATTTCTTAATAATTGTTGTACTTGTAGTTCACAAATCACATTCATGTGTTGACTTTAATACAACTGACATCACCATAACTGCATGCCCTTGGACCACTTCTTTTTTTTTTTTTTAATGCATTGAAAGAGGAAGAAACAAAATTGGTTTGGCACTGGCTGCCCATTGAAGCTGTTTTGGTTTCTCCGTACCCTTGAAACACTCTTTCCAATCCGAAATCTTCTCGCCCCCATTGGCCACCTTGTAAATACAAATATAGCAAACAATGAATTTAGCGGCAAGAAGGCGAAGAAGAGGATCGGTATTCGTTTTTTAAAACTGCTTTTGATGCTCTCAAAAACAAATAAAAGAAGTGATACGCTTATTTCTAGCTTTTTCTTCGTTTCAAAAACACAAAAACACTAAATTTAAAGAAGTGAATGCTTGATTTCACAAAACTGCTTTCTGGGTTTCATAAACAAGATCATATTTGATTCCCGCTTTTAGTGTTAAAAACATAGGAAACACAAAAACACTAAATCAAGTTATAACAAGAACTGTGTTTTTTTTCTTCAATCAAAGAAACATTTAAAAAATGTGTTCTCGAAACTCTTGTTCTTTAAATTTAGTGCTGCGCTTGTTCGTTTGTAAACTTGTTTTAAACAGTTTTTGAAAACGCAGCACCAAAAACGTGTTATCCGAAAACTCTTATTTTATATTAAATTTGCAGCTTTTATTTTTTATATTGTTCAGAAAAAAAAAAACACATAGGAAACCAAACATGTTTTCCATAAGTCTTTCGCTTCTCGGCTTATAAGAACAAAAAACAATTTTCAAAACTGTGAGAGTACAAACAGTTCCCAAGAAATCGTTTTCGTAGAATACCAAAACGACGTCCCCATGCTTTCAAAACGACCATACATAATATCGGCTTTCAGTGGAATAGGAATGTCCGCAAAACAAACCCCGAATTTTTTTATGAAACTATGTTGTGTTGATGGCCAACCTCAAAGCTCAGTCCTGTTTCTGGGACTGTTTCAACTGCCTCCACACAAATGAATGCAATTTCCTTATTGAGTCGAAGTTCTGGCAACTCCCCGCCAGAACAGCCCAAAGCCTTACGAATGTTCATTGATTCATAACAAGAAGACATTACATCTCAATAATTTAAAACCAGCGTTAAAATATTGTGGTGATGACACACATTCAAGCTTATGGTAATAGTGCTCAAGGTTTACACACACCAGTAATCCAAGATGCCTGTAATAATTAACTGTCCAACTACGTGAGATATCCAGTTTTTAGGCCCAAGGGCTCACGGCTTTAAACGTCTACTAGGTTGAAATAAATTCATACTTATACAATACGTAAAGTTTCTCCCATATCCATATGGATGTAAAATATAATAACGCGCCCGCTTAGCCAATTTTAAAATTTTCAACTCTATCCAAAATCTTAATACGAAAAATTTTCAAATGATTCTAAATCTTTGGCCATTTTCTCGTAAAATACGCTTCGCATCAATTTGGTCAGAAATACGTTTTCATTTTCAACCCTATTTTATTGAATTTCTACACTAATTTCAAAACAGCGAAAAACAAATTTACGCTTCGATTCATATAAACGTTAAAATAAATGAATTCATTTTCTTTATTTTCAAAATTTGTTTTCGTCTTATTCTCGTGAATCAACGCTGCTTTCCTTTGCTTTCTAAAGCTTGAACAGAGTAAAAACAAAATTTTCTACTTACTAACAGTGGCCAAGATTCTGCATCTAACTGCAAGATACCAACAAACAAGTGATTTGACATGATTTCTCCTGCCCGATCAAAACAATTGTTTGTTGTCTACCGCTGATGAGTGTCCAAAACACTCATTATAGAACCGTGTTTTAGTGTGTTTACGTTTCTAGTTTGTGCCTTAAAACTAGCTTCTACCATCTGAACGCCCCGACGCCACCGGATCTGCTTAAGCAAATTTTAAGAATAAAAATAAAATAAGAGAATAGTGGAGAGGGAGGACTACGATGGACGAAAAGAGAGAGAAGGCGAAGACCCTGATCGTAATATAGTTCCTTTGTTTGATTTGCATTTTTCCTCAATATTCTCTTATTAAAATCAGATGATCTACAAACATGATGTATTATTTATCGATTATGAACTTACTCATTGTGCTGTGGTTTTGATGTAACCCTAATCTCGATTGATGGATTAGCATTAATTTATATTCAGTTTTATTTCAAAATTATTGAATCTCTATCTCTATTTGAAATCCATGCTTGTACTTGATCAATATGGGTATGTTCAAGCTAGGGTTTTGAGATCAAGAGATGATAAACCCTAGGGACACGAATATGATATCGTATTATCAATCAGAGAGTAGAAATACTATGATTTTATACGTGGTAACAAGGGTTTGCTAATAATTCATCCGATAGTCTTAGGGTTTGAGACAGAGATGCAATATAACCCGCTATTAACATAGGTGCTCAATGCTCGAGAGAGATTGATGCATATAAAAGATCAACTCGCCATCAATAAATGCAAGTGGTATAACTGAGAATTTTCTAAATATCCATCAGCTGTGATTAGGTGAAGTTAAAACCCTAGATATTAATTAATTGGAAAGAATACACCGTAGTTGTCTTTAGTAAATTACTTAGAGAATCTATAGCCTTAAGTTGATAGTTCTAAATAATATTAGGGTAAATTGGTTTAAGAATACCCAACCCTTTGCGGGACGACGCTGATCATCACTAGATCGCTTAAACTCGACGCTGCACTCATGGTAGAACGTGGGTTTATATAGTAGTTCAAAGACCATTGTCAACCGCCCAAACGAAAACCAACGAAACAAATCCATCCGTCGTACAACGACACAACCATACGCCACAACAAGTCAGCGATAAAAACATAAAAAGAAAAAAACAAAGGAAAATCGAATGAAAACTTAGATCAAGTGGAAGAAACCACTTTATTGAAAGAGAAAGCCTAGATCTAAGTGGACAAACAATGGGAAAAAGCCACCCCTCCTTTCTAACGGGGATGAAAAGAAAGATCAGAAGGAAGAAGATGTATTATTATTTCTTTTTTGGCTTTTGGCCTTTTATGACTTGATAATGAATCCGTATGAGAAAACCAGAAGTCTTAGGCCCCGTTTAGTTCACGAAATTTTTTAACTCTATCCAAAATTCATTTAAAATTTTCAACGATTCTAATATTTGGGCTTTTATTTTCTAAAATACGCTTTCAGACTTGAATTTGGTTGAAAATAAAGAATAAGAAAACTGCTTTGTAAAACCATTTTCAAAATAAAGTTAATGAAAACACCGAAAAATGCGTTTAAATGCAGTTACTATTCACAATCTCGTGGTTTTCGTGAGCCCGATGAGAAGAAAATCGGGCTGAAGACGAGCGTGGCGGGGGTGCAAGAAAATAACTATAACCCTTGCTGCTTTATCCCAATCTAATTAAATCCCGTGTTTTCATTTAATTCGAAAACAATAAAACAACACGTAATACAAGCCGATTCATATATAAAATGTCAAATAATGACCATTTTGCTTTCAAAATTTCGTTATTCGATTCTCCTAATTAAACGCTTCTTGTTTTCGAAAAGCTGGTATAAAATGTAAAATTTTCTACCTACTAAACAGGGCCTTAAAGATTCAATTTGCTGAAAAAAGTACCTCTTTGAAGCTGAAACCTTCCTTCCCACCTGGTGTGTTCTTGAACAATCCAGCTCCATAATGGTGAAAGGGAATCTCCGAAACCGCCATGATCGCTCAGCCTTTTCTCAGCCAGCCTTTCTTGCGATTTCCTTGCATTAGGGCTTGTATTCCACCAGCTCTGTAAGCAGACAACTGCAACCTTGTTAGGATCAAATACACTTCAAAGAGAAAAGATGATGAAACAGATACCTGAGAGCTAAGAGAATTTATGTTTTACACCTTTCAAGCTCCCGAGGTTGGATATGAAACCTTCCTGCAGAATTCATGGCTGATATCACTATCAGTAAGAAGAGAAACCGACACCTGATTCTTTTAAGACTAAACTTTATTCTTTCTCGTGTAGATAGATCAAGAACTGTCCAGTAGACCAAGGGCATGTTTTGGTTCATGTTTTTAAAAACTGTTTTTTGTTCTCAAAAAACAAGAAGAACAAGAAAAAATGTTTGGTTTCCAGGTTTTTTTTTTTTTTTTGAAAAACACTAAATTTAAAGAACAAATAAGAGTTTTCGGAAAACACCTTTTTCATGTTCTTTGTGTTTGCAAAAATTGTTCTTAATAACAGTTTTCAAAAACAATGAAAACAAGGAAAACATGTTTGATTTCCGGTTTGTTTTTTTTTTTCCTTCTGAAAAACATACAAAACACATAAAAACACTAAATTTAAAGAACAAAGAAGAGTTTTCCAATAACACCTTTTGTGTTTTCTTTGTGTTCTCAAAAATTGTTCTTAATAACAATTTTCAAAAACAAGAACCAAGTAAACCCTAAATGTGTGTTCATAGAGACATGATTCAGGCAATCCACTACGATTTTATTCAAGATACAAGATGAAAAAGATAGCTGGAAACACTGAGATGCATACATTTGGGCATATAATTGTACGAACGCCTCTTAGAGCTGTCCTCTGGAACGACTTATCATTTGCATCTCCTGCCATTGACTGCATACAAGTTACAACAGCGAACTAAGGGAATTGATCTTGATGGTGCAATAAATAACAATACAAAAATAAGAAAGAATGCAAGAACTATGAAGGTAGAGGACTCCTTGAAGGCTTTGTTCGGAACCCGGAAAATACTAGAGAAAAAAAAAATACTAAGGAAAATGATTCTCATATTTGGTTTCACCATGGAAGATATAAAAGAAAATCAAATATACTCAAAATTCCTCAAATTTTTTCATATTTTAAAATTTCTTAGTCCTTATGTAATAGAGATAAACAAATAAAATGAGTTTGAATTAACATATAGAATTAATTAACTTCTTTTTCATTTTCCTCCAATTTCTCTTTCCCTAGTACTTTCCGGGTTCCAAATGGAGCTGAAGTGATTTTGTTGAATCTAAATCCACACCACGCACCTCAACGTAGGTCCCAAAAGCTTCCATGGCAGCTCGCCATCCTCTACCAGTGCCTTAATTCGACATCTTTGACTATCAGTGACAGTATTATCATCTACACAAGCTAGAGATCACACTGCCTGCCCAAATACTGAGAAGCAACACAAAGGAGAGAACGAAAGTAATAAAACTAAAAAATGGAAAGGAACATAATTTACTAGCCTATAGATACTCAAACAAGAAGGAAGATGGAGATTCATGGTAAAAACACACCCTAATCGATCTCACTATCTCCATCAGTTACCAAAACAGCATCCCTATCTTCTTCCACCTCTGTACATCAAAAGGAGAGGCCGAAATTCTCTCAAGACCTTGAAAGAAATATGGACATAAGGAACCTATCAACTCGGGAATCAAACACCAAGACTACATCGCCTTCTTCAACAGCAGAACCGTCTTTTGGGAGGAGATCAGGGGCCCCATACCATTTCCTTAACTTGGGCCCCCCTAAGCACACATAAAAGCTAAATTGAGAATCCAACCATGGCAAACTAAGCATCTTTAATCAAATTCTAAGGCTTATTTGGTAAATGAAAACCACATCGTTTCAAGTGATCAGAAGGAGAAACTTCTACAAAAAGAAAATTGAAGGGAATGCATTAGTTCTTTGTCTTAGCCCTTTTTTCATGTATTTCCTTTTCCAATATGCTTATTGTAAGGACACGTCTTTCCTAGACCGTGCAAACCCAGTTAGCCTTTTGCCCATCTTGTATAACTCTTCATCTCAAACTAATGTTTCCTGATATCTACCACACCCCATAACCCCCAACATGTCAAATGTACTATCTCAATCGATGATGGAAAAAGTTCCTTACATTATATTTGCGGTGAATTCTTCTAACCATGTGAACAATCTAGTTTTAAAGCAATGAGGCCCATTAGGACGGATGGATAGTATCCCTAAGGAATGAGTTGTTACAAATGGTAATAAAGCATGTCAGAAGATAAGTACTATATCGAGGCTAAAATGGTTTGAGGCAAATGCTTGGAGTCGGCGCAATGGCGCATTCGCTTCCATTCATCCTCTTTGTTGAGAAGACGAAATAATATGTCAGTAATCTCAGCAAGACAAGATAATATGTCGGGCATATGTATTTTTAATTTGGTCATATCCAGACTTATTATAAATACCTCCTATGTAACCCTATTTCAGATAGTGAAAGTTGAGCCAATCGCCTCAGAACGAGGGCACACTGGTTTAACCATAAAAATTCTCATGGCCTTTCTTCGTTCTTACCCGAATTTATCACCACTTATCGACCGAATCAACAACCATCCCACGTCTCGATGTGAGGCTCTAACATAGCCAAGATAAGGTCTCTCGAGTAATATCCATACAGAAGTAAGCGGATATATACAAAGAAAAGCAATGATCAACCTATCCTCACCAAGAATTAATTTTTGTTTAAGATACACTAAATTCACATTAGAGTTTACATAATGCTTTTATTGCAGGACACATTAATCTACATTCAACATATTCCAGGAAGCTTCTGTTCATCCCAAAAAAACAATTTTCCTTTGGGAGAACTAAGTAATGGGGCTCCTATTTAAATTTATTCGTAACACGTTGGTATCTAGCCATGTCTTCTCATTTGTAAATATTTGATAGTAGCAAACTAAATCGATAAAGAAAATAAGATCATGCAATGCAGCACCACCTTGTGCGAACCCTAGTATTATTGGGTACTATAGTACGCTTTAGGTAGTATTCAAGGTTTACTAACGTAGTAATTTCAGACATAAGACACTTTATCAATTTAATTTCATTATTTATCATATATTTTTTTAAATAGCGAGATTCGTGGCGCTTGCGCCTTTGCTCACAAATTTTCAAATAAATCAAATAAGCGGTTCCATGACTCTCGTTTTGGCTTCATTGTTTTAAAATAAATTTCAAAACTGCTTTTGAAATTACAGATAACATCAAACCTTTGGCTTATCTAAAACTGATCTTGTTCTTATTCTCTCTTTGATTTAGTATGTTTTTTATTTTAAACAGTAAAAAATTGGGAACCAAAAGTGTTTTTCCTGTTTTTCTTTGTCTTATGTTTTTTAGAACATAAACAAATTTCAAAAGCAGAAACCAAACATGTTCTTAGTTCTCCATTTTCCTTTTCATTACAAGCTCTTATACACCATGAATTCCCTCTATCCATTACCCTAAAAATCATTATAAACAAAACCCATCTCTCTTTACTTCCAAGAAACTAAAATCAAATATATATACACAAAAAATAAAAAATAAATAAACACATCTTCCATGGATTAAGATCGATTACCTTCAATGTAATCAAGAATTTGGTCCATAAATCCGACCTTCTTCTTGGCGGAGCAGCAACAGAGAGAGCCTCGCCTCTCGATCTTGAAAAGGAGAGAGGAAGTTGCAGTGCTTTTTCGGGAGCTTTGAGAAGAAAAGAAGAGAGAGGCGTGTGAGGGAAGAAGATAACCGGCCATTGATGCACTCTTCGAAGCTCACCTCCTTTCTCTGGTTTTTTTTCCCATCCAACCGTTTTTCATTCCCGCGAGAAAAACAGGGGGGATAATGCTGGATTTTAAGACGAATTTCCGTAAATACCCTGCTGTCTTTTTTACGTCAATATCTGAGGAATTTAAATATATATATTTTAATTAACTCTATAAATAATTTAAAATTTAATGTTTTAGAATTTCTTGTATTCTACGTTACAGTTATTATTTTGATTTTTAAAAATATAAATGATTTAAATCGAAATTATTTAATTAATGTGAATGCACTGAAATGCTTGACATGTTAAACTGGTTTTTTTTTTTCTTGTAAATAACAAGAAAAACAAAACAAATGTATTAAAACATATTAAATTTGCTCGCAAGAGGTGATAAAATTTTTCGCTTTCTTATTTTCAAACTTTTCGAAACAAATAAAAACACGTTAGCTACAGAATCGCATTAAAACAATTGAAACAAATAAAACGACCATTATTTTCAAATATCTATATACGAATCGAAAAACTGGCATAAGGTTGCTTTCCTCGCTTTCAATTAAATCTAAAAACACCGAATTCTTGGCCGACGATAAAACGAAACACTTAATCGCTGTTGCTAATTTTCTTCCCCTTCGCCTTCTACTGATTTCTTCTCACTACGCTTCACAAAAACACTTTGATTACGGTTTGAATCCCGGTGATTTTAAAACACATTTTCATCGTTTCATTAACTTCATTTTTAAGAAATGGTTTTACAAAACTATTTTCTTATTATTATTTCAACCAAATTCAAGACGAAACGTATTTCTTCCAAACAAAACCAAAGATTATAATACATCAACTTCATTCGAATTTCCTGGATAGTAGCTAAAATTTTCAACTAAACTACTTTAGCTTTTTTTCAATTATAAGAAACGTGAGAACACATAAAAAAAACAAAATTTTGAAAACGATAACAAATTTCAAAGAATATCAAGGGTCTATTTAGCTATTGCTTTTTATATTTGTTCTAATACAATTTTTAAACACCATTTGCTATTTTGTCTAAAAATTTAGAAGTCATTATTCATTTTATTTGTGTTTTTAAAATCTGTTTTATGTAATATTGGAAGCACACATTTGTCACAATTTTTGTGTTATTTGAAATTTATGTCTATTATTTTAATTTAGTGTTTTATGTGTTATATGTATTTAAATGTATTTTTTGTGTTTTCCTTGTTTTATGTAACAAAAAATAATTTAAACAAAAAGACTTTAAAAACTTTAATATTTTTTTAATAATAAAGGTATTAAGGAAGAAAACTATGTCATGATAAATACTCAAACTTACACTCATGAAAAACTTCAATTTAAAATTGTTTTTATTATATAAAAATCAAAATTATTTTATAATTATTTAAAAAAATACCTACATTGCTTTAATTTTACGTTTTACAACAAATATTCCCCAAAAGTGCACTAATTAAATAACATTTTATTTTGTATTAAATTTATTTATAAAAAATTATAATTTTAACATTAAATACATCCATATATATATCTCAATTCCAGAAAGATTAAATATTTAAAATTCAAGATATCGGTATGCAGGGTTTCGCTTGAGCCACTTTAAGTAAGGGAATGATTTCAGATTCGAGTCTAATGAGAGATTACTACATTGTAACAAAGTGTTTAATAGTAAAAAAACATGAAATATTTAATACCTCTTGATTTATAATATTTTTGTAAACAAATAATCATAACTTAATGTTTATTTGATTATAATATTTATCATTTTAATTTTGTTTAATCTTTAATGTTTTACTTTGAAATATTAAAACCACAAAATTTTATAAAAATATATAAAAATTATTTTGTTACAATAAATTATTAACATAATAATTTTAATTTAATTATTTGTAGATAACAACAAATTATTTATAAGCAATCACATTTTAGAAATTAAATCTTGAAATTAATCAAAATTTTACTTAAAAAGGTTATAAAACACATTTCTTAAAAAATAGTTTTAAATTTTTTAAATAAATATAAAGCTATGGAGAGACTTTAAGATATTTTATTTAAAAAATAATTATCTTTATCACACATACCTTAATTACATCCATAAAATAAGGTCATTTATTTCAATAAAATATAAAATTGATTGATTAAAAGTAATGGAATGATAGTAGATATGCAACTTAACCTTGATGTAATATAATAATATTGTAAAAAATAATCACAATTTCACATTTATGTAATTTTATATTTATCATTTTAATTTCATATAATTTTGAATATTTATTTTAAAATATTAAAAGCATGTAATTTTCATTGTCAATGAAAAACTATTTAACAGTATTATGCATTAAGTTATTTGCTTATATTTGCTAAAAACCACCAACTTTTTTTTATTGGTAGCCTGACAACTACCAACTTAACATGAGTATTAAAAATGACAGTTTAATTATTTTGAAATGGTTTAATTAATATTTATTTGTATGATTATAATTTAAATTTTGTGGGATTATATTGCGAACTTAAATTTACTTAATTCTAAACAATAAATAAAATAAACAAACTTTAATATAATTATAACATATTAAAATTTGGAACTATTAATACATAAAATTTGTTGCAAATTTAAAATTACTTGAATTTACATTATTTGACTTTTTAAAATATTTATTTTACCTTTTAAACGTGTTAAAAAGAACTTTAGACACAATATTTTATTTTAATAAATCTAAACAATAAGTAAAGATAATACTTTGTTTTTTGTCATTGTGGCTATATTATTGTTTCGAAACATAAATAAAAACATTATCATAATAATTTCCATAAGAATACCATTTAATCAAAACTTTTGATTTTTTTATTTGAATATTTTAGTTAATTATCACATAGGAAATGCATCAAAATCTTGATATATTTTTTAATGGTATTATAAGTAATTTAATCAATTGTATAATTTTGAAAATAAATAAATAAAGAAAATATGATAGAAACTTTTAAAGTTTGAATCAAGGGTTATTTAAAGAAAATATCTTAAAGTCCTTGGATATATTTTTATTTATACATTTAAAATTATAAAACTATTTTAAGAAAAGTATTTTATTTCCTCTTAAATTAAATCTTGAATATTTTCAATATTTAATTTATAAAATTAATTGCTTATAAATTACTATTTTCTATTTACAAATAAATTAAAATTATGTTTTTTTTTAGATACTGTAACAATTTCTAAAATTTTGAAAGACTTTAATACAACATCTATTGCATGACCTTTAAAAATATATATCAATTGTATGAAGAATGAGATATTTGTTTGTTGAAGTTATAAATACCATAAACTATCGGTTAAATTTCAAATAAATTAAGTGATTTTTATATTCATTTAATTTGTCACTTGATATTATAATTTTAAAATATATTATAAACATTGAAGTATTGGAGGAAATTAAAAAATGAATGAATAAGTCTCAACCACACATATTTTGAAAAGGAAATAAAAAAAGGGGAGCAAGGAACATAAAAAAGCCAAAGCGGTATAAAATGGTAGCACAGATTCCCATCAGACAGGTTAGCACAGTGCTTAAACACTACTAGGGTTCCCAATAAAGGAAAAAACGGAACACTTCATCTCAGCGGTCCAAATGCAAATCCTCATCGCATACCGTCGGATCAAAATCCAATAAATATGAAAGCTCATAACCCTAGCAGCTTCTTTCCACTTAGGGTTTTTCAGAGTGAACCGCTCCACGTTTCTTGGCTCTCAATCACTTCTTCGATCAACAGAAATCACCGGATCTAACAGAAAATGGCTAGCGCGACTCAGATGAGCAAAAAGCGAAAGGTTTTCTAAACGCTCTGTTAGCACTTCTTTCAGCATTTTTTTTTTCAAGTTTCGAAGGCTAAAGGCCATGATTTGGTTCTGATCACTGTATTTGTTTTTCGGAATCCGACGAGTTCTGTGATTTAGTTTTAGTATTCGTTTATTTGGACTTGCGGATTGTTTTTTATGTTTCATTTCCTGTTGGTGAAAGCAAAAACACATGATTTGATCGGGCGAGTCAAGAAAACTGATTTGAAACGCTGAGCCGTACTTCCCTACTGTATGCCTTTTTAAAAGTAATGTCTGGACAGTTAGAATTGGCTGGATTTTCTTGTGACGAAATATTTTCAGGAGATTTTTACAGAGATCACATTTTTCTGTAAATATGTTTTTGTATATTTGTTATTTTTGTTAATTGGAATCTGAATATTGAGCAATTCTATTTAATGCTTCAGTTCGTGGCTGATGGAGTCTTACTTTACTTGAGCTCAATAGAGTTCTCACTAGAGGAGCTCGCCGAGGATGAAGGATACTCTGGTGTTGAGTAGAGTTACCCCAATGAGGACTGAATTATCATTAGGGCTACTCGAATCAAGAACGTGCTAGGTAAAATCTCTCTTTCCCAGCATGGTTGTTGAATGAAACATAAGATTTGAGATATCACATTTTGTGCAATAATTTATTTGTAAAAATAATGAATGAATTAATATGATATTCAGGTAGTAAAATGTGTATGGTATGGAACTTCTTGAATTCTGATATCATTGATGATTTATTCATATTAGTTTGGTTACCACAAAAAACTTTAGAAGCGATTTGAATGTTCTTAATTCTCGGCTTGGAATAACTAAGGTTTTGTTTGGAACCCAGAAAGTACTAGGGAAAGGAAAAAAATGCTAAAGAAAATGATTTTCTTTTTGGTTTAACGGTGGAAAATAGAAAGGGCAAATCAAATCAAATATATCAAAAATGCTGAATTTTACATATTTTGAATTTCTTAGTTTTTATGTAATAAGAAGCGAATAAAAGCAGAGTTTGAATAAAACATATAAAATTAATTTGTTAAGTTTAAACAACAATGAACCATCATTACGAATCATCGAATTCTATGGTCTTTGTTAATTTTGGCATTTTATAAGATTAGGTATTGTAACACTTAATGCAATTAGGTATTATGTAGACTGTAATTAGTGGTTTATTTGCATTGGTTTAGGTGAGAAAGGAAGAAGAATTAGGGAATTGACTTCTGTTGTCCAGAAACGCTTCAAGTTTCCGGAAAACACTGTCGAGCTTTATGCTGAGAAAGTTAACAGCAGAGGCCTCTGTGCCATTGCTCAGGCTGAGTCACTACGTTACAAGCTTCTTGGAGGGCTTGCTGTTCGCAGGTGTGTATTAATTTTCAAATTTTAGTGCCACATTTTCGTAATACATCGTGTTCGGATGGAATTATTTAATATCCAATGTTTATAAAGCTCAGCCGTGACCGTCTATACTTATGTCTCTATATGAATGGTGTTGTTTCATTTGGCGTTTTGGCTGTTTAACCATCTAAACAATTATCCTCGAGATTGAGAATCACCTAAGACTTCCTTAGCTTTTCTACTTGCTTATTTCTGGGGAGCTCGATGTATGTAAACTATTTATTATGGTCCAATTGCCGGTTTATGTTTTTCGTACACCAGTTTTCTCATGAAATGATTAATTGAATGGTGAATTGTGGAACCCTTTTTTGGAAAGGGAAAAGTATGTATCATGCTATAAATTTGAAAATAAAGGCAAAGAAGGTAGGAGGAATGAGAAATACATGGTTTAAAACATATCAGAGAAAAACAATTGGGTTTCAGGTAGAGGTAATGTCTTAACCAACTTTAGGTATTACCTTAATTAATTATTCAAGGTAGCACCTATAGTTAGTTAAGGTAGTACCTATAGTTAGTTAAGATAATACATCTACCTGAAAGACAATTATTTTTAACTAAACATCCGGAAGATTATGCTCAAGATTTAGAATCACCTAAGACTTCCTTAACTTTTCTACTTGCTTATTTTACAAGAAGGAAGATAGATGTATATGAAAACTATTTTTTTATGGTTCAACTGCTGGTTTACACCAGTTTTTTCAAGAAATGATTAATTGAATGGTGAATTGTGGAACCGTTTTTTGGAAAGGAAAAAGTATGTATGAAAAGAAAGGCAAAGGAAGGTATGAAGAATGAGAAATACATGATTTAGAACATGTTAGAGAAAAATAATTGGCTTTCAAGTAGAGACACTACCTTAATCACTTGATCACATTTGCCTTAACTGCTTGTAAGTGATACTACCTTGAATAATTAGTGGGTATTACCTAAAGTTAGTTAAGACATTACCTCTACCTGAAAGCCAATTATTTTTATCTAACATATTCTGAATTATGTATTTCATACTACTCGTGCCTTCTTTGCCTTTATTTTCAAATTGATAACTTGATACATAATTTTCCCCAAAAAGCCTTTATTTAGTTATTGCTGAAGTTAGCATTGTCTATGCTCCTCCCTTTATCCATAATTATGGGTAAAAGAGGCTCCCTTACAATGCTTACATCAAATACTTGGAACTCGTTTAGCCCCTTGGACCTTTATATGGTGCTTGGAGCTTTGGTATTCTTCCTACAATTTGTTTGGTTTCAGTTTTTTGATAACTGTTTTTTGTTTTAAAAATCACGGTGAACTCTAAAAATATGCTCGGTTCCCATTTTTTGTGTTCTGAAATACACGGAGAACACCAAGTTCATAGAACACCAATTTTGGTGTTCTTTCTGTTTTCTAGAACAGTTTTCAAAATACTGAAACCCAAATCGTTTCCAACTGGCTGATATTTTCTTTATTTAGATTGCTTCATCAATTTTTATATCGAACATTTTTTATTTCCTGCTCAGGGATTTGCACAATTGTTTCTTTAAAATTCCTTGTTTTGGTAAAAGCAAAAATCAACATGAAAATCTCTTTTAGTTGGCATTGACTATATATTCCGTGCCCTTCAGCCCAAGGTGGATTTTATTTGGAAATCAGAGGAGGCTTATGGATATATAGTATGCAATCTATTTTTCTTGTTTATAAATCATTTTGGCTCCCGTCTCCCCCGTGGTACGTATATAGATCTCGTTAACAAAGTAGAAAAACAATTCAAGAGCTAGCTGAATAGCAGCAAAATTTAATATTTTGATATAATACCATTTGTTAAATGAAACACTTACTTTCATGTCTAAGCATGTAGGCTTCTTAAACGTCGTTTATGTTGTTCTTAAACTAGTTTTGATCGAATCTTTTACCTTGTTCTGTTAGGGCTTGCTATGGTGTCTTGAGATTTGTAATGGAGAGTGGAGCAAAGGGATGCGAGGTTTGTTTAAAAACTGTTTCTCACGATTGCGGCTACCTTTTCAGTTCTGTTAGTAGGTCCGAGTTCTATTTTGATTTGATTTTGATTTTAATTTCAACATTTTTAGGTGATCGTCAGCGGCAAGCTGAGGGCTCAGCGAGCTAAATCGATGAAGTTCAAGGATGGATACATGATATCCTCTGGTCAGCCTGTCAAGGAATATATCGACTCAGCTGTGAGGCATGTGCTTCTTAGACAGGTCAGAAATAGTTTTACCGATATCTAGATCATTAGGGTATGTTTGGAACCCGGGAAATACTAGGGAAAGGAAAATGGTTTTCTCATGTTTGGTTTCATGGAAAGTATAAATGATAATCAAATATAATCAAAGTTCTTGGAATATTTACATATTTTTAAAATTTTTTAGTCCTTGTGTAATACGAGAGAAATTAATAAGCAGAGTTCTGTGAATAAACATATAAAATTAATTTATTAAATTTAAACTTATTTTTTATTTTCCTTCAAATTTTCTTTCTTTCCCTTTTAACTCTCTATTTTTCTTTTCTTAATATTTTCTAGGTTCCAAACAGAGCCTTAGGGCCTTTTTGGTTCTTGTTTTTTAAAACTGTTCTTGAGAACAGTTTTCAAAAACAAAAAGAAACACCATAAACGTGTTCTCTGAGAAGTCTTCTTTATTCTTTAAATTTTGTGTTTTTTTTTATGTTTTTCAGAAAAAAACAAACTGAAACCAAACACATTTTCCCTGTTGTTCTCCTTGTTTTTGTGAACAGAAAACAATTTTCAAAAACAGAAACCAAAATAGGGTCTGTTTGTTTACTATTTTTGAAAACTTTTTTCTGTTCTCAAAAACAAGAAAATAAGGGAGAACATGATTGGTAAACAGTTTTTTATTGTTCAGAAAAACACAAAAAAAACAAAATCAAGAAAACAAGAATAGTTTTCAGAGAATACCAAAATAGTGTTTTTTGTCTTTTTAGTTCCTGTTTTTGAAAATTGTTTTCTGTTTTCAAAAACAAGAAGAACACGTTTGGTTTCCAGTTTTTTACTGTTCAGAAAAACACTAAATCAAGAAGACAAGAACAGTTTTCAAAAAACCGGAACCAAACGGACCCTTACTATTTACCAATGTTTCTTTACAATGCTAATAGGTGTGGAATGCTGACAGTATATGTTTCCTCACTGCTTTCTCTCTTTCTTGGTGAAACTTAAATCATCACAGGGTGTTTTGGGTATCAAGGTGAAGATCATGCTCGACTGGGATCCCAAGGGCAAGCAGGGCCCGAAAACCCCGCTACCGGATCTCGTCACCATCCACACCCCCAAGGAAGAAGATGAGTATCTCCGGCCAGCAATTCCGGCTGCCGAAATTGAGGTTGAAGCAGCTTAAAGACTGACTGCAAAGGTATAATGTTTGGTCTAGTTTTCATTTAGAAAAAGTAAGGAAATAGTGCTGATGATGATGCTTGGATTGAAAGTTTTTGTCCCCATACTTACATTTTTTATTTCTTTATTGTTGAGTTTTTATGGGATGTTTTTTACAATTTTTGCAGACTGATGATATTGTGTTGTTTTTCTGGTATTTACATGTGTTTTTAAGACCTTAATTAGTTGATGAATGCGTTTCATTTAGATAATAAGAGAGTAATTTGGTGTTAGCTTTGTAAACTTTTAGCTAAATCAAGATTAAGAAAATTATGTAAATCTTATTTTGAGTACTTCAACCAAAATAAAGGTTGAGAGTGCATGTTTTGAGTTTTTTTTTTTTTTTTTTTAAATTTAAATTGTTTGATTATTACAAAAGGCTTTTTTTTTTGGGAGGTTTGACCGTTTTAAGAGTTATTATGAGAATTTACTGTAATTTAATTTAATGAATTTGATTTTAAAATAAAAGAAATATTGGTAAACAAAGGAAACATGGTGGAAATATTTTAAATTCTAAAATAGAATTATGTGCGATTGTTTTTTGGCAATGTTATTCAAAAATTTCTTTAAAGGAAAGGTTTCCCAAAACATAATTATTCTTCTGTCTATCGAAACTCTTCTTTCTTATTCTTTTCGGAACTTGGTAAAAAGTACAAAAAAAATTGCAGAATTTAATTCTGTTTTATTTAATAAAATGAAAAGATAGTTGATAATTCAGATTATTGTTTTTTTTGGCGAAAATTACTACAATCCACCAACTAGAATGATGCATCTTTTCTCAGAAATAGTTTATCTTAACAGTAAATTGTTTCCACTGTCAATTTCATTGGAACACTACCCTTTTCCATACAATTCAAAAAAGGTTTATATGGAGTTTCAAATCACAAAAACAATTATTCTTTTCTCTCTAAATACTTATATATTAGGAATTGTTTTAAAGCTAAAGAATTCAACCTTGAACTTTGTGTTATTTATCATCCTTCTTCTTGCAAATGGAAGCATAATGAGAACAGATAACTCCAGGAGTGCAAACTGCCCCAGTTGCTTGTGAGGTTCTTCTGATCATCCGAAAATTCTAATTATTTAAAGATGCCTGCAAGAGATTTGTGAGAGGAAGCAGGTGTTAACATCTTTTATTTCAGGCCCGGAGTGAGATGACATCAATCCCATTTCTTACTGGAAATTGAAATAAAAATTTTAATCACCATAAACCCAAAATGTAGATTCATAAAGATCTCAATTCTTGTATTCTACATGATACTTTGATTCATCTTCATTCTCATTTCTATTCCTTGAGGAGGTGTTTGGTACATTGGAATGGGGAATGGGAATCAAAGATCTTTTTAATTCTTACACATGAATGGTGTTTATTTTCTATTTCATTGTTTTGATTATATGTAATACTAGATAGATAACTGAAGAACAAATTGTAATAATACTATCATATAGTTTAAAGTATATTGTCCAAGAAACATATTATAATAAATACAATCTTGTGCAATCAAGAAAAAGTAGAAGGTCAAGAACATACATTATGAGAACTTGTCTATAATTTATAAAATTTGGAATCAAAATAGTTAAGCAAAATCTGAGACGTAAAATAGCATGTTAAAGTTGTTTCACATTCTATAATAACTCAAGAGGGGGCAATCAAAATACCACATAGGTAGGATGAGTCAAAATCTTACTAAGAAGTAGAAATTTGTTTCCGTCCGAATTACTTATGATTCATTTCCCACTCTCCATTCCCTCGTACCAAACACACCCTGAGGCTATTGAAAATAAGAATTTCTTACCCTAATGGTCAAGTAAAGGAGCATTTGGGATACTACTGCATCATGTAATTAATCTATATCTGGCCTCTACCTAAAATTGGAAAACTATATGTGTGACTCTGTAGACCTTAACCCTTTCTGGGATGGAGGCTGGAAAAACAGAAGAGATCCACGTAAAAAATTATCTTCTAGAACTATTAGATGAAATGAGAATATGTATTTGTTAAGCATACAGTTTAGAGCCCAGTTGGATTTCATCTTAGCATCGATTGCCTTGTTTGAGAAATTGTTAAAGACAGAAACATTCCGTGTATTCCCAGGTCAACATGTTCAAATATTTAGAGGCTAACAGGTTTTAAAGGCCTAAAGTTTTGCTTGAGAAGGAAATTCAGTTTTGTAGGTTTCTGTTTTTAACTCAGTGAAACAGCCATTCAGGGACTGAAGCTCAGTTTTTGATTGAGATATTACCCAGATTGGATAAGGTTTCAAAATCTTATATGTATGAGCTCTACCATGTGAGTGGCACAGACTGAAACAGGATACAGAAGGAGGGCTCAATCTAAGTTCAACCGCCTATCTGCACAGTGACATTTTTTGAATTTGTTTAGACTAGTGGATCATTTCATCACCCAACCCATGATAATAAAAGTGTGATGACAAGATCACTTTATAGTATTGCATTGTTTATATTTACCTTCTATAATACATTTCTTGTAAACAGAAAAGGCTAGCATTTCTTGAATTGGAATTTAAATGTGATCTTCGTTAGTAGCATCTCTGAAGCGGATTGTAAGTTTTGAAAGACAGCCGAGAGCCCCACTTCCCAAAGCTTTGACATATATTATGCTTCCTGCAAGTGAAACCATCTTTGTAAACCAAACCTGGAAATACACTACATTAACAAAGGAAGAGACTATATTTTTAAAATTTTGCAACCCAATGATGAAAATTTGTGCATTTCTCATTGTTGTGTTCAATTTACATGAGGCATTAGGAATATTACTTGCATCAACTTCAAATCTCTCATTCCACTTGACATCATAAAATACTTTAATTATGTTGTGTGAGTTATAACACCTGTTATCATTTTTTTAATGAAGAGTCAGGAACAAAGAGAACAAGCAAGAAAAGGTCGAAGAAATATAAATATACTAAACCCCAATGAATTTTCTTGTCAGAAAAAGAATTACATAAGGCCAGCTCTAATTTTCAAAGATAAATTCATTTGAATGATCTGTGCTTGATTGAAAAAGATGATGTAAATAATCATTACTAAGTGAAACTATGTTAAACACTTTATCTGGTTGCTGAGTACGCCCCTCTAATTTAAACCTTAAACAACCTTCTAGTAAAAAGTAAAACATAGACAAATTTGCTTCATAGATTTTCATTTATTCTTTTTGAGTTAAAGTGGAGCTAGTTAATTTCTAATCTAATTTAGGATTTACTTGAGTTTGATCAAGTATGTATGCTTTAGCAATGATGAATTCTAAATAACTGTAGCAAGTTTTTATAGTGCTAACTTTTCTTGATTTAAATTTTATTTTAGAACATGCAATTGAGGCTATTCAAAGTGATTTAAGGGTTGGGGTGGGCATAAAGATGGGATCAGGTTCAAATCCTAGTGGGGACAAGGAATGAAGAAAAAAACTTACACCAAAAGAATTGCATTTGGTGGTTCAAGCCTGGCTTTAGGAACAAATGAAACTCTGCTTTACTACCAAAAGTCTTATTTACTCAAGCCTAAGCTTTAGGAATGAATGAAACATCCTCACTTACCTTGAGTGTCCATAACTTCAAAAATTCCTGCCGCTGAATTTCAGGGTCTGAAATAATAGTTAAGGATTCTACTTCACCAGGGGAGAAGTACCGACGAGCAAAAGACAATATATTGTTCTTTGTCGTCCGCTGCTTTTCCTCCACATCAATACGATCTGCTTGATTAGAAAAGTAAATCCAACAGTTCATTAGATTTCTCATCAACAGCAACAATAATGACAACTAAAGCAGATACCAATCATGTAATCCAATATAGTCACGACATAAGCTGAAAATGAATATGCAGCACATGGATGGACTAGAGTCATACCGGTGAATCCAGAGTCACTCCACAGGCTATCAAAGAAGAAGTGTGAGAGATGTTGAAATGCAATGGTGGCGTGTTCCAGTCATAATGATCTTGCCAATCTAACTGTTCACATTTCAGTGGAAAAAGTAACAACAAAAAACATATTAAGACTCAAAAATACAAGAGAAGGAGAAAAGACACAGAAATTTAAGGAGGAACATACTGAAAATCCATCAGGCACACTGATTTAAGAAAGGAAAACTAACCTCAGGCTTCCCATAGACGTTCTTCCTAAACTTCAGGGATGTTGGACTAACTTGAGAATTTATCTGATCTAGCAATAGACAATGTTATTAAGAATCACACAACCTTAGCAAACATAACATCTTAAATTTTCCTCTTAAGAGCAACCTAATTTAAGAAATAAATAAACAGAAAAATAAAATGAAGCAAAACAAAATCCAAGAAATTTTGCCGGGAAAAATGGACACACATCTTGCAATGGTAGTGCGAACCAGTGCACGGGCTAGCAGTGCACTCTTTTTAAGATGGTCTCCATGCATTCGAAGAACATTTTCTTTCTCACATGGTGATAAAATTTCTAAATATTGATTCAGAAGGGTGGCACTCTTCACTTCGTCAGGTAAAATGTACCAAAAGTGGGTTTCCCTGCAAATAGAAGAAAATTGTTGATAATTGCTTTGGATACTAAAAGTTTTGGAAGAAAGAAGTTACAGAGACAGCGTTAGATAATGTCAAAACATATCAAAACACAGAAGTAATTGCATAAAAAGTCCCAATTTGCACTCATCAAACATATACAAAGCAACAAATCAAAATAAAACATAAACCACAGCCCAACCCACAACATCCAATCCAATCCAAATCCCACCAGCAGACCAAAAATAGTAATAACAAGAGCACCTAAAATAGGGTATAAAAACTAAAAAAAATGTTAAAGCTAAGTCATACATTTGAGATGGAAGCTGTACAGGGACCAGAGAAGATGAAGAAACAGAGAAGTTCCTCTGAAAGCAATGTATCTTCATCGTAAAACTCGCCTTGCGAAGAAATGAGAACATATACACCGTCTTCTAGACCATTCTTTCACAACATCATCAAAGTACTGCTAAAAAGCTAAGTAGACTGCCAACCTGCAATACAAGAAGACAATCAGGTCAGAAACATCAAAGTTATGTAATAAGCATCTCAAGTATCATTTAGACAAGCATCTAACTTTCAGGCCATAGTACAACCATTGGAGCAGCCTCCACAGAGGTCAAGTAGAACCAACAACAAAGATGTATCAAAATGTGAGTCAAGTAATCAATGTAATGTACTTGATGTTCCAGTAGAATATGAGAACAATGGAATTGTGAGAAGAGTGGGAGATAGTGTGTATTGTGCCTGTGTATGTTGATTTTCAAGATTTTTGTTCCGTTCTTTTCTCAAGTGTAGAATCTCCTCTTCCTATTAAGTTGCAAGATTCTGAACAACTTGACTCAAGAAGAAGCAAAAATAAATATGTACAAATATGATCACTCATAAATTAACTGGGGAAAAGGCTCATAAAACATTCCTTGTTGGCTTAATGGAGAAATAATGGGGAATTCATTAACAGGGACAAGCACTTAGAAGATTTTACACAAGTATAAACTAAAAAGTTTAAGACCATCGGCGAATTAACATATGTTTACCATATGCATCAGAATCTGGATAAATCAAGACACAATGGACTGTACATGATATTGTAATCATAAATTAAATCAAAATCACATCCAATTCTAAAATTCCTGTTACACACTTGACACAGCAGTTCCTAGTTTCAAGCAGATCTTTAAATAAGTCCCTCATTGAGTTGGCAGTTCACTCAGTTCCTCTAAATCAAACCCCGTGAGCTGTGAAACCAATTTCTAAATAGATCCCAAAATTCTATTCAGAAACCCCAAGCAAAATCAGAAACCCTTACTAGACATGAAGCTACAAGGGAAAGAAAATGAAGAAACTCAGCCCTAACCAAAATCATGGCTATTGATGAAACATACATCAAGTAATAAAAAAAAAAAAGAAGTTTATAGCACTCATCCCACAACAAAACTATTTTCCACACACAAAAACACATGTGAGATAATAGTTTTCAGAGTTTGTTTCGAGAAAAGGCTCTCACGTGTATATGGAGCATGATTAAAATAAGCACGATTAATAAAATTTATATTTACAAATATTTGAAAATATATCAAATATGTTGAGAAAATACCGAGTTCCTGAAGAGACTTGTTTTAAAAGACAGTAAAGAACTGTTTTCAGAAACATTTCCATGTATCATTTTCTAGCCAGGAAAACGTGTCTATAGAAAGCCTTTGTAGAAAAATTGTAATGGTGAAGAACCATTTTCGAAAACATTTCCAAATAGATTCCATTGTTTTCTAGCTAGGAAAATGTCTGCATAAAAACCCTGATAGAAAAATCGCCTACTTTATCACCAGGATAAGTCATACCTCATAAACATCTCAATTCCCAAATATCGTACTCTCATCGATACTCATCAAGGCAGTACCTCTTCTCTCTTCCAAGAAAATACCAAAACACCAATCTTGAAAGCACAAAATTGATTATGTTGCTCCATATTCACATAATCTAGCATGATACAGTTATTAGTATCTTGTACTCATTGTCCTCACTGAGGCAATTATTCCCTTCACCCCCATGGATAGTTGACATGGAACAAAATATAGAATTCCCTTGCACCCTCCTGTAAACTCATTACGGAAAATTCTAATAGAAGATGGGTTAATCAAGTTCCTCTCATCTTTGGACCAGAGCCAAACAAACTTTACAAGCCAATACATACCTGAGTAAATTAAGAGCCCTGTATCTCTAAAAGACTATGTTTGGCTCCTGTAAAGTGCTAAAGAAAGAAAAAGATTCGTAAGGAGAAAGAATTATCTCATTTTTTATTTTACTGAGAAATTTTCAAATGAGATTCATCTATAATTAAAATTAGAGAAATTGGATTAAAAGGTACAAATCTCAAAAATATTTGCAAGAATGAGGTTAGTTTTGCAAAATAAACGGAATTTGTCCCTTTTAAATGGATTATCCTTAAAATTAATAAACTGCTTAAATTATTTAAAAATTTATACAAAAAGAGTATACATGGGTTTGAAAAATAACATAAAAAATAATTTCTTAACTTTAAATCCTTTTTTTCTATGGTTCTTCCTATTTTCCACTTTACTTTCTTTGGAAACAAATTCTTCCATCGAGACACAAGGATTAATCACAACAAACCAACCAAACCACCCTCCCTCGTTTTCAATAAATTTCACCAATCCCGTTTCAGTGATTTGGGAAAATGCTTCTTCCCCAAATCCATTTTAGGGTTCAAAAACTATCAGCTCGGGAAAAAGAAAACCAAAAGGATGAGGTGTTTTTGGAAGTACAAATAAGATTAGCAAATATCCGAAAATGCACACTTACAGCATCGATCAGTAGAACAATTCCACATAAATTACATGACATTCACTTCGAATTCTAGACAACCTTTGAAATTAGAACGATGAAAAAACTAAATCAAATCAATTCCACATGGAAATTCAAATTCAAACAACAAATATTCCATAAAAAAAATCACAGGAAAAAAAGAAAAAGGAACATTTTTCAACCTGTGAGCCACCCATATACAGAACGAAGCAAAACCAAAATGAGAAGAAGAAGGCAAGAAACCCAGAAGGAACCTTAAACGACGTCGTTATGCACTGCCTCTATGGCCTATGAGAAAGAAAGAGAGACAAACTACTCCCCACTCATGGAGAGACGAATCGTTTCGGATCCCTCTTTTCTTTTCTCTTTTTTATTTTTTTTATTTTTATTTTTATTTTTTATCATAAGGTGTTTTAAGTAGGTCCATACATATATAAAATACACCTTTAAATCGATTTCATCTACATATTAATACTAAATGCTTCAAAAAAATAAAATAAAAACATTAAAATTACATATATTCTTATTAAAATTAAAAAATAGTATGATAAAATAAATTATACATATAACAATAAAGAAATCAATTTTTTATAATATTTATATTTTTCATGATATTGAATAAAAGTGCAGATATATTAATATTATAAATTTATAAAATGAAATATAATTAATATTTAAATTTGAATATATTCAAAATGAAGTCAAAATTAATTATTGAATTTAAACTAATACGTTATATATATTTTATTTGGCATGTTCAAGTATGGGTTATGACACTGTGTTTAAATGAGTCGTAGGAAAAAGAAAGGTCCGGGTTTAAATCGCCAGTAAGTAAACTACTTATGTTATAATTAAAGTATTTAATTATATTTGGAGTAAAATTTTGAATTATTGGGTTTTTAAATTATGATGAGAAAGTCAGCACAACGATCAGTCGCTAAACGATTTAAGGAACACTGTGATCGAGCTTGCTTTGAACAATAATTTAGTTAGTATTATGTTTTTTGAATGATATTTTGTGAAGAATGTTGATAAATGTTCAGAAAATATTTTAGAAAAGTTGCAAATTATGAATGTAAAATTGCTCTTATTTCTGACCAAATTATGATTTTATTTATTTATTTTTATTTTGGAATTGTTGAAATATGATTGTCCCATCTCATGGGCAAAGTGGGATTGGGATTTGGGCCTGTCGTGATCTCATGGGCTCTACAAAGTTGTACCATTTGGTCAACAGATGAGCACGTGACCCCCTATTCCATTATTGGAAAGTACTACACGTCTCTCCACAAAACTTTATCCCCATTCTCATACCATAATATAAATCTTGAACTAAATTATGTTTAATATAAATATATTCATAGTCTTTGAGACCTCACTAAAGTGATAAAATAATTAGGATGCATTACGAGATATATCATGCTCGAATTCATATAAGAATAAAGTATTACGATTTGTAAAGATGTGAGATAAGATCGGGGGATATCTCAGCTCAAATCCATATAATATGTAAAATAAATAATAAATAAAAAAAAGCAAGTTTTCGCATATTTATTTGAAAATAATTATAAATATGACATAAAAAATATAAAATATATTATTCAATAGAGTTTTGTAAAAAGTAATCGTGTTTCAAGTATGACATTTGTTAGATATTATTTAAATAAATTATAAATACTATCTTAATAATCACAACAAACAATGTAATGTCTATATTTTATTAAAGTAGTACATAAATGCTATCATACTTTAAATACGTGAAATTATATTAGATCATGTATTTTACATATTTTATGTCATATTTAAAATTATTCTAAAAAAAAAATTAATATTTAAATGTTGTGTGTTAAATGATTAAATTTAAATAAAAATAATTAAAAAATAGTTTGATAGATTAAAATCCTTAATTGAGAAAATTGTTTAAAGGGAAAAAATAGCAAGATAAGAGAAAAGCTATAGGACCACGTGGCATTGCCTCATTGGTTCTAAGCATATTATAGGCATTCGCAAGTCATCAGTGATCGTTGAAACCAACGGTCTCAGCTTAAGGTGCGCGAAACACCACCACCCGCGGCGCACCGGAAAAAGACCCGGACTCCAAACCTCCCTCTGAACTCCACTTCATAAAGGGATTCGAATCCGAAACTGTTAGATGGTATTCCAGTATTCACAGCGTACTAGAAAAGCGGGACAGTGCTTAAAAAAGCAAAATATATAAAAAAATGAAAAATAAAATAAAAATAGAAATAAATCGATTTATTCCCAAGATTTTTCATTTCTTCCATCAGAAGTTTCTTCTCTAACCTCTCTCTCTCTCTCTCTCCCTCTCTATCCGGAACTCGCTCTGCAACTCAGTCTCTGTCGACTCAGTCTTAAATACCTAACTTTTCCAAAATCCGACGCTCTCCATCCGAGTTCTCCGGTCACACGGCGATCACTCGTGAAGTAAGTCCTATGTTGAGGATTCCCAAGAACTCTCTCAAAATTTTATGTGATTTTTATTTTATCTCGAAATGCGTGTTTTCTTGGTGAATTATGAGGCCTATAGCTGTTAATTTTGTTTGTCTTGTTCTGTTTGGTTTCCGAGATAATGTAGGAAATTGAAAGAAAAAGAAAGAAAATGGAAATTGAGAGTTATTAAGTTTGTTTGGAAAGTAAGAGAATAGGAAGAGTGCTGCAGTGAGGTTTAGTGCGACTTTCTGGCTTAAATTAGGTGAAACAGCGGAGGACGTGATAAAATTTTTGATTTATTTTTATTATTTGAACTGTTTTTACTCTTGTTTTTAGTCGAGAATCAAGCAAAGGTTTAGGGGTTTTTGCATATGGGGCATGGGAGCAGTAATGCATGTATAAAGTTTGAATTTTGGAAAGAATTAGAAAAATTAACTGTCTGTGTGAATTTTTTCTGGATTTTCAGTTTGTGTATTTGAGTTGCATGTGGTGGATTTTACATGGGAACCGTGGTTGGAGTTGAGGGGAATGATGAGGCCAAGTTTGAGGACTGCGTGGTTGAGAAAAGAAGCCCTGAAGCAACTCAGCCCGAGCAAATTGCTGACCCTGTTGTGTATAAGCTCGTTCGGGTAAATACTTAAATCATTTATATTAAATTTGCATAGTGTTCTGGTATTTATTGTTTTCAATGACTATTTGCTTAGGAAACAGAATTGGCATCTCCTGAATATGAAATATCTGATAAGGAGTGTGCTGGTATAGAAATGTGACTGGCAACTACTCTAGTGGTGGTTTGGCAGTTTCTGGATGAGGATGAGGTTTGGCTTCATAAGACTCTTGCTATCTAGTTCAAATCAGTCAATTTAACCACCATGGAGAAGTATAATTTTATGCAAAATTATGCCTTTTTTTTTTCGGGAGCTGAGTCACTGTGTTTATCACAGAAATTTACCATAGTGAGTTACATTGTTCTTTACTATCTTCATATGACTTGAGTTTGGGGTTTCCCGACCCCTTAAATGAATTAAAATATGGAATAAAGGAAGCTACATTCTTCTTTTAGTTCGAACTGGTTAGTGACTTTCACTTCTGGCCTTTTCTGTTTTGCTGTTTCGCTACATATGACTGTATGTTGTGATCATGAGCATTTCTTCCTTATTATAATGATGACTGGTTGGGCTGTCGTTTTTTGCACCTATGCTCTTTTGGTGGCACATTTATGAGTCCATTGTATACTTCATGTATACTTTTAGGGCTCACCAGCAGCGTTTCCTTTTTTATGATATTCTCTTGATAAACCCCTTAAAAAAAGAAGTTATGAGCATTCTCCGCAACTTAGTTGTGGTAAGCAATGGCATAATTTTCAGTATTAATATCACTTGTAGTTTCTCCAAAGGACTTGTGGATTTATTGCTATTATTCATTTCCAGTCTAAAAAAAAATGCTCAAAGCTTAATAAATGAATTATTGAAGCATTATCCCTGCCCGCGTTATTTGGAAGTCAGGCGCCTATGAGGGTTGGATTTTTCGCTTAGGAGACTATTTGGAACAAGGTCTTAGCTTTGGATTGAATTAAGAAGAGAGGGTAGATGTTGGCAAACAGAGTTGTTGGTGTCTCTCAGAGGAAGAGATAGTTGAAACATTTTCTTGCACTATGATTATGATAAGGAAGATGTGGAATTTGGTGTTTTCTTTCTTTTAGTTTTTGTGGATGTTTTTTTTCTCAATTAGAGAGATGTCACTAGGGTAGTAGGGTTGGGCTCTCGCTGAGAGGGATTTTTTGTGTTTTCCTTTGAGATAGGTGAAACACTTATAAGGATTTTTTGTGTTTTATTTTTGTATTATCTTGGGCCGGTATTTAGCTCATCTTCTTTAATACATTTCTTACTTATCAAAAGAAATCAAAGGGGTAGTAGGGTTCTTTAATTGGGTAAAAAGAATTAAGAGTTTGGTGTATTGTACCTTTATGCCTCTTCTGAACTGTTTGAAAGGAGAGAAACAATAAGGCTTTTTATATTGAGGGTTACCAGTCTAAGATTTGAAACTTTCTTTTCTTTGTTCTCTCTGGGGTTGGGCTAAGGTGTATGTAGGTTCTTGTCCTTCTCTTGTTGATTTTGTGGATTGGTTGGGTTCTGCTCGAGGAGGTACCGATTCCCTATCGTTCCTCTTTTCTTCTTTGAGACTCTGTCTTCTGTCCTGTATATATCACCAGTGTACTCTGTGGCACCTTTTTGGAGTGCCTTTTTTGATACATTTTTTTTATAGGTAAATTTTTTTTTAAAATTTTTTTGTCACATTGAGGCTCAAACCTAGAAACTCCCGTAACCTCATCCCATCCCTTTATCACTTTAGCCAAACCTTAAGGCCGGGCCTTTTTAATACATTGTTTTATACCATTCCAAAAAAAAGGAAATCTTTAGTGGTCTTAATTGAGGTGGGAATGTGAAGGGGATCCTATTTGTAGTGATCCTGACTGATATGGACTGAAGCCAACCCTATTTCTTCACTCCTCCCTTTTCTGTGTAACCAGCTATGAAGCAAATTTAGAAAGAACTTCTTAATGCCTATATTAGAAAAAAGCAGGAAGGGAATTTCTTAGCATCAAGCTGCACTTAAGTAAATTTTATGCTGAAATATATGTCTAGTTTATTCGCAAAGTGATTATTAATTTTTCAAACTCATTTGCTATCTTAATTTCCAGGTTGATGGTGATGGGAGATTAGTGCCTGCAACAGATGATGAAGTTATGGAAGTTGAGGACTTGCTTGAAGATTTTAAAGTTGAAATGCCTTTTGTTTCTGACACTGGGCAGACTGTAGAATGCACTTCCAAAGAAGAGATCTCTGGGAATCCTCATTTAGAGTGTTCAGAAGGTCGATAATGTACTTTTTAGTTTTATCTCAACCTTTCAATTATATTTTATATATATATATATATATATATATATATATATATATAATTTTTTATAGGCAAAAGAGCAATATATTAACAAAGAGGGCAAGCCCTAGGTATGCAAGTAAGCACCAGGAATGAGCAAAAAATAGGAACTAAAATTGACCACCCAAAAAGAAGCGGACTAGAGAATGCAGAAGAGCAATCTTATAATTGAATTATCCCCCTCATAGATTAACCCAGCCCAAGAGATAAGAGAATTATTGTCGTCACATCAACTGTGATCAGGGGGCATTTTGGCTCTAACATAAAATAAATGAGATAGAAATATGTGCCTTTGTCTGACTGTAGGCAGGATTAATGTGTTATGATGACTAGAGGCTATAGTATGATCTAGTTTGGGATGTTCTGGTAAAGTCTTTTTTGCTCCATTTACAGCTTCATTGTTTCTCATTGAGGCTTGAATTTCCTTTATTGTGTCAACTTGCAAGTACTTTTGAGTCAAGAAAAAGGCACATTTCACTCTCGAATCTCCATGGTATTTTGTTTTTCATTATGATCCAAGCTATTGTATAGCATGTGAATTTCATTTCCATGTACTCTTTATCTTTATCTGCATCCTCTTTCTTAAAATTTTCTTTTTGTATAATTTTTATGCAAATTAATAGAAGCATGCTTTCGTTATAGTCACTGTTTAAGCTTATGCTTTCTTGGTATGCCTTTCTCTTACCGTCTGCAGCTCCATTACCATGCCCTGCTTGTCTCATCATCATCTGAGTTATTGGATTTTTATTTCTTCTTGTAGAGCTTCTCTTTTGAGAGAATTGTATGGTTTGATTTTCTGAAAAAAATTTATCCAAACTTTAGCTGTTTCCAAGTGAATCAACTCATTGGTGGCTCATTTCCTGCCTGGATCTTTCCACATCAATTTCCTGAATGATCTAATATTTTCTCCAACACATTCAAGTTTTAACACATTTGATTGGTACCTATCAGTATGTCTGAATGAGCTATACTTTTCAGGCATATTGCAATCAGAGAAAGCAGAAATAGATGCAGAAAAATTAAGTGCACGACTTGAGGTACTGGTTTATGCTCCGTAAGATATATATTCCCTTTTTGTTTCAATATGCAAGTGATTTATGCTATTTTACTACTACTATTTCTACTGCCACTATGTTAGTACAATACTTGAGATTAATATCATGAATCCGTGTAAGTATCCTGCATTTCATCTTGTGATCCTAGTCTTTTGCTTTCTTTGCATTAGTAAATACCCATTATTTATGTAATCTGAGTTCTTTTTGTTGTTTCTCCCTTTGATTTTAAAAATGCTTCGTTATACCTTTTTTTGTGAGAAAGAAATCATTTTCCATGTGCACCTTTAATAGACGTACACATTCATGTATGCACACACACACCGCCACACCTTTACATGTGCACTCAACACCTCAAACATCAATTGGTAGGGTCTCTATGTTAATATGAACCTCTCAAACTGATATCATCATGTCTTTGATGGGCTAGCCTCAAACTTAATCCAGATTGATCATTGTGAACGTGAAAAATCTTTATTTGTATTTGGATGTAAAATAGAATCATCTGTACTATTTTCAAATTAAGATTCACATGTAATATTCATAAGATACAATCTTTTTCTGTGTCACAACTCAGACATATGACCTCAACTAGGCAACTCGTTTAGATATCTAGGTTGTTGCATTGCTTTGAATAGAAACCCCACAAGAAACTGTGGATGCACAGCACTTTGATCAAGTTAAGCCGTGTGCTAAAGCACTGTGATGTGCAAAACGGCTGGCTTTGCTTGTTGAGGAAATTGTGTAGTTGTGGTCCTTGTGGATCCAGAAATATCATTATAAATTTGGACTTATGGGGAATCAATCATGTAACTGTTAGATAATTTATGCCACTGGGCCCTGGCTTAGGTGGCAAGGGGTGAAGCTGGGATTGAGCAGTTCCCAGGTTTGATTCCATGTACCAAAAAATGTCACCTGATAGAGAAGCGTTGGACAATCTTTGGAAGTTATTAGCAGGATCAATTTTTACTTGACATGCCTGTGTTGCAGTGTTGGCACTGACACCTTTGTCATGTTTGACTTGTTATGGGAGTCATCATGTGGCGAGTTACATTTTTGTGCTGGACATGATTGCATCCCAATCTGTAGTTAGATTAAAAAAACTAAACACAGTTGGTTTTTCATCTTATAATATTTCATCACTGTAGCAGAGACAGTGAGCATGCTTATCTGCATCGCTTTCTTCCTTCTCAGAAAAAAGTACACAGGTGTGTAATGCGTGCCACTGTTAGACCAGATATCTTGTTATCAATTGTACGTAGGAACTTCAACTGTGATGCTCAATAATTCCTTGCAATTTATTACTCCTGTATATTTTACATCAGACATCTTTTTAATTGTTTGATTCAACTGTCTTTACCTTATATTGTGCTGACTTCTGCACCTAGTTTTAGCTACTTTTGTTTTGTATTTCCATTAATATGCATTCGGTTTACTCAGCTATTAATTGTCTTGGATCGTTTTCGGCCTAAACTATCTTGTAGTATATCGGGGAGATGTTGCAAAAGGTTAACCAGGAAGAGAGGCTCCGCTTAGCCTATGGATCTCCTGATCATTCTTCTGCTTATATGAATGTAGACACCCAGTATTCTGATGAGCATGATAAATTGCCTGCTATTGACAAGAAGCTCCAATCTAAAATTCCCTTGCAGGAAATTGTTCCGTCTTCAGTGCGGAGTTCAAATTATACTCACATTGATCAATCTGGGAGTGTTGGGGAATGCTCAAACCCTCCAGGTGGACCAATGGAAAGTGGATCATCAGCTTCGGCTGTCTGTACTAGTTTGAAGCCTGATTTTACTAAGCTGAAGGGGGAAATATGCTTGGATAACCTATCAATTAGAGAACTACATGAAACTTTTAAAGCAACATTTGGGCGAGAAACTTCTGTGAAGGACAAGCAGTGGCTTAAGAGGAGAATTGCCATGGGATTGACTAATTCTTGTGATGTCTCTACCACAACATTCATAATCAAAGACAACAAATTGGTCAAGAAAGTTAAAGAAGAATTGTGTAAGAGTGTGGATGGTACCCTAATAGAAGATGCAGTAGATATGCCAAAAAATGATAACTCCAGAGATTCACCTACTAGCCACAGTAACCAAGGGGACGCTCATCCAATTCTTTCTGGTAAGAGAGTGAGAAACCCTAGTGTAGTATATGATTGTGGAAGTGATGATCTTCTCACAGAGCAGTTTGCGGGAAAAAGAATCCGAAAGCCTACGAAGCGATATATTGAAGAACTTTCAGAAGCTGATTCCAGAGAATATGGTGGAAGGTCAACATCATCGGTCAGAAATTTTGTACATGGTCAATCATCTAAAATCTCGCTGCCAGACCTGTTCGAAATGTCTGTTCTGAGGAAAACGGTTGTCACGAGCGATTCTGCTTGGAGGGGTGCAGGGTTCGAGGTTCCTTATGTTTCTAGGGTCCGAAGAAGCCGTCCGAGGAAAAACTTTATGACTCTTATGGTATGCGAAAGCATTGTTTTCTTCTTGATAGATAAGATTTATTATTGACAAAAAAAGGGTATATAGGTTCTATAGGGAGCTCATGCATGCATGTGGTATACTCAAAAACCAAAAGTTTATAGAATTGTTCCAATTCCTAGAAAACTCCTAAAAATCAACCGTAGGCCCAATATTTTCATTTTCATTAAGTTAAGCTGTGTATCATTTGGAAAAGATTCTCATTTTTATGTTTGTGTTTCTGTAAGAATCTGTTAACTTTTGAAAGGTTCCTCACCTGAAAACACATTCTACGAATGTCCTTGAATGTTGCCTATCAAAAAAAAAAAAAACCCCTTGAATGCAAAAACTTCTTTGACCTTTCCAACCTTTCTGGGTCAAGGGACCACAGTAGTATGGTCCCCTTTGGCCTAAACGGAGTCTGAATTAATTGTTTACTAGCTATATACTCGGCATGTTGATTTTTTACTTATCAAATGTGTGTGTGTATTGCATGTTGATTTTTTAGCATGATTTATTGGCCATGTATTACTACACATCCTAATGCTAGCATTGCTAACCATCTGAATGTTCTGTTTGTTTGTGTTCTCTCTTCTGACGATTTCTTATTTATGCTATTCTTTGTATGAGTTTCTGGTCTTTGATGACGGTCCTACTTTTATTCATGAGTCACGTTTGAATATATTGTTCCTTTTTTAGAATTGTTTCTAAGAATTTTAAATTTGATACAAATGTGATATTGATGTGTGTGAATTGCAGTGTCAAATTCAATGCCAATGGTAGGGACATGGCAGCTAAGCTAGTGAAGAGGGCCCTTGGTGTGCGTTGTTCTCGAACAGATAATGAAGGTGGGGACAAAGCTTTGCAATCCAAACCTGCTCCTAAGCGGCTTCCGCTGCCGGTGAGACACTACAAGTCATTTAATAATACATTCATCTTTGGTTATTCAAGTAGACAACTCTTTTCATTTAATTATTGAATATGTTGGTAGTTGGATGGGACGTTGTCATGTTTCATCTAGTGGAATTTTCTTGGTGGTATGGGGGGCGCACTGTTTTATTAGTCCCTAGCCATGCTGGTAGTCTTTTTTCTTTTTTTTTTTTGTCAGGGGAATTTCTTCTTTTATTTATTTTTCTTTTACTGACTAAATAACGATCTATGTTATAAGCACCTTAGGCCAATGCTTTTAGATGGGGGTGGCAAAGTTTGATTTGATTTGTTAACATGACATGAACCCAACTGGCTTTTTGTATGTTTGAGTTGAGTTCAAATAGGTTTTGTCAAATTTGTGTCGACTTGAATAATGCATTTGATAAATAGGTTTTGCTTAATGTGTAAACATAAATTTGACCTGAATTGACCCATTAATAATCTTGCTGATGACTTGCTTATATCATTCGCTATTTAACCCAGATCTGAAAAAGTAATGACATGTATTTTCTTGTTTTGAACAGTTCTGGTGATGAGGAAGTGACTCATCCAGTTAAAAAAATTTGAAATTCGAAACAGTGTAAAAAACATTCGTATGCCAATAGGTCAGAATTTATTTAGAAAACAAATGAGGGAATAGGTTCTTATATTTAATTGATTATGCAGAACTGGACCTAAGTCAGGTTCTTGTCACTAGCTCTAAGACATGCTTTGGTTGATCCAGTACAATTAGGCTCCATTTGGAACCCGGAGAGTACTAAGGAAAGAAAATGGAGAGGAAAAGTGAAAGGAAAGAAAATTTGAGGAAAATAAAAAATAGGATAAAACTTAATAAATTAATTCTATTTAGTTATTGAAGCTTATTTTATTTGCTTATCTCTATTATATAAGGACCAAAAAATTAAAAAATATGCAAAATTTTGAGAAATTTTGATTATATTTTATTTTTTTTCATATTTTTATATTTTTCATGGTGGAACCAAACATGAAAAAATCATTTTCCTTAATATTTTTTTTTCCTTAATACTTTTCGGTTTCGAGGTTGTAGCATGTGTGGAAAAAACCCATCTCTCAAGAACGATATTTTGCTAATTTCTATCTTTTTATCTCTGAACTGATGATGTATGCATACCGATGGGAATTTTTTTCTTTATCCAGCTTCTTGGTGAACCAGTAAAACACGAGCAATTCTCAGTAGCAGACACAATTGAGCTGGAGCAAAAGCTGGGGCCAAAACATGTGGATTCATCCGGAGACACTTCTGATGATAACGTTGTTACTGTGCCCACAGCCAAAGGTGGAACAAGAAGGAAGCATCATCGAGCTTGGACTCTTGGCGAGGTTACGAAGCTAGTTGAGGGCGTGTCTCGGTATGGAGCTGGAAGGTGGTCTGAGATCAAGCGGCTCGCCTTTGCATCCTATTCATACCGAACATCAGTTGACCTCAAGGTACATTTCTGGGATGGGATAAATAAAGATGGGACTGTGAAACCGAAAAATAATATGCATATGAATTTGAAAATCATGTAGTGAAACTAAGAACAGTTAAGCATTGGGATTAAGCTTTTTAGCCTTTTAAAAAGGATGCTATGCTGACAACTTGTTTCGTAATTGTAGGACAAATGGAGGAACCTACTGAGGGCTAGCTTTGCATTATCACCTGCTGAAAAAGGGGTAAGCACCATCTTTTTGTGTATTTGGTCTCACATATCCAATAAGAGAACCTTAAAAACGCATGGTTTTAAAAGGTGCAAGGCACGGGTTTTTGTGAAGTGAACTGTGACCTTGGATGCACATCAATTTTATAAAATGATTCAAAGTACGATTTTATTAATGAAAAATTAAATATTCCTAATATTTAAAGAAATTTTCAATGAAAAAAGGAGTGAAATTCTATATAATTAGAAATTTTGAGAATAAATATGTTTTAAAAATAAACTATAGTCTATAAGGCGTGCCTCTTTAGTAAGGCGCAGCATGTCTTAATTGAGGCCCTATAGCTAGGGAGTGATTGTGCATGCACCTCTGATGAAATAGAGAACCAGGAAAAAGAAAGGTGCAGCCCTGCTACTATGTAGGTGTTCAGGATGAAACTATGTAGATGTTCAGGATATTAAAGCCAACACAGTTCTATACTTCTCATGGAGCAAAACATCTCATCTTTTGTCCAGTTAATGTTAGGGGTGTAATCGTGTCGTGTCGATACAGAGCTAAGTTCGAGCTCGAGATTAAAAAACTCGATCAAGCTTTTTTTTTCAGATGTTTGAAACTAGACTCAAAAAATAGTCGAGCCACTTGAACTCAACTTAATAAAGTTCGAATCAATTAAAAAATTAATAAATAATTATACTCGAACTCGACTTGACTTAAGTTCGACTTGATTAATAAAATGATAAAGCTCAGTTAAGGTTGCGAACAGGTCGAGTTGAGCATTGTGATAATTGAACTTGATTCGACAAGTTACTCGAGCTTGATTAACTTCAAGTCGAATTCGAGTATTTTACAAGTCGAGATCGAGTTGCTTGACTCGTTTGATATCACCTTGTGTGCGTGTTTGTGTGTTCATGCACGTGCTTCATATGCCACCTAAAATGCATGCTTTCTTCAACCTTCAAACACATCGATCATTATGCACAAATCCATGTACTTACATATCTATGCAAAATCAATTGGACCCAAAATTTGGTCTTTGGCTCTCGCTCTTCCGCTATTCTCCCTGCTTTCTTCCTCGCTCAGATTTCCTAATTATGCTGTTTTCCATTCCTATTTCACGTTTACTGCTAATCCTGCCATGTTTAATGCTCAATTTTACGCAGATGAGTTCCCGAAAACATGGATCAATGCCCGTCCCAGCATCAATCCTGTTGCGAGTGAGAGAGCTCGCTGAAATGCACGCACAGGTTCCGCCCAATCTGGGCACAAACAAGCTGCTACCTGGTTGTGGTGGGAGGACTACTACTGCTACTGTACATGAAACTAGGGCTGGGTTCTTGTAATACCACTGTAAATAATAAAAAAAAAAATAGAAAAAAACAAGAAAGTTTAGCTGTCTAAATTAGAAATAAAGACTGATCCAAAACACTAGAGAACTGGCTCCTTAAATTATTTTTTTTCCCCACCCCTGTTGGTGCTTCTTCTTCTTCTCGCATGAATGGTAGAGATTGTAGGACGTTAACCAACTAGTTTTGAGAACGTCTATACTGCTGATGTTTCATATTTTTTTCTTTGTTTCGATCTCAGATCTCGAAACTTCATCCTATCGCCTCTCAGTATGTTTTTCCAGGTAGGAAGCTGTGTGGCTGGATGATGATGGGTTTTTTTTTTTTTTTTTGTAATTTTATTATTAGGTGAGATGGTTGAGGTTTTTCTTAGTTAAAGTAGTGGTTACGAGTTCGTGTTTTGGGAATGCAGTCGTATTATGTGGTATAGTTTTATCGTTTTTATGGTTCCTTTTAGCTCGTGTGAGGAAACCGACAGTCAGGAAAAAGTTGACATAATTCAGTTTAGATATACCATGATATCTCTTTGGGTTTAATGAAATAAGGTATTTTGATTAAAAGACTCCAGAATTTAAAAGTAGCCTATTTTCTAAAGTGATAATGTAAATACATGAAATGAACAGGGTATTTTTGTCTAAAGTGTTGTTTTTCAAGAAAATCATGGATGGGTTTGAATGGAAATAATGGGTCCTTAGTAGTTAATAAAAGAATGTTGAATTAGCATTTTAAAATTGAAGGGTTGTGCATCGTAGAAAAAGCAAACCATAAAAATATGTTCGATAACCAGAGGCACTTTTCTTTTTTTCTTATTTTTTTGGGAAAATGAAAATGTTTTCAGATTTAACTCTTTTTTTTAATTGTTTTCACTTGTTTTTTGACAAGTGCTTCAAAAATTAATTGTATTAATATGAATAATAATTAAAATAAAAATATTAACATAAAATAATTTGTAAATATATTTAATTTTAGAAATATATTGAAACGTTTTAGGTTGTCAAATAGAGTTTATTGGTATAAAATATAAAACCGTTTATTAGAATTGTTTTTTTATATTAGTAACCAAGCGGTCCAAAATCCGTATTTCTAAAAATATATTATATAAATTCATATGTATATTTTTGGTTTACTTCGGATGGTATCACATATTTGGCTTAAATTAAATATGCAAAAAGGATTAATTATATAAATAGTGTCTCTGTCTTTTTTTATTTTTACATTTTGGCATCTCGATTTTATGTTGTGTCAATTAAATGTTTGACTCTTAATTTTTAATTCAATAGCATGATTAGTCAAAAGCCTATCATGCTTTTTTTTTTTCTTTGAAACAAGCTTATCATAAATATGCCTGAATATGCCGCTGACTCGCCTGGCCGAGAGATATGCCTCATCGTCCATTCACCTCTGGAGATAGGCCTGGGCTGGGTTAGGTTAGGCCAACCAGATCTTTTACACTACTGTCCAACCTCGAGTACATTGGGTAAGGTGCTTGACAAGTCTGTGTGGGCTTCAAAAACCCATTATTAAAACCATTTTTTTTTTAAACTCCATTTCTCTTACTTAAAATTTAATGCACAAACTAAATTATACCTATATTTGACTTATATAATAAACTTTTAACAAAATACATATTATAAATAGAGTTACATAATGTATTTTAAAAAAATATCATAATAATAGTGGACTATCGCGTGGCCTGGTAAGGCCATGTTGACTCATGTTTTTAGTTAATAATATTATTTTAAAAAACACATTTAAACGCGTATAAAAATAAATATTTGTGATCCATGGTGACTACGCCGTCAAGCCACATGATATTTCATGTACTTCAAAGCCAGCGCTCAAGACACGATTTCAATGTAAAATTCGCTCACGCTTCAAAACACGACGCCGTAATTTACCGTGTCTTCGCACACGATTTCAATAAATTTATGAAGTCGTGTTTTAAAAACACGACAATGGTAAAATATTAAGTCGATCTCTCAAAACACGATTTCAAAGAAAATTCAAATCGTGATATTCAAGACACGACAGAATGTAAAAATTCTGAGTCATGCCTTCAAACACGATTTACAAATAACCTAAAATGCACTAACAACCTTCTTCCCTAATTCATCGCTCATAAATAAAATCAGTGTCCTCCAACATCAATATGTAAACCATAAATGCAACTTAATAAACTACCCGATGATAATGTCCAAAATATATAATAATGTCCAATATGATAATATCAAAAGTAGGTGTTAGTAGAAAGTGTCTAAAAAATATTATAAGTACAAAGGTCATTAAGTCCAACTTATGATAAACCACTAATGCGCGTCACGAAGCGAATCCCTTTCTTCTTTCTTTCGCCGCTTCATCATATACTCTGCATCTCTCGATATATTAGACCCCACTTTTCTGCATCGATATCTTCCTCACCCTTGTTCTCTCTTCCTCGGCCCACCGCCGTCCTCGCCTAATTTGCCCTGAACCAATGGTTGTGCGGCGGCATACTTGCCAGCTGTTAAGACGGAAGAGGATTTCGGCCACTACCTTCTACTTTCCGCGACCGCTCTCCCTCACACTTCCCTAACCGCACATCCAACTCAAACAAAATTAGTTTATTCACGCATGACGCTTGGGCTTATGCTCGCGGCAATGTAATGCTTTCATGCGCTTATTCACACGTATCAGTAATTTTACACCGAATTGTTTTCAAGACACCGACTTCGTAAATTTACACAAAAATCGCTGTCTCAAAGACACGATCAGTAATTTACAATCGAATGGTTTTGAAGACACGACTAGAAGATCAAATCGTTGGCTCTCAAGACACGACTTCGTGACTTAAGACCAAACTGTTCGAATACACGACTTCGTATTCTTACATCAAATCGCCTCAAGACACTCGTAATTTCATGAAATATCTATGCGGGCGCTTCACACACTCAAGGCCATGTGGGACCCTAAATATTTATTTTCTACCTTAATTTAAATAATATTTTAAAATAATATTATTATTTTAAAAGTCTCTGACCCTGCTTTAGCCCGTTTAGTTTGGCTGTGATCGAAGTGAGCCTCAGTGCCTCGAGCTTTTTGGAGACCCCTATGCTAAAGTAAAAAAAAATTGAATTCACATGGCATTCAACGATATTATAATTTTCTTATAATAATTTTGTTATCAAAAACAAGGAAACACATGTCTGAATTTTTTTTTTGTTCTTAAAAACATAGAGAATACAAAAAATACTAAATTTTAAAAACAAGAAAAGTTTTTAAAGAACACCAAAATGATGTTATTCTCTATATTTACAAAAACCGTTATCATGAACAGATTTAAAGAACAGGTCTACACTATTTGAGTGTTTTCTAATAACTATTTTTATGATCTCAATTAAATATTTTTTGTGTTCTTTTTTTTTTAAATAAAAAAGATTTAGGAACAAATTGTGTTATTTGTGTTTTCCTTAATTTGAGAACAAAAAACAGTTTTTTTAAACTGCAAACAAACATGCCTTTATATTTCTGAGATTTAGCTTTCAAAAGCGTTTTTAATCGAATCACCCTTTATCAAGTTAATTCCGGATGGAATAATCAATTCCTAGAAAGAGTATAATATGACCGAAATACCCTTAGAAAATAGTGAATATCCCAAATAAAAACCCAGAATCATCCTCACTCCATCACAAAGAGCCACTGGTCGGTCTGAGACTCCCAACTCCGATTTGCAAAACCCTAATTCGCCCGTACGCCTATCGCTTCAAGTACTCTCTTCCCTCTCAATACTCTGTTGATTTCATAAAACTTACACTTAATTGACAACAATATAAATTTCTTTGTTCTTCTCTTTTCTGTGTTTCCGTTTTGATGAGTTTTGTCAATTCAGTTGCTTAATTTCAATTTATTATTGCCAGAAGCGCCTTCTGGGAATTATCAGAGTAGGTAAAAAAGTTCTGGGCAGAAGGAGATTGTTGCTTTTGGTTTGTCTTTTTTTGTGGGTTATTGTAACAAAGGGGATTGTTTCGATTCCTGAAATTCGTTTCTCTCCTTTTGTGATTCTTGTGTTGGCAGATACGAGATTCGAGGTAGTTGGGATTTGAATATTTCAGTGAAGTGAGGTGAGTGGCTGCAATTCGGAGGAAAAATGGGGATCATAGAGAAGATTAAAGAAATCGAAGCCGAGATGGCGCGTACCCAGAAGAATAAAGCTACTGGTTCGTTTCATCATTCATCCTCAGTTATATTGCATAATTAGAATTTATTGACAATAGAAATGAAATTTTTTAGTGTTTTTTTTGCTGGATATGGGATCAAGCAGAAGTAGGTTATTGTTTATTTGTTGAATCGTTGAGTACGTTATGATAAGCATTGTCGGGTAAATAGCGATTGAAGCATTAGTTCAAGTTTTTTGGATTTCCATAAGTCATTCTTGTTATCATAGTCTTTCACTTCTGGACTGAGTCTCCTAAATTTCGTGAACTTTTGTACATCAATGTAGAGTATCATCTAGGTCAGCTCAAGGCAAAGATAGCAAAGCTGAGGACGCAATTATTGGAGCCCCCAAAGGTATGTAGATTTCGTGTGTTGCAGATGTTTAGTGTATTATTATTTTTTTTACTTTGAACTAGTCAGTTTTTTAAGTCTAGTGTCATGTATTAATTTTCTTTCATGTGTTTGTCTTCATTGATATTGTTATGTTTCTACATCAGTACTCATTTATAAATAAGCTTGTGGGTTTGTTTTATTTGTCGTTTTTCTTGTTTCATGGGTCAGGGTTCAAGTGGAGCTGGGGAGGGCTTTGAAGTGACAAAATTTGGCCATGGCCAGCAGATTAATTGGGTTTCAAGGTTTGCCTCCTTTATGAAACCCATGTGTTCTTATGCTTTATAAAACCGTGTTATGACTTCAGCTTCAGCTTCAATCGAAGATCACACAATGTAATTTATTGCCAAAAGAGGGAAAACGTTTGCAAGCACAAAGTTCGGTCTCTTGTTTTTGAGTTGATTGATGTTGAAAGTATCAAGCTGCAAGTTAAAAGGACAAAACGTGTCTTGCAATTTTTATACTTTCTAATATGTGAATTCTAAATGCATATGTATCTTATTAGTTTATAATTTTCAGGTTATTACCAATAATACCTTACTTCTCGCTGTTTGTTGATATTTGCATGTACATTTTATGATACATTGGTTTACTGCACAAAATTCCCTCCTTAGAATTTATTTTTGTTTGACAGTGTGGGAAAGTCAACACTTCTGACACTACTAACTGGGACACATTCAGAGGCTGCATCATATGAATTCACGACACTTACTTGCATCCCTGTATTATACACTGCAATGATACTAAAACTAGCTGCTTTGACCTTCCTGAATCATTAGCAGGCTCAAGGGAAGGGACGCAGAAAGGTGCAACTTACTTGTTTTACAATCATATTAAGTCTGTATATAGCAAATACTAACATTGCATCATTATCATACAATGAATGGTCTGTTTTCTTATTGACTGTTTTCCAAAATGAGATGCAGATGGATGTGTCGGTTGGCAGAGTTCCTTTTGTTGTCTGTTATTTGGGCTGGCTATGTGAAACATTTCCTTTGATATAACTGTTTGTCTGTTCAGGTTATTGCTGTTGCCAAGTCGTCAGACATTGTGTTAATGGTTCTTGATGCCTCAAAAGTAAGTATCTCCTTGTTTAGTATTTGCTGGTTGATGAATCAATATTGTGGTTACTGTAATCTTTTATAGATTGGAAATTTTTTTCTGATTTTACTAATTTTATTTTCACCCTCAGTTATCAATACAATTAAATAATGGTTGATGTTCTAATATTATTATTTTTCATATCAAGATGCCAAATATCATTTCTAGCCTTATTGTTCCTAAGCATGGCAGTAGATTATTCTATTGTTATATTTATCTTCCCAATGGGTTTACTCTTAAAGGGAGTCTGATATGTGTTCTGATTCCTGTAAACTATTTGCAAAATATTTCAGAGTGAGGGTCATCGACAAATATTGACAAAAGAGCTGGAAGCAGTGGGTTTGCGTTTAAACAAAAAACCACCTCAAGTAAGATTATTTCTTTAAGAATTTGTATGATGTGTGAATGCTCCAAAGTTCTCCTATCTATCTCTCATGTTGTAGTTGTTAGCCTTTTTTTCCCCTTTCTTTTTTTTCCAATTTTAATAGGAAATCAGAAATCTAATTATTTAATGTGGAACTGGTTTGTTTGTTTGTTTGTTTTCTGGTTGGTTCCATTTCCCTTTTTTTATTTCTCGTTGATTTGTTGAAATGCTATGCACTTACTGGGTTGTTCGTAACTGAATCTGGCTGTGTGTCAGGAGGGCTTATGTGATGCATTACATTTTTCATTTAGTCTCTACCATGTTAATAAACTCAAATCTTATTTCTTTGAATTGGAAAAGGTGATATTGCCTGAAATACTGCATTGCATCTTTAACGTGCTTAAGAAATGGTTTCCAAATTTAGCAATATTCATTAGTATTGTCCAACTCTTTCTTAGGTTTATAAATATTTATGAGTTATTCAATAAATTCTCTCAAATTACTTGAAACAATTCCACTGAAAATAGATGCTGCTTCCCAAGCAAGCACTCATGTCCCCACTCTGATTTATTTATGTTTTAACTCCTCATTTACTATGTTTTCAGTACTAACAAAATTTGAATCATCCTTGAATGGTCCCAAAACTTTATGTGGTCCATATGTTTCACTAGAAGGATGAGGTCTCCTTCTATTTTATTTTTTTCTTTTTCTTTTCTTTCTTTTTTCCGGTGTAGCTTAAGCAAAATAATTTTTTTCTGAGCTACCTCTCTTTCTTTATACAACCCCTGTAAGGATATTGAGATCCTACCTATAACTCTGTGCTTTTGATTTCATTTGCAGATATATTTCAAGAAGAAAAAATCTGGGGGCATTTCGTTCAACAGCACTATACCTCTAACTCATGTGGATGAGAAGCTTTGTTATCAAATTCTCCATGAATACAAAATTCACAATGCTGAGGTAATCTGTTTTGTCTTTGTATAGACAGCATCCATCCTTATACAGAACACTGAAGAGCCTAATTGTGATGAAAATATGAACTTGCATTATAATTGTGGGAATAATAACTGTACTCAATTGCTTGATCAGGTAATGCGATTGCTTGATCCCGAAAGACCTTTTTTTTTTTATGGGTTTGATCCTGAAATACCTTTTAGTCCTCTTTTATGGCTTAAATGATAAATAAATGGAGGCAAGAGCGCTTGTGAATTTCATGAAACTAGTGTATCTCTGATCACGTTTTGGTTTTACTATGATCCATTTACTCTTGGGTTTACTAGAAAAGAAATGTTTTGGACCAGTTTTCTATTCTCATCTCTCTTTGAGCTCCAAAGATGCGTTAATTGTTGGTATGCTCCTGATCAGCTTGCTGTCAGGTCAACTGGTCTATTTTAGTCAAAAAAAAGTACAAGAAAGAGTAAGAATCATTATAAACATGCTTTAGAATTATGCAAGAAGTTCCCTGTTCACAATTTCATTTGTCAATTAAGCAAACTACCTGTGCAATGTTTGTTTATCACGTCACTCTAAGATCTGAATCGCAGATACTCGGTGTTACATTGAAAGTGTGAAATAATTGATGGGAAATCAGACATCAATCTTTCCTTGGTTTTGGTTTTCTCATATCGGTCATGCTGACCTTCATATTCCAGATTGAGGAGTCATTTGAAAGAAGTGAATTTCATATCAGGGGAAAAAAAATCATATAAATAAGTCAGCAGATGAGTTTTTTTATATTCAAATGAACTATCATCGCCTTTCTAGTTAGTTCAAGGCTTTCTTATCCTTGAATATGGAAAACTCTGAATGAGAAACAACTGTTGTTTCTCATTAAAAAAAAATGTTCACGGCATGTTAAACTCTGAATATGGAAAACACCAACGAGGGGTAGCTCAGTTGGGGTGAAAACAAGGGTTGCCCAATGGTTACGGGTTCGAGCCTCTGTGGTGGCTTAGGAGGGTTTACCCGCTGATCACCTGTCCCATGGGGTTAGTTGAGGTGCGTGTGTCGACTGCATATCCATATTATCAAAAAAAAAAAAACTCTGAATATCGAATACAACTAGTCATGTGAAGGGAAAAGTTCATGCAGAGAAAAGGTTAAGATGAAACAAATTAGCTAGCAGATGAGATTTCTATACAAAAGAGCAAATGTCTTTGCTGCTGTAAAAGATAATTATGGCCCAATATCTTGATAAGTCTTAAATGCATTTATACTTTTTCTTGTCCATGCTATTATATACATTTCCTCTTTATGTGGTTGATAATTTTGACATTCCAAATAGCTTTCTAGCTACCAAGTTAAAGGGTTCTCATTTACTGATGGAATTTGTTGTAGTTGTTATTCCGTGAGGATGCCACAGTGGATGATCTTATTGATGTCATTGAGGGAAACCGTAGATACATGAAATGTATATATGTCTACAACAAGATAGATGTTATTGGTATTGATGATGTTGACAAGTTAGCCCGACAGCCAAATTCTGTTGTCATCAGCTGCAATCTGAAGGTATACACATATACCCACAAGTAGTTGTGTTAGAGTTTATCACCTGGTTTGTTTGAAAATTTAAATTGTAAAATAACATATATTTGTTTATTAGTCATTTTTGGCTTTGACATTTTTACTTACTAGTATATTTAATGTTTGATAGCTAATTTATGTTTTCCACATCTTTGGCTGGCGTATAGTAATTGCTATTCTAAGTTTTCTTTATGCATAGCCAATCTAAAAAATAAACGCATTTCTTTATTTCATGCAGATGACGTATTGAAATGGTTTTAAGTGCATCAAAATATCAGTTGAAAGGCTAACTTAGTTTAAGCGAAATTATGCCTGCCATTTTTCTTTTTAAAGTGAATGTTCCGGAAATCTTAACTCCAATGGCTATTATGTTTGGTTAAACAGCTGAACCTCGACAGATTACTTTCAAGATGTGGGATGAGATGGGGCTTGTAAGAGTTTATACAAAGCCACAAGGACAACAAGCTGATTTCGAAGATCCTGCAGTTCTCTCTGCTGTATGTTGCATGCTCTTCTTTTCTATCATTATTCTTATTACTATCGATGATGGGTAAAGAGAAAAAGTGTATATAGAAATTATGCCAAAACAGAACTTCAAAATTATACAGGAAATATGAGGTATTCTTTTCTATTATTACGATTTGATGGTGCTACTTGTGCAGGAGTTTCTGTTTCCTTTTTCCTTTTCTTTAAACTTTATTTTTCTCTATGTTTGTGATTTTAGGATAGAGGTGGATGTACCGTTGAGGACTTCTGCAACCATCTTCACCGGAATCTGGTGAAGGAAGTGAAATACGTGTTGGTATGGGGCACAAGCGCAAGACACTACCCTCAACATTGTGGCCTTTCTCATATTCTTCATGACGAAGATGTGGTCTGCTAGAAGAAAAAGGTGGCAAACTTTATTTCTTGTTTAATCCATCCTATTAGAAGTCAATTTTTTTTTTTTTTTTTGATAGGAGAAAACTACGAACAAATGACCCTACACATACGATTAGATAAAGACTCACAATAATCTTTAAAACTAATGTTAGTAACATCCTTAGAGAAATTAGACAACCAAAATTTTGAATCCGTGATACCAATGCCACTTTTTGCCAAACAATCAGCAGTTCTATTTGCATCTCTATAGACATGTCCGCACTCATAAATGTTCATATCATAAGATAACTATTAATAGTCAAAATTACTTTAATGGAGAACTTGTTTAAAATTTTTCTTCTTTTTATTTTCTTATTTTATTTTTACCATAGAGTAAAGAAAAAAGATAAGAGAATGGAAATCCTTTTAACCTCAATTGTTTGCAAGAATTTGAGGGAATGTTTGGTTACAGTTTTTAAAAACTGTTTTTTGTTCTCAAAAACGAGGAAAACAGGGAGAAAACGTTTGATTCTCAGTTTTTTTTTTGTTCTAAAAAATATAGAAAACAAGAACAATTTTCAGAGAACACCATCAAAATGGTGTTCGCTGTGTTTTCAAAAACTAATCTCAAGAACAATTTTCAATAACATGAACCAAAATGGAAGGTAAAAATCTTTAACTTGTATTTTCCAGGAAAAGGAAGATGGAGGGAGAGGTCGTTTCAAATCACACTCAACGGCCCCTGCTCGAATATCTGACAGAGAGAAGAAGGCTCCCTTGAAGACATAATTCCGTTCATCGGACGCCCCAATCTACAGCCATGGTAATTTGCATGAAATGGCAAAAAATAATGAAACAGGGATTGAAAATTTGGAAGTATAGTGCATCATAGAGAATGAGGAAACCATCATATTTATCACCAAGTGGGAAAAAAAAAAAAATCATTTGAAGAGAAGATTTGCAAGAGCTTTTGCTTCACATTCTTCTTTTGTGGGGAGGCTGTCCATGATTATTAGGATTATTCTTTCAGCTTCATCTGTTGTATCCAGGTAAAGGCTTTCTGTGAAGTCCTTCAACTTCTGTATATTTTGATTTACACCCCAAAAGAGGGAAATTTTTGTTTTACTTGAGTTTTGTTACATTGATTGGGAGGGTGTTGAGAGCTGGGTTTATGGAGTTTCTATCAGAACATATGCCTTCTATGAGAACTGGGAAAGCAGCTTAGCTTGTAATCCTTGCACTTTTAGTTTTATATTCTTGTCCATTTTTATTTTTTGAAGAGTTACTTCCTATATTATATATATATATATATTTTGACATCTATCGATTCTAATTACAAATCATATAAGATTCTCGTTCTCATAGTGACTAAAATCGGTCGACATTTCTTATGCCTTCTCAACTTTAACTATTGAGCAAGGCTCCACAGGCAATAAGGTATTTTTCTTTAGTTTATTATTAGAAATAAATTATTTTTTCATTTATGGAAGGAAAATCTTACCCTAATAAATCGCAGCACCATTTGAACAATTTTGGGGGTGGTTAGAAAATGCTATACTCATTTCAATTTAGGTTGTTGAATGAAATGGTAAAGTTAAGACTATTGAATGAAGAAGGAAGATGAGATATATCACACAGAGATCAAAGTATAAATAAATAGCATCGCTTGCATGCTACACGACAATCAAACTTAACACAAAGTAATTGGTGGTTCATTTTGGGCAAATGAAGAGCTCCTTATTTTGGATAGACGTTTTAAAAATATGGGTTATTTCATTAAATGGGACATTAAAAGAACATTTTTTTTTTTAAACGATTTTTTTTATATAGTTCTATTCATTTGACATTTCATTGTTGTAGTATTTTATTCTTGAATTTGAACATGGGATAAAAGCACTTCTTAAAATTACAAAACACTGCTCTTTTTGAACAAATATATAAAATTTCTTATTTTTCATAAAACATTATTTGAATATATAAAATTTGAAACGAAAATATTCTAAGAAAAGCTTTTCTAAATATGAATATTATCTCAATTATACCACCAAGACACATTTTAGACCACCTTGGAAAAACCGAAAGTTTGTCCTGTTTTTCTATTTCTTAAAGCTTGTTGATGAAAGCTAAGATATTCAATTTTATATGATGGCTCAAAGAAGAAGAATCCAAAGTCAGGAGTAATTCCCATCATCAAAACCTTGAAATCCTCATCATGGCTTGAATTGAATAAACCATTCATTACCTTGAGATAGATAGTAACAAATAACAATGTACCTCAACCACAATGACCTACTGGTGACCGAATAGTCGGTGTCGGCTCCGCAGGCTACCTCCTCTTCATGACGATGGTGGCTTACTAGCATCTATCTCATCAGCAAATACCTCATCACCGGTTGAACAGTTCTCTTGGTGAGAAGAGCTTTGCTTTCAGAAGGATAAACCGATACCTGGTTTCCTCGTTTAAGTACAGGAAAGGAGGGATCGACATACCAGAAGAAGATGAAGCTTCTGATGCAGACTGTGTGATATGCTTGTTGCGGTTTGAAGATGGTGAAGATCTGCAGAAGCTCCCGCGTTGTAACCATTCCTTCCATGCGCCATGTATCGATATGTGGCTTTATTCTCATCCTGATTGCCCGCTTTGTCGTGAACCTGTTGAAGAAATGGCTTCAGAAGGGAATGATCTGTAACTGTAAGTCACAGTCATCAACAAAGATTTGCTTCCAAGTTAGTTTCTTCTCAGTGTGGAAGTTTCAGCAGAAATGTAGATGCAAAAGAATGTATCTATGAAACAACTAACTGCTATTTGAGACATTTAAGTTGATAAATAGTTAAAAGCACAGAATGAAAGACTCACAAATGCGGCATAGCTCTCGTCTTTTTCAACTCTGGAGTGAAGCATCAAATTTCATGACGGAGAAGAGAAGACTGAATTCTTCTTATATTATCTAACCACTCCCATCTTCTGTTCTGCCTCTCAAACCATTGCTTATCCCCTCTGCTGTGACGGAAATCGTAAGAATCTGGTCCACCTTAACTTGTCAACGCCATTGCTTGAGACTCTACTTCAATGGCAGTGAAAGGTTCAGACCATGGCCAAATTTCAGAAATATGAGGACAATACGATAAACAGTAGCTCCAATACCAAAACAGTGTGTGTATCTGGAACCATCCAATGAGACACATAAATCACATTTCTTCCAGCATACGATGACAATCCTAGGCCTGCCAAGGCTGTCTCGCGTTATGAAGAAGGAGATCCCTCGTTCATGAGCAATCTGCAAGAAATATATAGAACCTCTATGTATATCTAAGTTAACTGTTCTACAGGCAAAGGCCCGAATAGAGGGGGAGGCAATTGAAATTGATGTCAGACTCTTGTGCAGATGGATCAATAATATAGCTCAGCTCCATATCAATCAAATGATAGATATGATCTATCAAATTGGCAGATTCTTTTTTCCTGATTTTGTTTTGTGAAAAAAAGAAAAGAAAACTTCTAAAACAAATAGAGCCTCTACGTGTAAGAAAAAGAAAGGAAATTAGAGTTCTCAAATTTCATCACCATGGGGGAGAGATGTCATGCAGAAAGGTGCTAGGTGTCTCTCGTATATATCTGTGCCAAAATGTATGCAATGTTGAGATAATACGATGAAATAGAAACTTATTTGTCATTGCCATTAGTGGTAAAGATAATGATTCATGGTAGCTTTAGTTATGTATAAATATGGATAAAGAACAAGATAGGTAAAGAGGGATACACCGAATTAGCATAGCCACTCCCTCAAGCTATGGTTTAACCAACACAATTTTTCAACCTGATATAGTGCGTGAGATTTGTGTAACATCGGAACAGTAGCAGAAATCAAGAAACACAGATTTTACGTGATTTAACAATATGCCTACATCCAAGGGAACGGTGGCTCAAACTTTCATTATATCCGAAATAGGGTTACATAGGAGGGTATTTATAATAACCATGGATATGACTAAATTACAAAAATACCCATATACCCTAAATATACCATACCACGGGGGTGAACTCCAAACCTGTTATTCCCCCCCAATAAAAGAGGACATGCATGAAGGGCAAATGCCACCATTCTTGTGGATGTAGGCACACTACCAAATCACGTAAAATCTGTCTTTCATTTTCTTCCATCCATCATCATGACAACCAAACCACTTTGAATCATCCATGATTTGTTACATTCACCAAAGGTAATAACAATATTGCAGGGTCCTTTAACAACCAACACAGAGAAAAGCAATGAAGTCCACAATGGTCCCAAGATAAGTTAAGATCGGAGAGTTTTATGAGTGATATAAAACAACGATAATCCATCAATATACAGAGATCCTTTATGTTCCAACACATGTTTTAATAAAGTCATTAGCCATTACTTTCACTGATCCCTGTAACAAAAACACATCAACATCGGTACATCTTTAGGCTAGTGATGTTCACACCATATGTTTAGTCCCATGAAGATTCCTTTCAGCAAGAACAAATCATTTGTAGGTAGCAAATAACAATACTTTTAAAAAACATAAAGCTATGATAAATTGCTTTGAGAAAAGAAGGAAGTGAATATAGTTAGGAATTTTACATATTAACCAAACCCACAAGTCCACAACATATGTTTCTTCCCATTAATTATTCCATTTCTTCTTTCAAATAATTGTCCCTTATAGCACACTAATCCTCACATGCTAATCTATTTAGGTTCAGAATCATTATGTCTAACAACCCTCGATTCCTTACGGGAATAATACAAGGAAGCATAAATATTACCATACTATAACATTTCAAATTAAGAGGTTTTCTTAGGCTAAAGGTTATCACACCCAATTGCCACCAGCCCATGACTACTCACTAGGGGCAGATCCAGGATTATATTTGGGGTGTCAGCATTATAATAGACTAAAGTATACAAGAAAAAAAAATTGCATAATTCATAAGATATCCAGGATTTTACTGAAAATTTGGGGTTGCAACTAATAAATTTTTTAAAGGGCCAAAAAAAGACTTATAAAGGTTTTTTTTGGAGTCGGTAGGCACCCCATTGTAACAAGTAGACCCGCCCTTGCTGCTCACTGCTCAAGTTTAGCGTCTACATGCAAAGGGAGGATCTATGTGCAGTTATGGGGTGTCAACTGACACAAAAAAAACCGAAGTCTTTTTTTTGGCCGTTTAAAAAAAATTATAATGCTGACACCGCAAATATAAAATCCTGGATCCACCACTGCTACATGCTATATAAAGACAGGGAATCAGTATGACTAACAGAACTTTGTATCAATTCTCTCCCACTATGCACTGACTGGAATTCTCAACATGCTGAATTATACATCTCCTTGTTTGACACAATTCAATGTTATTCCAGCATTTAACATTAAGGCCCTGTTTGTTTGTCTGTTTCAAATCTCAGTATATTTCAGATGTTTCAGCATCAATATTTTTTCAATTTAAGTCTTATTTTCTCAACAAAAAAAAAAAAAAAAATCCAAATCCAACAGTATGTTAAATCTGAAGGTTCACCCAACTTCAACACCGATTTAGATTCCGATTTTGAACTTCAAACCTGAAGAAACTTCAGTTGAATAACCTAAACGAAGCTTTCAACTTTGGGGAAACAATTTGCTTTTGCTTCAATTCTCTCAATTGCTGATAAATGATACGACCAAATCGGAACCCCTATCCTCAACTACTTCAGATCATCCATAATTAGCAGGTAGCTTAATAGATTATTCATATTTCTTAAGAAAATTATTCAGCAAGTAAAAATGTTAATCTTCACCAATACTCTGCAAATGTTTTTCCTCACGAACACTTTCTTCAATTCTTTCCACACAATAATCGGAATAGCATAGCTCCTGACAATGTAGGTCGCTGACTAAAACCGACCCCTATAATTCGCGAAATTGTTCAAAAAAAACAAAAGAACCTAAATCTCGATGTCAGATCAGATCTCAATGACCATGAATTCGATGGAAATTTCATTACTAAAAATGAATAAAAAAGAGGTTTACAGAGAAAGAACCTCCGATGTCTTCTTCTTGCCGGAAAAGAAGCTCATGCCGGCCAGTATGCTAAAGTGCGCCGGTGGCGTAGACTACCCGATTCTCTTCTCTCTCATTCCCTCTCTGCTCGTCTAAAAGCAATGTCGGGGCCCATGGGCCTGCTAAGAATTGGGTTCGATCCCGATGTCTTGACTGGGCTAGGCTTGTTGGTATAAGCCCAACAGAAGGCCTGTTTTCATTCTGGCCCATTTATACTAATCTTAACCCGAAACAACGGCCCATCCCATCCGAGTACCAAAGAGGTAAGATTACCTCCATTTTTGGCCGTTGGATCAAATCAAAATCAAATCTCAACCGTTGAATTCCGATCACGTGGCCTCCCAAATGTGACTAATTACTTTACAAATTTGACTTGGATTATTTCTCAATATAACCTGAGATTTACCATGGAATTTTTTTTTTACTACTATTCACTTTGATCATGTAGTATTCTGTTCTCGTAGACTTGAATTTGAGATCTCCTATAAACTTATTTCACCCTTTTACCACTTGAACCAAGCCTCAAGAACGAGATTTACCATTATTATTATTATTTTTTTGAAATAGATAAATTTATCGATTCAAGTTAACAATACAATGTGTGACACAACATCTAAATCGGGATAAGAAAACGATCAAACTTCGCCGCGAAACCCACGGCTAGTCGGCAATCGTCGACATAATAACTAATTTCGTCAGAATAAAGCTTAACGACAAAACACATCGCAACAAGTCAAGAATAAAACACACCGCAAATAAATGCATGACAAAAACACGAAAAATAATATAAACTTTATCGTGCGAATTAAACCACTTTAATTTAAAAGTTAAAACCCAATATGAGGAAAACAATTTAAATAGCGACAAAACAAGAACGACAAAAATCGCCTCATATCTAAATGAACAAGGTCCGAAAAGAGAATAGATATGAATAGTGGTTTCTCGGTAGGTTTCAAAAAATATGATTTACCATGTAATTAAGTTAGGTTTCAAAGCTTTCAGTTTATGGGATGCACAATCCAAAGCCTTGGCTTCTATCATCATTTGGAAGTTGTGGACTCATAGAAACGGTTTGGTATGGAGGCATAAGGAGTCTCTTCCTCTTGTCCTAATAAATGGGGCTAAGGACTTTCTAACCCAATACAGAGAAGCACAATCAATGATTCAAATTCCAGCACCTACTAGCATTGCTGAGCCAGTCTGCAATTAGGCGAAACCTGAAGAGGATTACTCAAATGCAACGTCGATGCAAATACAATTTTGAATCGGAGAAAACGATAGGAACGAGTTGTGTGATTAGAGATCATAATGGTGTTTTCGTGGCTGCCAAAATGCTAAGCAAGGAACACTCTTCAGCTTGTGTTCGGCTAGCAGAAGCCCCCAGCCTCAGGGAGGCCTTAAGCTGGATCAAAGACTTTAAAAAGATGTAGAAACCATGCTGAAGTTGATGCTCTCTCATTGTCCAAGCTCTATCATCACCAAACCTGGATAACACTGTCTTTGGCCTAACTGATGATTGCAAGCCCTTCAAACCGCATCGACCTAGCACCCAGGAATGATCATACGGGCCACTGATCAAGTGATCAGCCAGAAGAGGACTCTACCATATTCAGACTGGTGACCCATCCTCGGGTTGTTCCATATAAAGGTCTACGCGCCCACTCCCATTAATCCATACGCTGGCACTGGATCCACGTGAAGACAAAAACATCCGCGACGGTACCTCGCAAGAAAAAAGCCTGTATTTAAGTAGAGCTAATAAAATACGTTGGCCGTGAGCCGCTACGCACGCCCTTGCTCGAATCGCAGACGCAGGCGCCGCCTGGGCCATGCATGGCAAAATCATTCATATTAGAAGATTAAATGAATCAAGTCGCTCACCTATCGCAAGGCATCTGTTTCCGTGTCTAGTCCTATCGAGTGGCTTGTAAATGCCCCTTCTTTTATCACTGATGTATCATTGGAAAATGATTTTCATCAATAAATTTCTCCTTTTTTTTAGCCTCAAAAAAAAAAAAAAAAAAAAGTTAAAGAATGGTCACATACCTAATATCAAAGGTCAACAAAGTTGGTAACCAAAACATGATGGAATGTTGGTGATATCTATAATGATCATAAGATAACAAAATTCTTTATTAGGTGAGTAGTCAAAAACGAACCTAACGACTTATTGTCAGCCAATGATAAGTATGGGATTGCGATTTTGGGTTTGTTGTTAAAAAATACTAATCCCATAGTATTTAGTGGGCCATAAAGGCCCATTACCTCACTGCTCTACGTAAAAATATAGGAAAAAGGTACTATAATAACCCTAACAATATAGGAAAAAAAAACATGTTTTTCTCATGCATGCATGAATGAGATTGATTGGAATCAAAGACATCTCAAGTTTGATACATTAATTATGATAAAACTCAAATGAAATTTGAAAACTAAATGCAAATAAACTTTATTCCAAGACCCATCCAAAAAAAGAAAATTCACATTTAAATATCGTGACTAAAATCACCGACGAAAAATGAGAAGAAGTTAAAAAATAATAATAATGCAATCTATATGATTGAGACTAATACCTAAATAAAAAATGTAATGTATGATGGTACTTAGTAGGTGGTCACAAGGTTGTACCCCACGATGTCGAGGAGACTTTGACATACAAATAATTGAGGCATAATCTTAAAAATTGTCGTTATCTATCAATGTAAGGTTAGGAAAAAGTATTAATTGAGTGTACTAAAGAGTGGTCTCTAAGTGTCAATTGGAGATATATACTAAAGAACAAAAATGTGACCAAATGACTTTAAGAAAAATCAAACTTAAATAGTATGAGTTTGGTATGTGACATTGTGGGCGTGATTTATTTATTTATTTATTTTTTGTTGGGAATACAAAGATATGTTACACTATCAGAGGCCCCTTCGAAGCATGGTAACGTTTTGCTTTACGACAAGTGAGTATTCCGTCCCGCGTAACCCTTCCAGCCAGATGCTGACATTAATGCGATACGCTTAGTGCCGCCTTCTACGCTGCACAAGCTCACCTTAATTTATTATCCATCTGACTCGTATAAGTTAATTGGGCTTATACAGATAACTTAAATGCATATTTCATAAGCAGACAAGTCCGTTCGTGACACCTCACTGGCTCGACAAAAGTGCTACATATATATATAATCGAGAGGTCTCGACTTCGTGCCCTCAGAACACAGCTTACTGCTTTATTACAGGCCTTTATCGCACTTCACACACCACTACCATGATTGGGCCCCTGGACGCTGTGACATTTAAAAACGCCTTCCATGCGCTGTCGAATCAAATTCTTATAAATTCCTTCTCGACACGTACGTAGATTAATTTCTGATACGACTTTAAGCCTTCATACGCACACACCTCATAGTAAAAAAAGAAAAAAGAGAAGGATATATATAGTAGGGGTAGCTTAATTTGAAAGCTAGAAAAGGCACTATGGTGGGTTGAGGGGTTGGAGGGTTACCATATTGATGAGCCACTGTGCACGTTTTGGGTTTGATGGGGAATAAGGCTTTTCCCACTTGGAGACTAGTCTCAATGTCAACACCTTAATTCCTCCATTTTCCGATTCGATAAGATTCGATATAGATGGCTAAGTCTAAGTCACCATTCATGGACCTCACCTCCCCACCATCAAAATATTATGCATTTTAAATTATAGATGTTCGAGTCAGCTTATGTGTATCTCGATTAATCCTATAAAATCTTGAAGTTAACAATTAAGTAAAACCTTCGAAGACTCAAACCGATGACTATTAAGTTAAATCTCAATACTTTAAACCAATTGGAGACTCGACTATAACTCAATGGTTAAATACTTAATACATTTTAGCTAAAAACTGCTAATGGCACATTCGCACTGGGCCAGAATACTTCCGCTTAATTCCGGGACATATTCAAGATTTCGCTTTACTGAGTATATCTGGAGTATCTGGAAAAGATATCGCGATATTCTTTATATAAATATTCAGAATTAAAAATTATTTAAAATTAATATATTTGCTTACTTTTATCAAAATTATTTTGAAAAGATGTAGAATACACATCAATTGGGGATTTGATTTTTTTACATTCTTTATTATATTTATATTTGTTTATAAAAAGTAAATTATTTTTATTAAAATATATTTAATTAAGAAATAAATTATTTTTATATGATTTATACAAAATATTTTATTCATTTTTTTTGAAATTTGCAATTGTAATAACAACGTATAATAGAATACAATATTTTTATATATTTGTATATTTATATTTAGTTATTAAAATATTCATAAATTTATTAAAAAATATTCATAAGCTTAGAAAGACAATATATTAAACTTTCGTGATATCATATTATAATGTTCAGATACTGGCTTGACATGAGGTTTAAACCCCGCATAAGCGCTCAAACCTCCCAAGAATACGCTTTTGAATTACGAACAAGCTGAGTCGACATGCATCGTTTCATTAACACACTGCGCATCTATAATACAAGCTGATATATCATGAATATCCCGAAAATCGGAAGATCGAGACATGAGAGTCACGAGCACTGCGTAAAATTTCCGAAATTTCCGCTGAACTGATATATTTATGAGATATCGTGGCCGGAGAGTTAACTGACACACTTAAATATCGCCAAATATCGCCTATATTTCCGAAATTTTAAACATCAGCTTCGTGCATTCTAAGTAATATATTTTACCCCACTATAATTTATTAAGTATTAAACCATTAAGTTATAACGGACATTTGTAAATTTACAAATTTGTTAATGTTTTCGCGTCAATTCAAGCTAAGAAAAGAATCCTGATGGGTATAATGCAGATAACCAAATCAAATTATAAACATAGTAATACAATCTAATATGAAAAATGAGTAGATGCTAATATATATATTCATAATTGAATCAAAGTATCAATTTAGATCCTTCTAGTAAATGGAGTAATCATAAATTTAGCGCGCAATTAGTAAGTGATCTTTTGAGTAGTTAACTTAACATCATCAAGAAATAATATTAGAAATAACATAAGTTTGATATAAAATTATACTATATTATTTGGTATAATATTTTAGTCTTGTTAAGACTATTATTGAGTGATAGAACAAATAAATGAGATTATGATATCAAATAATGGAATCAGATATAAGGATAAGGTCTAGTTTTTATCAAATATTCAAATTTCTTGATTTGATGATTATTATTGATGATATATTGGTACTATATACTATCATGCAGTCAAAACCTAATTTTTTGTACATTATTGACTTACAACATGACCATTTGAATTGATTGATGAAGTTGCTTTTAGCCTGTTTTATTCAATTCGACTTCAATATTAGGTGAAAGTTTTTGCTCGAGTTTTGGAATGAGGTACTTAGCTTCTTAATCGAGTTCTTAATCGAGTAAGGAGATTTTGATCTCGATGATGAGTTAACTAGAAAAAGGTGTTTCAAATCTTATTACTTGAAACGATGAATGAATCATATAGAGTTGACGTGGACGAACATGAAATATCAATATCGAAGTGAAGGATATGAAATAAGTAGCATAACTTGTTGAAGAAAAATATACCACTTTTTTTTTTGATTTTAGTCATTTTACTTTTACAATTGAATATTTTGTTGGAGAGTTTAAAATATTTTTACTAAACAGGATGATTATAAAAAAAATTAAAAATTGAATAAAAATTCTTAAAAATTTTAAATCAAGCTAAAAAGTGATTGATATTGGGAAATATAAAGCCCATAATTGTGTGATAGGTTTTATTTTTATTTTATTAATTTAATTTTTTTTAACATATCCATAACCTTTTTGGAATGTAGGAGTATAGCAATAACCAAAAGGTAGGATGAGTGGGATTGTGATATTATTACTCTTTTTAAGTGATGATTTTGTTCCATATCTATCATTCTATATCTTCTCTAATTGAATTTGCCCTGATGCACGTGTGTTGGTCCATTGGATTTTTCTTGTTTTTTTGGCATACTTTAATAGTAAATTGTATCCACACCGGGATTCGAACCCGAAATCCTCTCTTTATGTTCTATGCCTGTTTGAAACCGTCCAACAAAGAGTATCGTATAACATTTTTTTAAGAAATAAGCTTATTCATTGCTTTAAAAATATTGAATATAGACAAAAGGATAAATAAACACAGTAGGATTAGCATGGAAATATAAAACCCTCATTATAATGTAAAGCCCTCATTACTCTCACAAAATAAAATACGACAATGATGCATGAAATAGCTAAATTCCGAGAGATCGTGAATTGTATTCGCAATCATAATAACTACACCCTTTGCATCTAAATAAAAAAGCACTTGAGAGAACCCTCGTAGCTTCAACTAGATCGATTATTTCTAATTCTCCCAACCACCCCAAGCCATCGACACATATTTCAAAATAAGAATTCGTCTGCTATGGATTACGGGATGATATCAGTTACTAATTTGTTGTTGCATGTAACATTTAGAATATGAAAAACACAACTTTTTATTTCATTCATTGAAAATTATTTTGAAGCTTTATTAGTTTGCTAAAAAGATTAAAATAACTTTGAAAAATTGGGTATATAAATTTAAAATCAAAAATTTTTAGTATAATTGCAAAGAAATATAAAGAATGTAGAATACATGTCTTGATTTCATATAAAATAATCGTGTTTAATGTATGATAATATTTAAGTACTATTTTAATAAACTGTATATACCATCTTGATGATGTTCCTTATGGTAGTACATCAGATATTAAGGTAATAATACCTATACTGTATTATCATATTTAAAAACAATTATTTTTTATGAAACTGTATTAAACCATTATTTATACATTTTTTTTAGTAATTATTCTTAAATCAATGAATTAAAATACAAGTTACCAAATTTTTATTATTTTATTAACTAATTTTCTCCCTCTAAGTCTTAAATGGAACTATGAGATTTCTTTTCAAATCTTTTATGTTTTAGTATTAATTTTCATATCGTTTGACTCAAATGATAAAGGGTGGGATAAGTACGTACGGGAGATTTAGGCTCTAATTCGAAGAAAAAATTAAAGTTCTAGAATGTAATATAAGAAAATTAATCTAAATTTCTAAATGTTGAGTCTTATTTGTAGATATGCATGTGAACACGAAAAAGTAAAAAATAAAATAAAAATTGAGCTCATCATAATCCAAAGAGTGTTGAGAGAACATGAGATCATCTCATAACATCACCCTATACTTTCTCACTTTCCAAACAGAAAATTAAACGAAGAAAAAAAAAAAAGAAAGTGAAAAAAGGCTGCCACTGTTGAAGTTTGATGGTAATCTTCTTGGGATCACCAAAAATTCTCACCTTTCTCTTTTTGCTCCCCCCAACTCCCTCCCTTTTTTTTTTTTTTCTCTTTAACTAAAGCTGGCTTGTCTCGCCCTGTATTTTATTCCCCCTTTTCCGATTCTGCCCGTTCCAAAGCGAAATTATGATGTGACTTTGGAGGGCAGTTTGGTGATTTCGAGACTGCGGGTGACGTAGTCACACGTGGGTGAGAATGAGTACAGGTGTCAGAATATGAGTGGTGGTGGGGGAGTAAGGAGGGAAGGCGTGAGGGTCCACAGTGATATTCTGTTCCGGAGAACAGCGTATCTTACGGGGATCAGTGAGGAGCACACGTGTGCATGCGCGGACAGGTCTGAGACATGCTGGGCCGTCCATCACGTGTGATGAAGCTGCAGTGGCTTCCAATCAGGTGTGTTCCCGCCACGCTTGTGACAGTGCATTTGTGGGCCCCTACATTTGCATTTCTTTCCCTGGACCAAGATTTTAGAAGCAAAATATTTAAATATGTTTGAGCACGTTTTGTTTTTGTTTTTGTTTTTTTTTAAAACATAGAAAACATCTTCTTTTTTTTGTTTTTTATGAAGATTATTCTTGTTCTTTTAAGTTAGTATTTTTTGTGTTCATAGAACAAAAAAACTTTGAATCAAGTGTGTTTTTACTGTTTTTCTTATTATCTTTATTTTTAAGAAAAAAACCAAAAAACCGTTTTCAAAAATACGAACTAAACTGACCCTTTGATTCTAAAAAAAATTTAGGAAAAATAGGAAAAAAATAAAATAAAAGGTTAAAGTAAAAGAAAAGGAGTCTACATACCTAGCTAGGTTTAGTAAGCATTCAAAGTTTAAAAAAGTTGGGACATCCAAGGAGAGGATGGGTCCCAACTTCGAGTCAAGGTAGAGATAGGTTATTATATTGTAATAAAACACTTAGTTACAAAAAAGTAGAATACATATATATATATATATATATATATATATATATATATATATATATATATATATATTGTTTTTATTTACTTTTTTTTTATATTTATTCACTTTTATACGACGTTATATATGATTCGGAAGATGAACCCTGTGTTTCCTTTATACCTCTTTACGCATCAGCCAGCTTTAAGGGCAAAAAATTGTACTTAAATTCAACTACGTCAAACTCATAGGTCATGTTTGGCAACCAACGGATAATTGATAGCTATTAACTATCGTATTAGTTGTTTGTTGTTAACTAATTCGAGTAATTGTTTGTATAAATGTGTTTCGTATAATTTAGTTAATAGTTGACAACTGATAGTTACTTAATTGTGTAAAATGATCAATAAGGACATTAGCATAATTTATTATTGAGTATTTTATTTATTTTTGGTTAATAATTTAGATTTATAAGATGAGTTTATTTGAAATAAGGTATATTAATATTGGAAAATTAAAACATCATTTACAAAAAAAAGATTAGTCATTTTAAAATTTTAAAATATACAAATTTATTGAGTTTCTAATTTGTAAAAATATTAACCTTATGCAAATAGATAAATATTACTGTAGTTTATTAATATAGTTGAATTTTTTTATTTAAATTAGCTATAAATATGACATATCCGTGGGGTAAGGACGGTAATTATTAACAATTTTATGACAAATTTGTCTTTTCAACTCTATATATGCAATCCTCTATTTAAAAAACGTTGCTCGAAACAACTTTTTTTAAACTGACGAATTAGACCCAATCCATTATTCCAATATGCTTTTCATCAAATAAGAACATTAAAAGTATTAATATAAAGATCAAACAATTTTAAAATATATAAGTTTTTAAGTTAATTTATTTTAAAAAATTGTACTCATATTCAACTACTTCAAACTCCTATTATTTATTTAATTTATTAATATATAGATCAAACAATTTTAAAATATATAATTTTTTAAGTTAATTTATTTTTAAAAACTGTACTTAAATTCAACTACTTCAAACTCATATTATTTATTTAATTTATTAATATAAAGAATTAAAGATCAAACAATTTTAAAATATATAAGTTTTTAAGTTAATATCTATTTTTTGAGATTTTTCATTAGACAACCAAATATAAGAAAATATTTTTTCACTTTTTTTCTTTCCTTAGTATTCTTAAATACTCGAACACAACATTAACATTTTATTTAGTTATTTGTAACGACAACTTTAAAAAATAATAATAAAGGATAACATATTTGATTGCAATGAAAACATATATTTTTAATTATTTTATATTTTTAAAAAAATCAATAAATTTAGACAATGATTAAAGATAATATTTTTTATATTATATATTTTAAAGAATATATTATAAATATTTTAAGTTTGTAAAACAGACTTTTGTTGTATACAATATTAAAGAATATTATTTTAAAAACTATTACCACTATCTTTGGCAAGCAAGAAAAAATGATAATAACTTCTTTTTTTTTTTATATATCAAATTCAAGCCTATTAAATGGGCAATTTGATAAAATTAAGACATAGGTGGCGTTTGTTTTACTTAATACTGATATAACTTTTTTTAGTTTATCGACAAGATTTAATAAAGATTAAGATGTTATTTGTTTTTAAAATTTGATAAGAAGTAGGTAGATGCATAATCTGAAATGATTATTTGGTGATTCCCTGCCCCGCTCTGGTCCCGCCTGGGTCCCGCTTTTAATGTGATGGGTTCTGGCTTAATCAGAATCGCTTTTAAGAAGTTTTGGCTTATTTCAATCCGGCATCTGCTCGACAATCTGCATTGTTACTCCCGTCCGTCCCAATTATATTTAATTTTTTTTATACTTTAATTAAATAATAATAATTAGAATGTTTTTAAAAAGTTCATAATATATATATATATATATATATATATATATATATATATATATATATATATATATATATATATATTAATTTTAATATAATAAAAAATAAAAGCAAATATAAAAAATAAAAATAAAAACAAAAATCAAATGTAAATAGAGTGGGTTTAGTAATTTTCTCATCCCCACCTCGTCCCGTCCCGCTTAATTTTTTAAACGAAATACGCTTCGGTAATCAAAATAAACAACCTGGACGGGACGCTGCCGCCGTCTCAAACCCTCCTCGCTATCACTCATAGGGCTGAAATGGCCATGACACTTCTTTTGCCGAAGAATGATGAAGTTTTTATTGTTTTGATGAAAAATTAATTTTTCTGAATAGAAAAAGCCAAATATTTTCACTTTTTCTATTTATAACTTTTAAAAAAAATTTCAACAATGAATCGTGAAAATTTAAAAAAACAAACAACTTAATACTGAAAGTTATTCAGCTTTCGGCACTAAGTCAAAAAACAACAACCCCATACTCTTCATAAAATAAAAAAAAAGTAATTAAATAGGATTGAAATAAGCCCTTAAAACTTGACTCAAATAGTAAAGATGTGGGATTGAGAACGGGAAATTATATGCTCGAATCTTTATAAGAATAGAATAATACAACATACAAAGTGAATATATGTAAAATAAATATAATCAAAATAATTTTGGTCTTTTATAATTTATACTTTTCTCATTTTAGATAAAATTGTCCAGCATGATATGATTGTTTATTTATTTATTTATTTTCTAATAATTGATTTCGGTGCTGGAATGATCACCCAAGTGAAGACAAACACAAATATAAATATAATAAAAAAAATAACAATTCTATTATTCATATGGTGAAAAGTCAAGGAATGAAAAGAGATTGTGAGACATTTAGAGATAGATGTGAAGACACTTGAGGCTATGGTCACTCCTCACAATAGACAATATAGACAATGGCACAACAAAATTGATTATTGTATTGGACATGACCCAAAAATGTATACCTTTCTAGTTACAATTTTAAGAAGTTGGTCTAACCCAAATGAACTGAACCCACTTGTGGTTTAGATTCCAACTTTAATCCAAAACTCGGTCCTACAAACCCTACCCACAATAAAACTTATTGTGTAAAATTTCTCTTATAAACCCTAGCCAACCACATGAGCGGATCCACGTACATGTTGTTATGGGATGTCAACTAATACAAAAAAAAAAACCACCTTATAAGTTTTTTTGAAAAAAAATTGTAATGTTGATACCCAAAAAAAATCAAATGACAAATGTGAACTTATGAATTATGTAATTTTTTTTCTTGTATATTATTATTAGTCTATTATAATGCCGATATCCCAAATATAAAATCTTGGATTCTTCCCTCTCTAACCATGAACCCACTTGTGGTTAAGACTCGAACCCTAATCCAAAACTTGGTCCTATAAACCCTAGCCAAAATAAAACCTCGTGTGTAAAACTTGTCCTACAAACCCAGCCACAATTAAATTGAGTGTAGAGCTTGTCCTACAAACCCTAGCCAACCATGGACCCATTTGAGGCTTAGACTCGAACCCTAATCCAAAACTCGGTCCTACAAACCCTAACCACAATAAAACCTCATGTGTAAAACTTGTCCTACAAACCCTAGCCAACCATAAACCCACTTGAGGTTTAGACTCGAACCCTAATCCAGAATTCAGTCCTCCAAACCCTAACCACAATAAAACCTCATATGTAAAACTTGTCCTACAAACCCTAAGCAACCATGAACCCACTTGAGGTTTAAACTCGAACCCTAATCCAAAACTCGGTCCTACAAACCCTAGCCACAATAAAACCTCTTGTGTACGTAATTGCTACCATGCATGGTTGGTAAGCAACATCTCATGCCCATACAACTGCCCACAAAAATAAAGCACATTCAATAAATAAAGTTTATGATGGAAACAACTCATTTTTCTTAATAAATTCGATTACTTCAATCAATAAGGATGAGTAGTACTTCGGTCATCACTAGGGTTCGATCATGCGTAATCGACAAACGAAACTAGTTAATAGCATCAAAAAATAAGTGAGAAAAAAAGGGTTGTAAAATCTTCTCATAATTACATAATTTATAATGGTTTTTGAGCACTAATTAAGCATAACATTTTAGTCTGTAATTTTGTATTGTCTTATGGAGACAACGTGACAATCAACATATATTAGCATCATTTGAAGTACTTTAGGGATTGTGGCCAACATGTTACTAAAATGAAATATTTTTACTATTATTAAGCCTTTTTAATGTGATGATTTGGAGGAAGTTTTTCTTTGTGAATCATATCTTACTATTTTACTTTTAACTATTTATTTATTTGGTTAATTTGTGTAACACCCATGGTTCAAGTGTTCATAAGGGAATTTTGATGAAATTCTTTAAATTATTTGGTGATTTGAATAAAAGGCATTTTCAAAAACCCTTCTTTTTTTTTTAAATAATTAGATCATCCATAAATTTTTTACTTGATTTTGATAAAAATGCTTTCTTATGGCTTATTTGGTTCATATTTTTTTTACCGTTCTTTGTATTTTCTATGTTTTTTCATAATAAAGAAAAAAACTTGATAACCAAATGTGTTTTTTCTATTTTTCTTGTTTTTGAGAATATAAAATAGTTTTCAGAAATAAAAACTAAACACATTCTTATTTTCTTGTACAAATAATCCATTTTAAAAGATAATATAAATACATAAAATTGAGAAAGCCATTTTTATCTAAAATAAATTATTATTTTTTTAAAAATAATTTATTTATATTATATTCATAAATTTATGTTTATACACTGTCTTTAACCAAATAACTCTAAATTATTTTTTATATATTTTATTAAAATTTTAGTTTAAGAAAAAGGTGCAGTGATATGATTTGAGGTATGCTGAGGAAAGAAAGAGTCAACTGTTGGAATGGGTTGGTGGTCTTACACCTATGCTCACACTACTCTCATCATTGTTGTCAACCTCCCAAAGTCCCACTCAACCAACTAAAATAAATACAATTTATTTATTTTTTTATTTAAAAATAGATTTATAACTTTTATATTGTACCATTCTTGATTTATCATAGATATTAAATCCGAGTTTGAAATAGTTTGTAGCATTGGGTGTTGTCACAAAAAATATATATACATATCAAAGAAAGAAAAAAGGAAATTGAGAATAAAAATTAAATATCTTTTTAGAAATATATAAAAAAAAATTAACATATATTCATTTTATATATTATATTGTCCCAACCCTTGATCACTTGAGTTAGGATACAAGGATAAAAATATAAATTATAAAATAATTTATGTTATACTTTTTAATATCATATTAACTTAGCTTATAGCTACAAAAATAATAATTTACTTCATATTATTAAAAAAAGTATTTTTTCTTCAATATTTTGTAATATCTTATTCTTATAAAGACTCGAACTTAAAATATTAATAAAGGTTATTATTAATAAAAATATTAAAAATATTACCAGTTGGGTTAGGGATGAAGGGTTATTATTAATAAAAATATTAAAATATAAACAATAATTAAAAAAACATAAAGATAAAAATTAATTAATTTGTGGGTGTCACTTAGAATGAAATCCAACTAAAATTGACCAAAGGGGCTGGTAGTATAATTCCTCCTATAAGCCTAGGGTCCTTTTTAATCAAGCCTATGAAACTTTTGACTTGTAGGATGATAGCCTTTTCTTTCCCTCTATTTCAAGCGTCTTAGCTTAAAACAATTTGCTCTAAAATATTTGAGTTAAGTATACATTATGATTACTTAATTACCATATCACACTGTTACGATTTAGTGGTCCAACCCTAATTAATTATATTAATTAAGATCATAGACTATGTTTGATTCTTAGTTACTCTTTCTGAGATTTTTATACCCCACTAGTTTTTGAGATAAGATTGTTTGAATATGACTCTCCAAGATCATGACTGATTCTACTTTTAATTTAATCGAAAAGGTCGAATTAATTAGTACTTTATTTATTAATTTAATTTAGTGTTATAAATATAAAATGTAAGCCAGGTGTTTGTACTTTGAGAAATGGAAGAATTATGAACACGTATACTTTGTAAATAAGCAAAGGATGATACCAAAGATGCAATAAATATATTATAAAAGTGTTAATTAAGTATATTTAAAATTTATCGATTTTATGAAAAATAAAAAAATAAGGAAATATGAAGTAAAGAAAAAGGAAATCTATGAGTTTGTTTGTTCACAGTTTTTTGAAAAATTGTTTCTTATACTAAAAAAAAAGAAAAACAAATACTATATTTAGAGGATATGAATAGTTTTTATAAAACACCAAAATAGTGTTTTCAAAAACAAGAACCAATTAAATAAGTCTTATATATATATATATATATATATATATATATATATATATATATATATATAGAAATATATATATGGTATATATATATATATATATATATATATATAAATTGAAAACTGTTTTTTCTAAAAGGAGAGAGCAAAATTTATCAATTTTATGAAAATTAAAAATAAGGAAATATGAAGTAAAAATAAGGAAATATATGAGCTTATTTGTTTAAAGTTTTTTGAAAATTTGTTTTTTATACTAAAACAAGAAAAATAAATACTAAATTTAGAGAATATGAATAGTTTTTATAAAAACACTGTAAATAGTGTTTTCAAAGTTTTCAAAACATGAATCAATTAAGTCTTATATATATATATATATATATATATATATATATATATATATATATATATATATATATATATATATATATAAACAAATTTTGAAAAACTGATTTTTTTCTAAAAAATGAGAACAAGGAAAACAAACTTTTAAATTCAGATAATAAAAATATTTTTTATAAAACATCAAAATTGTATAATTCGGGTTTTCAAGAATAATAAACACATTATATATATATATATATATATATATATATATATATATATATATATATATATATATATTAAAATGATTATAGGATATCAAAATATAATCTAATAAGTCCTTGATTTATTATGTTTTTGGACATATTCTTAGTATTTTTATTACATTTAAAATTATTTTTATGTTAGATACTTTAGAGTAAAGTTGGAGGGTGGATTTAACCTATGGGTGGGACTTCCATCACATCATTAAAATTAAAATTTTAAAACAAAAATAAACATTATAATTATATATATATATATATATATATATATATATATATATATGGGAAAAATGAAAGGGGTTAATAAAAAAGAAGTGGTAATGCTGACCTTAAGGCCCTATGATTGCGGCTTCACCAAAAAGAGTGGTTTTGAAGAGACTTGGCTCCATCCAATCTGCCCCTCCCCAGTACTATAAGCCCATTCATTATTAACCCCACCTTACTCATAAATCACTATAACTAAATTGTTGGAGAAAAATAAATAAAAATAATAATAATCTATAGATTACTGCCTTTTTTAGAGCCTTTTTTTTTCTTTTTCTTTTTTAATTATTGGAAATAAAAATAATAATAAAATATGCTTCATAGTCAAAATACAACAAAAAAAAAAAAAAAAAAAAAAAGAATGTTTTAAGGGAATATATATTTTTAAATTATTTTATTTTATTTTTAGATCATTATTATTATGTAAATGTTAAACTACTACTTTTCCTAAAAAAAGTGAGTTAAACAAATAAAGCTGAGTCTTGGTTGTAATGGCAAGTATAAAGATGTAAAAAAAAACGAAACAATTAAAATAGTCTAATATGAAATTTCAAATACACAAATAAAGGAGAGATCTCGAAACCACGACCTATTTTTAGAGGTTGCCATGCTAAACTACCAATATTCAAATAGATATTATTTTTAAAACTATTTTATATGATATTTTTTGAAATGATGTCTATAAGATTGAAGCTACTTGTCATCCAAATTATAAACACCAAAAGAAAATAATAAGGGATTGCAACTGTTTGTGTTCATCATCAGAAGTTATGTGTTAGGTTCCAAATAAAACTATTTGATTGAGCTATAAGCTTTATAATAATTATTTTTCCATGTCTGATGAATTTATCGAGCATGTTAAAGGATCGGGCGGGGCATAAGGAAGAAACCGAGTTGGAGTTTTATCGGTAATAAATTACTATAACTTTGTAATGCAATAAATAGATGTAAAAGAAAAACATATAAATAGTCTTGAGGTCTAACTCATATGGTAAACAGAAGGAAATATATTACATATAACGTATCTCATATTCGAATCTTTGTAAAAATATAATGTCGCAATGTAACATATGAAGTGAATAAAAGAAAACATATGTAAATATTTATTTTATCGAAATCGTAAAAGAAACTATATTTTTATTATTTTTTAAACATGTCATGAATTGACAATATTATAGATATCAAAATCCTATATGAATATAAATATTATGAGTTTGCGGTAGAATAGTTTATCATTGTAGTATTATGTTTTTATAAGGATTCGAACTTCGAACCTCCTATTCAAATCAGGCTATTTTAGAAGAATCAATCTCAACTAAATTTCAAAAAATGTTTACATATCATGATATAATATTTTGTTCTTACTTCTTACAAGAACCTCTTACTCTCCATCCCTCATTTTTACCACTTAAGTCACAAATCAAGAGCTTTTTTTAAAATATTTTTTAGATTTAAAATTACTATCACATGATTATTTCAATAAAAAAAAAAAAAGTTTCCTTACTTTTCATTGGGAAACTCCTATAGATGATTGTTATTCAGGTACAAATAAATAAAAAATTATATTAATTTATATTTTGAAAATGGTTTTTTTTTTTTAGATGTGAAAAAACTATTCAAGGAGAATTGTTGTTGTTATGCCCTTGTCCTATTCTCCATAGCATTGACATGAAAACCAAAAAGTCTATCAAACATTTTGGCAACTCCAAGAAACATACAAAAAAAACAAATTCTCCCACATTTGAATTATAGAAAAACAATAAGAAGAAACCCACCAATTTTGACATCTAATCGATACTAGTAAAGTTTTTTACCAATTTTTTTCACTCAACTCCCAACATCATATCTCATGAATTAGATCCTCTTGTCTTCTTCTTTTGAGACCATTCTTTCAGCCTCCCTCCCCATTTTCAACCCCACCAATTTCAAAATTTTATTCAACATTTTCCACTTTTTCATAAATAAAATGTTTTTTGAACTGAAAATGTTATCGATTCGAATTCATAAGATCAAATTGGATTTAATCGAGACGGAAAAGATGACTTATATACTATTTTTTTTAACAGTGCATAAATATAAATACAAGATGGGAAATTACAATTTTAAAACCAAAAAAAAAAAAAAAGAAGAAGAGAGGACCCATGGGAGATAGAAAGCAAAAGTTATTACTTTTATGGTTTTTTTTTTTTTTCGTTTATTATTATTTTTGTTCAATTTGGAATCTTAGAATTCATTTACTCTTTACTTTCTCTCCGTTTGAAGATCTGTCTCTGTTCAATCATTCCTTTTCACCGAAAACTAAAAACCAAAAAAAAATATTAAATATGAAGAACAAAAAACAAACAAACATCTAAACAAAACAAAAAATAAAATCAAAAAAGAAAGGAAAGAAAAATTTATTCTGTTGATGTAAACCCCCAAAAACCATAAAATTAAGAAAAGGAAAAAAACAGTCGATTTTTTTTTTTTTTTTTTTTTGGATTTGGAAATTAGAGAATCAAGCCACTGGCAATGGCGCGATTCCTATCCATGCGAGTAGTTTCATACACTGGAAGCTCTTCGCGGTACCTATCGATTCCGATGGCGGAGAGATTATCGAGCTCGAAGAGATCTGAGCTGGCGTAGCTGGCTGCGTCGTCGTCGTCGTCTTCTTCATCGTCGAAACCTTCATTGTTTGCGGATTGTCTCAGATACGATTCGTTCTTCTTCTGGTAATTTTTCAGCAGATCTCTGGCGGCTTCTTCCACCCGGCGGTTATGGTCGAGGTTGAGCTTGAGCTTGATGTCTTCATTAATGAAGTTTTTCACAGCTCGTACCGGTTCGTCGCCTTCGTACAAGCATTTGTGGCCGCAGGGACGGCAGTCTTCGTCGACGATGACGCTGACGGGGTAGAATCTCACTGATCGCTTCGCCCCGTTGCTGAGTTTGCCTCTCGTCGATGGCGTTTTGCTCAGGCAGGAGCGGGAGAAGGAGGAAGCGGTGGAGCACGTCGATGTGTGGCCGGATTTTGATTTCCGTTCCGGAGTAGAGTCCTCCGACGAGGATATTTTCGCTTTCTTGGCGGCTCCGGCGGTGAAGAGAGAGTTGAGGAAGCTCGCGAGGCGACCGCCGGGAGATATTGGTTGTTTCACCTTCTTGAGATCGCCGTAGATCTTCAGCGCTCGTGACTTGGTCTTCACGAAACCGCCCTCGTTCTTCGGTTTCGGCGGCGCAATGCAATTTCCGACGTGATAATCGTTGAACATGAGGCGGTTGTGGTGGTGGTGATTCTCCGGCGGAACCGACGTGCTGGTTCGAATCGGTTTCGGTCTCTGAAAACCAGACGACCTAACCGATTCCGCCTCCGACGACGAGAATCCGCCGCCGGAGCTGGAGTCGGAGGAGCTCGATGTGGAATTCAGGAACGAATCCCGATTGTTCAGCGGCCTTCTCTCGAAATCCGCGACTGATTTCCGCCGGACCACGACCTTCTCGCTCACCTTCTTCTCCATCCATTTCTCGATCATGATCGCCCTCCTCAGACTCGCCATCTCGTCGTCGTCCTCCTTCCCGACAGTACAATTACTGTGCTTCTTCCTCATCGTTTCTCTGTACAGAACCAGCTCTTCCTCCGCTTCCCCGCCCTCGTCGATCGACCTGTAAATGGCGTCGAGCAGAGTCGACGAGAACGACGGATTCTCTCTTTCTCTACCGTTCCGGAACCGATCCTCACGGAGCGATTTATTCCACCTCTCCATCTCTTTATAGAAGAACCAACCAACCCTAGGGCCGGCCTAGAAAACGAGAGAAAACGCGAGAAAGTAGAAACGCAGCGTTTGGAAATGAATCAAATGATGCTACTCTCTCTTTACTGTCTGTTTGGATGGCGTCAAAAGCTGAGAAAGGAAGCAAAGAAACGAGTGAGGAAATTGAGAAGACATGGACATATGATCTCTTCGACAACAAAGATTTCCCTCAATCTTTCCCCCTTTTGCTTTCACTGTGTGAATGCAAACGAGAAAGGAAACAAAGCAGACACAGCCATTGATGGGTGCTTGATGGCTCTGAGAAGGGAAATGAAAGCCAAAAGCCACGCCTGTAGAGAGAGAGAGAGAAAGAAGAGAGCCTGCGTCTCTCCTGCACCTGCCTATATCCTCCGCTGCACCCTAAACGCTACCGCAATCCCTGCCTGGTTGGCTCGATGACGTGGCACACACATATTCATATCATACTTCTTTTTATTTATTATTTCTTTTTATATTAAAATTAAAATTTAAAAAAAAAATTTAAGTAGAATAATTTTATTAATTGGAACTGTAAAAATTATAAAGGTAATGAATCGGTTTAAAACTTACATATTTGATAATTCTATAATTATTATAATACGTAAAACTTCAGTTTTACAGTAAATTATCGAATATGCTTTATCGTTCCTATCCATCCATATAAAAAAACCACTAGAATAAGACAATAAAAACTAAACCGTCTTACTACACAAACCAAGCCGCACAAGATGATAATAAAAACACGAAAAAATAAATTAAAATTTTAGATTTTTATCGAATGACTATTTTATTGAAAAAAATAATAATAAAAAGAAACGTAAATTAGTGATTTCAAACCAAAAAATAAAAAAAAATCATGCTTATTGCTTCATGAAAATGGGCTAAGAAGAACAATAGGGGAGTAAGGGAGAGGAGGCTATAGGGCTTTTGTATTTATTAAAATTAATTAACTTCTCCTTTACATGAAGTGACGTAAGATCCTTTGCTTTTTTTTTTCTTGGAAAGGAGGGTAAATAATTGAAGTGTATGGCTCAATTTTTTTTTCCCAAAATCACTAATATTTACTTAGGGTTAATTTCAAAATAATTTTACAATAAAGTAAAAGATATAAGACTTTTAATCATGATTTTGTGTCTTTTGAATATTCCAAAGGTAGGTTGTAACTTCGAAGTTAGACAATGGGGGATGTTTTAAGGGGGAATTCTAAGAGTGGAAGCCAATTCATTTGATTAGAAGGATGAATTATCCCTTCATCACTACTATTATTACTATTACTATTATTATAATTATGGTTATTATTTGAAAATTAATTTATTAAAATAAAATTATTCTCTACCATAGGGGTGAGAAGAATTAAAATCTTCTTGAAATAAGCAACCTATTAATTGATTGAAAGCTAATTTATTTATATAGACATGAAAATGATAAAAATAATGCACATATATATAGGAAGAAAAAGAGACATATATATATATATATATATATATATATATATATATATATATATATATATATATATATATATATATATATATATATATATATATAGATAGTATGAAATTATAAAAATTTATAACCATAAATAATAATATTTCATAAATAAATTAATTTGTGGTTATAAATTTATAGAATTTTTTATTGTTATTTTTATAATATTATTTATAAATTATATTTATTGTTATTTAGATTTTCATAAATAAAAAATTGGTGTTGCAAATCCATAAATAAAGAAATAATATTATTTATAATCATAAAAATTATAATATTATATATTATTTATAACCATAAAAATTATTATATTATATTATTTTATAACTTATGAATAAAGTTATAATACTATTTCATAAATAAAAAATAATATGAAATTATGAAAATTTAATCATAAATAATATTATTTCATCACGATGAAAAAAAATATTATTTATGGTTATAAATTTTCATAATTTCATATTATTTTTTATGGTTATAATAGGAAATAAATTTATTACCTTACACAATTCATATTATTTCATATAACTGATAAATTCCTAAATTACATAAATAAGGAAAATGATTAAAATATATATATATATATATATTTAATAAGAGTGATCTACACGATTGGGATAAGAAATGTTCTTCTTAAGGGCTTTTTTACTGAAAGAGTATCATTTTGTACATTTTTTATATTTTAAGGAAAGAGGTTATTCTTACATATAATTTTTATCTTTTTTCCCTTTTAATCGGTTATCCTTTTTTAATATGAGGCAGTAAAATAATATTAACTAATATCAATTATATTTATGGTCTTCTTCTTTTTTTTTTTATATATATCTGTATGATATATCATATTTTGTAAGGTAATTAATATGGTATATCATATTTTAATATGGTCTTCTTCTTTTTTGTCATAATCTACTATTGTATAGTATGGCAGTGGTATGAAGAACTATATACCGCTCATAAGGTTGGATATACTATTTTTTTTTTTTTTTTAAATTCATGAAATGTTTTGAACGGATTTATACATATAAAAAGAACGTTTTTAAGTCATACCACATCTATAAACTAATCATCATTGGAATCGAAAGTAGTATATAATAACAGTAAAATTCTATTACATAATACATTTCCAAAGTTTATCGGGTACTGGGTACTGAGATCTTACAAACTGGGAAAAATTTTATTGGCATTAATTTCTCTACCGGTAGAATTTGGAAGCATTTATTGGGTTTGATAATGGGTATGGACTCCATATAAAAGGTATACTTTATTGGTATTTTTATTGTAAAAGAAGATTATTTAAATATAATTTATTCCCATCCACAAAATAATTTTTTTAAATTTATTTTTCGTTTTATGGACTACATATAAAAGGTAGATTTTGTTGGTATTTTTATTGTAAACGAAGATTATTTAAATATAGTTTATTCCCATTCGCAAAATATTTTGTAAAGATTATTTTTCCATTTATATATATAGACTGTTTTTTATTATAAAAATTAATTTTCTAACTTAACATAAATATTACCCATTTAATTGTGGAATCAAAATAGAAAAAAATGTTTCAACCAAAATTTTAAGGTTATGGTTGAAAGCTGTAGTAATCAAGAATAATTTGTTTTCCTTTTATAAAAAAATTTGAAATTCTTTTGACAATAATTCAATTAGTTGTTTGATCGGAATTGCTTTAGAAGTAAAGTAATTATACAAATGTAAGAAATAATGAACAAAAGTTACTATTAAAAATTATTTAAAGAATATTTGAAATTTTAAATCTATCATAATAGCATCGTACGACTGTTTTTAGAAATTATTCTCAAGATCTGATTTTTGATAACTATTTTGAACAATATTTCCAAACAGACCTTAATTCTCATCCAAAAAGATTAAAATAATTATAAGTCAAATTTCAAAATTAAAAAAAAAATAATAATAATAATCATAAAATCGATACAAAAGAATTCTATCCCATATAATATAATACATACTACGTAAGTTTCTATACACGTGAATATTCATACGAGATAAGCATACGTGCTTTTCTTTTATGATACCATACATCAAATAAAGAATTTTCATATCTATAAATATAGATTTATTTTAATTATATAAATATAATTTTAAATTTGCACAACATATTTTTAATCGAGAATAAACAATATTTAAATAATTTAGAGCAATTTATAGTAAACGATATATGATAAATATTTTTTTTAAATGTGTAGATCTATTGTTTATTTATTTTGATAACATAGTCATTTGGTCCACCTAGACTAATTCAAACGAGGTCTTGAAGTTAATCGAGAAATAAAATCTCTAATGATCTTAAGAGGATTCAAACTAAATATTATTTTGATATCTATTCATTTTAAATTATAATATCGTTTTATTCTATTCTTATAAAGACTCAAAACTAGTCCAACACGTAATCCTTAACCTAAGCTTCATTGGTCGGGTCTATTTATACTCTTTTTTTTTTGTTTGATTACACTTTAAATTGAAGATAGTAAACTGTCTTATTATAACTCGAATCTATGGCCATTTTCCTATACCCTATCGAGTTAGGTATGATGGAAGGTTTTTTTTTTTTTGGTCAGACCTTAGGATGTCTTAAGCGAGTTCATGCATACACAGAATGTGTTTTAAGTCATACAACACCTAAACTAATCATCATACAAGTCGAAAATGATTATAATGATAGTAAAACTCTACCATATAACATAACTGCATTCTTAAGACTAGAAGAAACCTTAATCATCTCATCTATATGTTTAGGCTAAGTCTATTTATACTTAACTAACGTTGCTTTTTGTATTTATTTTAACGGATCAAATAACACCAAAATATAAAAATTCAAAGTGGGTTAGGATGGAATAAAAAAAAATTAAATCTTATAAAATAAATATTAAATTAAAAATACCCATACTCTTTGGGTTTGGTTGGAAGAAAATGTACCGTCAATTGATGAATGGGTGGGGAAGTGAAATAGAAGAAGAACTGTAGGTAGTGGGCAAAGCTCAAATCCACAATCATTGCACTCGTGGGTCTCTCTCTTCCAACTTTTCTTTTCTATACCTAGAGAGAGAAATATATATATATATATATATATATAAATCTAGAGAGAGAAACAAGTATCTGTCTATCTATATCTATCTATCTATCAATGACACCGAAACAAAAAACAAAGAAGATTTGATTTGATCGATTTAGTTAAAGAAAAGAGGATTAGAGATATTAAATAAAATTAAATAAAAGAAGATAAGATTAAGAATAATGATAAACTATAGAAAAAAGGGTGAATAAAGCAACTTCCCCGTGTGCATTGCCCTCTCATTTTCACATGCATTCTTCACTCATTTCATTTGCTCTCTTCTTTCTTCAAACTTACGACAACTCTTCTAAGAAAATTTAGGGTTTATTCATATTGTTTGCTTTTCTTTTTTTTTTTTTTTGTCAGTAAATTATTATATGGGTGTAGACACCCACTTGATGCATGCTTCCTCTAATTTGAATCATTTTCATTTTCCTTTCTTAATTTGAATTATTCTTTCTTATTAAGGATAAAGGTCTTACTTAAAGCTGATGTTTGTTTGTTAGGGTTTTAATTTATATCGGTTTTAACTACCGACATGAGGCTAGATTATTGAAATTTCTTTTCTAACTTAACCAAATGGTCAACAGAATCTATGGTAAGTTTTATCGTTGACCTACGGCCTTTTCATCAGATGGCGACAAGCTGACGCTACATAACAGAAAAGCCTTTGAATGTGTGCATATATCCGTTCAAGACACTTCATGGTTTAACAAAAAAAAAATTATCGGGTTTAAGTTTTGATGCATGAGAATATTAACTAAAGGACATAAAGGATAAAGTAAAGAAGGTTTTAATGTTGTTCAGTAATCATGCCTACATCTACTCCGATGAAATAGAATCTTTCCAATATTATGAAAAAACAAAGTACAAAATTGGAGTATCGCAATAATTATGGAAAAATCACAAAACCATAGAATATTCACGATATGAGAAAAAACCTCATAATACTCCTAATCTCTCAAACTCTTATAGCTCTATGTATAGTGTTTATAAGCACATCACTCTCGTCGCTTTTTCCTTCATAACCCAAAATATTTATAGTAATAATTGGAAGTTGATTATCTTAATAGCAGGTTTATAAAGCCTTTATTAATAATATATTCATGAAGTATACTATTAAGCGTTAAATTTATTTTAAAAGGTACTAGAAAATATTTCTGATCATCATGAATTATATCAAATACTTTATATAAAAAAAAGGACTTTCAAATATTAAAAAATATTATTGAAAAAAAAAAAAAAACTTGAGACTTGTTTTCACGCACTGACCTTGTGGATTCTTAGGGTTTGTTTGGAAGTTGATCATCAAAAAGGTGGATTTACAGAGGCTTTGGTAGTAGTATTTTTATAAAATACTCTTATATAACATGTTAAAAGTAATTTCAAATATTAGAAAATACCTATGATCATTCTAAATTATGTTAGAACTACTTTAAGGTAATTAATTCATGGTAAGTATTAATTCAATTCTAAAATAGAAAGATTATATAATATTATATTATGTTGGAACTAGTTTAAGGTAAATTCAACTATAGAGTTAGTGCTAAATTATTAATATATAGATTATTTACGTTTAAGTATTATCTTATAACCCGATTCAAGTGGTAAATGGGTGCAGCGATGGGAATCGAGAAGTCCATCCAAATAAAAGAGTACAAAAATGTAATATCCAAAGGGAATAAAAGTAAAAAACTATATTAAATAAAAAAATATTAAATCCCAAATACAAAGATTATATGATTTAACTTGTATAAAACGACAAAACAAAGAATATTTCTTAATGTATCAAAGCGAACAAATTAAATGTAATGAAAGGAAAGAAAACTGCTTAAAAAGTAAATAAAATTCAAGTGTATGAAATGGTGTGAGATTCCTTCAAATAAAATTAATGGGAGCAAGAAATGAGAGAAGAGATTCCATTTACATCATGGAAGCCCATTTGGGGACCAAAACCCTACAACAAGTCTAGACATGAATAATTGACAAAGTCCAAAGCCAAGAAATTAAAAATATATATATTAAAAAGGTGTTTTCCATATTCATTTTCATGACCCAACTAAGAATGTATGCCTAGTGGGTGGATGTAGACTTCATACATCTCCTTCACCACCTCCATTACCACCACTACCACCACCATCACCACCCACTATACTAGACAATACTAGACAGCATATAGCAACACCTGTAAGGTATAATATTAAAAGCTCATCAAGATTTAAAAGACAAATGCCGGTATATATATTCTTTCATCATTCAATCTTTGCTTACTCCCAATATAATTGTCTTTTTTGTCCTATTGCTATTGATTTCTTCAACATCTTCTTCCTCACTAAGTACTCATTTAATTTACTTAATTTGCATGATTATGTTATAGTTGTGCTTGATTAGTACTTATTTTAGATGTTAATAATCAATATTAGAAGCATGTGAGGCTTGGCTCAAGAGGTAAAAGGGTGGAGAGGGGTTACTGGAGATCCGAGGCTCGATCCTGCAGAACACACACTGCGCCATGCACATGTTATAGTTATGCTTGATTAATTAGTACTTCTCTTAGATGTTAATAATCAATAATACGAGCCCTTGAGACCTGACTCAAGTGGTAAAGGGGTGGAGAGGGGTTACTGGATATCCGAGGCTTGAATCCTTGTAAGAACATAATAATACAACTAATATATGCAAAGTGAATATGTTATAGTTATGCTTGATTAATTAGTACTTATCTTAGATGTTAATAATCAATAATATGAGCCCTTGAGACCTGACTCAAGTGGTAAAAGGGTGGAGAAGGGTTATTGGAGATCCAAGGCTCAAATCCTTGTAAGAACATAATACTACAGCTAATATGCAAAGTGAATAGTTATGCTTGATTAATTAGTACTTCTCTTAGATGTTAATAACCAATAATATGAGCCCTTGAGACCGCCTGCGGGTAAAGGGGTGAGAGGGCTACCGAGATCCGAGGCCCGAATCCTTGTAAGAACATAATAATACAACTAATATGCAAAGTGAATAGTTATGCTTGATTAATTAGTACTTCTCTTAGATGTTAATAACCAATAATATGAGCCCTTGAGACCTGGCTCAAGTGGTAAAGGGGTGGAGAGGGGTTACTGGAGATCCGAGGCTCGAATCCTTGTAAGAACATAATAATACAACTAATATGCAAAGTGAATAGTTATGCTTGATTAATTAGTACTTCTCTTAGATGTTAATAACCAATAATATGAGCCCTTGAGACCTGGCTCAAGTGGTAAAGGGGTGGAGAGGGGTTACTGGAGATCCGAGGCTCGAATCCTTGTAAGAACATAATAATACAACTAATATGCAAAGTGAATATGTTATGGTTATGCTTGATTAATTAATACTTCTCTCAAATGTTAATAATCACATTATGAGCCCTCAGACCCTGGGCCATGGTAAAGAGCGGAGAGGGGGTTACCAAGATCCGGCGTCGAACTTCGTAAGAACATAATACAAACTAATATGCAAAGTGAATATGCTATAGTTATGCTTGATTAATTAGTACTTCTTAGATGTTAATAATCAGCATAAGCCCTCGAGACTCCAAATTTCGCCTTGCAAAGTGGAAGAGAGTGTTACCTGGAGATCCGAGGCTCAAATCCTTGTAAGAACATAATAATACAACTAATATGCAAAGTGAATATGTTATAGTTATGTTTGATTAATTAGTACTTCTCTTAGATGTTAATAATCAATAATACGAGCCTTTAAGTATGGCTCAAAAGGTACAGGAGTGGGGAGGGGTTACGGGAGATTGCAAGCTTGAATAATTGTAAGAATATAATACTATAACTAATATGCAAATTGAATATGTTATAGTTATGTTTGATTAATTAGTACTTCTCTTAGATGTTAATAATCAATAATACGAAGCCTTGAGCACTACGAATGGTAGCTGAGTGGGAGGTTACGAGATTGCAGTTTGATCCATTGTGGAGAATATAATACTATAACTAATATGAAATGAGAATAAATGTAAAAAAAACAATAATATGATATTTTGTAAAATCAAGCATAAAACACCTTTGTTGTTCAAAAAAGAAATCCTAGAAAAATGTTTTATTAATCATGTTGAATTGAAATTTTGACGAAAAATAGAGATAAATAAATCACAGAAGAAAAATGAGAACACACAAATTCCCATGATTCAATAGGGTGCCAACCACATACATGAACACGAACTACAGCTCAAATTTTAATTATATAGAAATAGGGTTACATGGCCATTTATACTAATAACTTGGATATGACCAATTTACACTCGATATGAGCCACATACCACATACCACAACCGTTGTAACTAAAAGTGTTTTTGATAACTAACCATGCATTATTAGAATAAATCAAGAAAAAAAAAATCTAAAACTACTCCTAATAATTTCATGATAAGTCTATAATGAGGTCAACTTAAGTCTACCCATAGAAAAGCAAGGAAGGGTTTTATCAAGATTAATTAATAAAAAAATATAAAAAAAATAAAAATAAAAAGAAAGGTGGGCTTTAGGGTTTGTTACAAGTAATTACCAGCATGCACTGATCCTTTTGTTTGCTTTGACATGATCAAAGTTGTCCACACCCACACAAATATGCCTCAACATAACCTAAAACATGGAACATAACATACACATACACCCCCATCAAGAAATGCCCACTCAGGAGTCTGATTTAAGTGGGTAACACACAGAACATTCATATGTATATATATATATATATATATATATATATATATATATATATATATATATTCAAAAAGTATGATGATGATGATGATGGATGATGAAGAAGAAGTAGAAGAAGAAGATGAAGATGATGATGATAATCACTTTCTAAATTTGTAGTTGTAGTAGTTAGTCTTGAGTCTTGACTGAGGGAGGCCATGCCATGCATCATGCATGTGCCCTTATGTATTAGGGTTTGATGTATATCTTCTGGTGGTGGTGGGTGGTGGGTGGTGGTGGTGGTGGTGGTGGGGTGGAGGAGGAGGAATGGGTTTTGATGGGTTTCCTTACTGGAATCAAATTTCATAGTCAACTCTAAAATGACCTAAACCTAAAAGATGCCCTCCCTCATTGAAGGGACTATGCTTTTTTGTATTATTACTCTGTGACTATCCTCATTCCTCTCCATGTGGGGGTGGTCACCCACCTAGGGTTGCCTCTAGTTGATGAAACCCTAATTTGTTGTCATGAGTCTTGGGGCCTGTTTTTTTTTTTTTTTTTTTTTTTTTACAATTTTTGAAAACTGTTTTTTGTTTTGAAAAACTAGGAAAACAAGAAAAACACTGAGAATACCTTTGGTTCCCATTTTTTTTTTGTTTTGGAAAATATAAGGAAAACAAAAAATATTGAATTCAGATAATAAGAATAGTTTTCAAATAATATCAAAAATGGTGCTTCTTTGTATTTTTAAAAACTGTTTTCAATAATATTTTTCAAAAACAAGAACAAACATGCCCTTGTATTTCCTTTTTCTTTTTTCATGCTAAAGTAAGGTCCATTTGGAATCTGGAAAATACAAAATAAAGAGGAACAGTGGAAGAAAAAAATTGAGGAAAATAAAAAAAAAATGTTTAAACTTAATAAATTAATTCTATATGTTCATTTAAACTCAATTTATTTGTTTCTATATGTTATATAAAGACTATGAAATTTAAAAATATAGAAAATTTTAGAGAAATTTTTATTATATTTGATTTTCTTTTATATTTTCCACAATAAAACCAAATATTAGAAAATCATTTACCTTCTTCCTCTCTTTTTTTAAGTTGGCACAACATGTTCAAGGAAAAATAATAAACAAATAAATTTCATTTTAAAACATTACTTTTCAGACAATTTTAAAAATATATTCCACCTTTTTTCTGTTTTGATATAAAGAACAAACAACATTTTTTTTAAAGTTCTTTCAAAAAAAAAAGAAAAAACAACTTTAAAATATATAATAAATTTATGATTAATTTTGATTATGTTTGATTTTATATACTAACAAAATTTTACAAAATTCTTCATATTCTCAATTATTACTGACAAAATCCTTTAAAAAATAAAAAATAAAACATTATGATTTAAAATATATTGTTCACTGTTAAAAGTCCATTAAATATTTTTTAAATTATGAAATTATTTTAAAACTTAATAAAAAAAAATTAAATATCTATTTAATAAAGTTTCAGAGACAATTCTAGGTATTTTCATGAATAAAATTATAGTTTTAGAGCTTAAATATGAAAATTAATTTTTTAAGGATACTTGACATGTCAAATGTAACTTAAAATACCCTATAAAAATCACCTACAAAAAGTGTCAATTTTACCATAAACCAAGGATAGAAATATTGGTTTTTACCATCATACTTCCAGTATTCTGATTTTACAGATATATTGGATATATCGGAGATATATTGGATATATCGGAGATATATCGATATTTATAAATTATTCAAATTTTAAATATATATTCAATTTATATATCAAAATCAGTTTGAAGGTATATGAAATGAAGACCTTTCATTTCCTCTCCTACCGTCTTGGTTTTCCCCAATTTTTTATAATAATTAATGATAGCAATTAATGATAAGACATAAGAATTCCAACCGTCTCGATATTTTTCTTTCTCTCAAATACTTGAATGATATAAAGATATAAAGAATTCCAACCGTCTGATCTTCTTCCCTATTCTACAAATAATTAACGATAAGAATTATTGTTACAAGATGCTGAACAAGATTAATTTATTATGTTATATTTTCATTTTTTCTTCTCACTATCCTTCATTTACTATTTATTTGTTTATAATGAGATACTACTTTAATGTTTTTTTGAAAAATTTCTCAAAAAACACACAAAATAGCCGATATATATGAGATAAATGCCGATATATCGGCCATTTTGTGTGTTTTTTTACAAGCCTGCATTTTTGTGTCGAATTTAGACGAATATATCGCAATTTATCGATATATCGTATGATCAGCCGATTTTTTCCGATTTTTCAAAACGATTTTCAAAATCGCTGATGGCTTTTCCGATAACTAAATATCGACGGTATATCATCGATATTTCGCGATTTTTTAATCACTACCTTAAACTAGACAAATATTATGAAACTGTAAAACATGTTTCCATAATTTTTTTAAATTTTAAAAATAAAAATAGGAAAGAGTTATAGTAAACTCGAGCTTCTATAAACTCCGATCTATAAAAAAAATGCTAAAATACTTCGATCGAATTGCTAAAAAATTCAAACTTATATAAATACGAGTTTTTTTTTTTTTTTTTTTAACCCATAAAAAAAAAAGTAATTATAAAAGTAAGGGAAACGGTCAGTGAAGTCTGAGATGTACGGCCAAGGAAAAAGAAAAAAAGAAAATGAAAGGTGGGGCCCAGAGAGGGGGGGGTTGCACGAGTGTCAATAATGAAGTGTGTGTTCCCTTCCCCTCTCTGCCACTTGTCAGTTATTGCACGTGCTTCTCTTCTGTTTTGGGGCCCACCCAACCCTCTCTCGCACGTGACAGTTTCTTCCCTTTCCTTACCCACCTAAAATTTTCAAAAACCCTCAAAAGCCTCCCCCCCTTCCTCCTCTCTCTTCTTTTTTTACTATGGAAAATGACTTGTAAGTTGTACTACCCTATATTCACTATTTTACCTTTTACTATTAACTCCTACATTCCATTATCTTTGGATTTTTTTTATAAATACAAAATTGTAAATATTCCACATATTTAGGGTTTTGAATAAAATGAATAACTGTTTAAAAGGAAAAAATAAATAAAACTTATTTATAAAATTAACTATTTTCTTTAAAATCTAAAAAAATATAAACTATATATGCCTAAATGAGTTGATAGAGCTTTTAAAAGTTTAAAAATATTGAATCTAGAGAGGGAACAATTTACTATATTATAATAAAATGTTTAATTATATATATATATATAAAGAAAGAGAAAATATAAAAAGAAACGGAGATATATAATTATAATAGAGGGAATTGGAGAAATGCCTACAAGAAATTTAGAGTGTATTTGATTCCTGTTTTTGAAAACATAGAGAATACAATTTTTATGTTCTCTTAAAACTGTTTTTGTTTTTTGGATTAGACGTTTTCTATGTTCTTTATGTTTTTCTCTTAAAACCAAACATGTTATTTTCGTTTTCCTTGTTTTTTGAGAACAAAAAACAGTTTTAAAAAAAGAAACCAATCATATAAAGGATATATTTTTACATTTTCAAGGGTATTTTTGTTGTTAGAAAGGGTTATATTTTCAAGGCTACTTTTACAAAAAAATCATTTTTACAAATATTTTTCAAATTTGCCCTTTTAATCCATTTCCTTTTATTTGTGAAAGTATTAAAGTATTCTCAAAAATGCTTTAAAAATCCTAGTTTTCTGTTAGTTCACCAAGCACCCTGAATGTGCTTTGAAAGTGTGAAACCCTAAAACAGCTTTAAAAACATTTGAACAGAACCTGTGAATTGATATATAGGCTTTTGAGGGAAAGAGACCTGACCTGCTTTTCTCAGTGCAATGGGGTATGTGGGATAGTAAGAGATTTGAGTTTAAATGACAAGTCTGAAAAGTTGGGATGAAAATATGAAATGGGCATAGCCGTTGGGTAGAGCCAATGAGAAACACAAAGCTTTAGTGAGAGAAACAAAGAGAGAGAGAGAGAGAGAGAGACTCAGTCAGCCTTTGTGGGGTTGTGTAGAAATAAAGGTGGGTGTGAGGAGGAGAGAAAACAGAGAGCATGAAACCATGAAAAGGGGTGTGTGGGTGGTGATCCCTAGGGCTCAAAAAAAAAATAATAAAAGAAACAACTTCAGAGATATTATACCTAAAGACAACCCCTCAAACCCAATCCCAGAATGAGACACAGATCAAACCCCAATCTTTTTTTCTCTTTCTTTCTTTCTCTCCTTTTCTTCTTTTGCTTTTTTCTCCAATGGCAAAAGGAGTGAAGGAGGCCAGAATCCACATCACCATCCACAACCCACCTCCTATCTTTTTCCATATTTCACACTAGAACAGAGGAAGAAGACTCAGAAAACCAGATATACCCATGTGGGTTTACTGTCAAAAGTACTGAAAGAGGAATTTTTAGGGGGGGGAATTGAAACACATGATGCATATTAAATAGAAAAAGATGATTATGGGTTTTCTTCATTTCACATGAAAAAAGAAAAAAATAACTAACAACTTCTATAGCTAACACTTCTTCAGTCCCCTTGGTGACTGGGAGGAGAAGAGAGGCCTTACTTTTTCCTTTTCTTTTTTCTGGTTTCAGAAGTTTGTGGTCCAGTTGAGATGGCCCAGCTGAGGTTGCTGATAAGCACCCACCTGAGGGCCGGGCGCTCCCCCCGCCACCCCGACTCCGACGTTCCCGCCCATGGCCGGGCCGAGATGGTGGGGGCTGGCCATTCCAGCTGGCTGTGGAGGAGGGTGGTACATCCCAGGGAACTGCATGTGAGAAGACTGGGCTGCAGCAGCTGCTGCTGCTGCTGCTGCATTGAAGGATGCATGGCCTGTGTGGGAAGGCATGTAAGCAGCATGAGGGGTTTGTGCAGGCATGTTGTAGTATGGAGCAGACTGAAGGCCCGGGAGCTCCCTCGGGTTCTGGATCCAGATTTCCGATGTCTCAGCCTGTAATGCCCAGAACAAGACATGGAGAGGAACTTAGGTTTAATCCATTAACAGATTAAGATTATGATAACAATCTTAATTGAAAAGCCCATTATGCTCTGATGCATATGCTACTGCTAGAGGCTAAAAATGGCATTTTTCGCAAACAAGGAAACCTCAATCAAATGCGAGATGCTCAAAAATGGCGTTCAAAGAAGCATGTTATTGTACTATTTTTCCCTAATAACCTGAATCCAATGTTATAAAGCAGCATGCTATCGTACTTTTTTTCAATCCGAATCAAATGTGATAAATGGAACTATTCAACTCAATCAAATCATGACGAATGGAACCATATGCTGCTTGAGGCTCAAAAATGGCGTTCAAAGAAGAGCATGTTATTGTACTATTTTTCCCTAATAACCTGAATCCAATACGATAAAGCACCATGTTATTTTACTTTTTTTTCAACCCGAATCAAATGAGATAAATGGAAGTATTCAACTCAATCAAATGTGATGAATGGAACCATATGCTGAAAGAGGCTCAGAAATGGTGTTCAAAGAAGAAGCATGTTATTGCGCACTATTTTTCCCTAATAAACTGAATCCCAATGTGATAAGCATGTTATTGTACTTTTAACTATTCAACTCCAGTGAAGTTCAACTCATTCTCTATGGCCTAAGTGATGCATAAGAAATCTAATAAACCAGACAGTTATGGACAGAAAGATATGATTTTTACCTGTGGATTTGGAACATAAAGGTTGCCGTCTTTGTACTTGAGCCGGGATGAATCTTCAAGTCCAGCACTGCCAACAACACCAGGAGCATTAATAGCATACCCAGTTGGATTAGTAAAATTTCCAAACCCTGTTGGATTGCCAGCAGGAACAGGCTTTAACTGCTGGATGCCATACTTGAGTCCATTTGCACCGAGATGGGAGCTGCCGCCAGGCATCAGCAGGTAACTGTTGGCATTCGAAGGATGAGGGTAAGCGGGGTTACTGGAATAGCCAGGCATGGCCATTGGTGGGACATAAACTGGGGAGAGGAACTGGCGATATGGCATTAGATTAGCATAATGAGGAACATGAACTTGCTGATACATCTGGGGCAGTGGTTGTTGCTGTTGCTGTTGTTGTTGTACCATAGCTATTGACGATGCTGGGATGCTGTTAGCGGTATGTGAACTTAAGGCCTGAAAATGAAAATACGACATCAAATGGATAATATCGACAACCAAATTTGGTAGGCCATGAGACACAAAGCAATGCTTTCTTTCACCTTCACAGGCATGCAAGAGATAGAATCAAAAAACCAATTATACAAAGATAAATTAATCCAGGGTGCCTCCCTTAAGAGGAACATGGTCCAAACCAAAAACAGCTACTTTGGCTCCGTTTGGAACCTAGAAAATACTAAAGAAAGAAAATTATGCGAAAAATAAAGAGGAAAAGTGAAAGGAAAAAATTTTTGGAAAAAAATATAAAATAGGTTTAAACTTAGTAAATTAATTCTATATGTTTATTCAAACTCTTTTTATTTGTTTCTCTCAATTACATAAAGACTAAGAAATTTAAAAATATGTAAAATATTAAAGAATTCCAGATTTACTTGATTTTTCTTTTATATTTTCCAATCGTGAACCAAAAACAGAAAAATCATTTTCTTTAGCATTTTTTTCCTTTCCCTATTACTTTCCAAGTTAAAAAAGGAGCCTAAATGATTTTGAGAAGTTAAAGATATAGTCCAGAGAGTTGAAATCTGAACTTCTAGTCCAAAGACGGTTTAAAAGGTTGAATGACAACAGTGAAAAATATGAGGCAACTTGGCTTTGCACTTTTAAAAGCAATAGAAATTACAAAGGAAACAACACAACAAACAAGTGCTGCACAAGAAGAGGAAACAGAAAACAAACTGTTTTCCAAAAACTCGAAATGGTATTGGGTTGCATGGAAGTTTTGTGGGTCAGATGTGCAAGGTAGTCCTGGAAGATGAATATTTTATGTTAGCTCTTTGACAATCTAGGAAATAGAAAGATAATTTTCGAAGAACATTTCTGAAGTCTTTGTTTTTGTTGTCCTGTGATCAATGCAGGAAAAAAAATAGTTTTACTTAGCTTTTGATAGTTTGGATCAGTATAGAAATATGATTTTCCTTTCAAATTAAAAGTAACATGTTAATTTACCTCCTGAGGAGACGGTAAACCCTGCCCTCTAACTGTTTCATCCATTGAGGGTCTGAAATACGGAATATCATAACCACCCTGGGGATCATACGCATGCTAGTAAACAGAGAGCAAGTTAGAATGTCTGATCATAAGAACCAAGGTACAATAGAAGGACAGTTAATCCAAGGACTATGCTCACTGGAAAACTCGATAAGACATGATGTTCTTGCAGCTGTTGTGAATCTGAAGGCGTATAGGAAGGACTACTTTCTCGAACCAATCCAATGTCTGCATAGTTCTCCAAATGTTGAGGACTTGAAGACTCCTTTTTATCAGGCAATTGATGCTCAGAAGCTTCACCAGATGCAGGGGAAGCAGTCTCAGAATTTCGAAATTGGTCATCCAGCTCTACCTGCTTGCTGCCATCATCACTGGAAGATTCTGGTGCTGATACCGATGAACTGTCATTCACATAACCATATTACTCTAAACAGAAGTACAATGTTTGCAGGACATATCGTAATCACCTATGAAACTTTGATCAATTCTTTTATATAGCTAAATCTCCTATGAAACTTTGATAAATTATTTTATATAGCTAAGTATGTATTCGCGGAAATATCATGATTTATGTACAGTGTTAAGCCTATAAGATTATATTCAACGCTGCATGCACACATACCTATTTTATTCAAACATCTAGGTCAGTCACTTATGATTCCTAAATTCAAAGAACAGTAAGGATCGCTCTTAATTCCCAAAACTTGAGAACTATCTGTAATTCCTTACACAAATCATAGTAATAACAAACCTTGCAGAAGGTTCTGCACTTGGTTCTTCTGTACTTCCGACTGCTTGAAACCCAGATGCAAAATCGGCTCCAAAGCTGCCAAAGGTAAGCCGGCAGCGATCAGTCTCAGGGACTCGAATATGCTGTGCAATGATTACATTCTGATTCTCACTGATGATTGCTTGTGAAAGCTTATCTTGTAATTTAGCAGTCTCTGATTCCAAGTCCTTTGGATTATCAGCACGAGGTGAAACAGATTTTGCAGGAGTTCCAATCACCCCAGGGCTGATATGACTAGACTTTTGACTCGATTTCGGTTTCCACTCCTTATTAGGCTGGGGAGCTGCACCAAAAGCGCACATCATTTATGCCTCAAGGTTTAGAAATGCACATAATGAAAGGCGACAATGACAGATTTAAAAAAGCTGGCAGCAATCTGGCTTCAGATAGACACAATTAGAAGTACAAGATGTCCTATCATTATAAATTATTGGACTGTTGAGAATCATGGAATATTCTCTAGATATTCTTTGATTTATCTCCCTACCTTTTGTGTACATTATCCTCCTTCCTTTTACACTTTATTTTCCTTCATTTTACCTTTTATTTTGTTTCCTTTTTATTCCATTCTTTTGTATATATATATATATATATATATATATATATATATATATATATATATATATATATATATATATATATGTGTGTGTGTGTGTGTCCCTATACTACATAATACTCACTCATTCAATAAAAGAAAAGCATTCTATTCTTCTCTCATTTCACATGGACAAAAACAAGTTTAATCCAAGGTCTATGCAAGCTCAACCTCATGAAAAAAAAAAACATAAACAAAAATCCGATCTTTAATCTTAGTAGACAACTGAAAGATGAGAGATTTAAAAAACACTATTCCTAAAACCATCAGAAGTTGTCACATTATCATACTTAATGACCACCACATTTAACGTAAAATTTAATGGTAAACAGACCTTTCTGATGACCAACAGGTTGTTGATGAGGCCGGCTACCATACTGATTACCTAAGAAAGACCTGTTTACTGGCATACTGGAAATAACAGGTTCAGGTACAGTTGTTTGCCTTGGTTGGTCGCTCTTAGGGATTGCATTAAAAGGACGAAATGTTTCAGTAGAAGGGGAATTATCTCTTCCCAAGAGTGAACTTGGCAACGAACTACTTGGTACAGATGATTGCTTGACAGAGTTTTCAGAGGATTGTCGACGAACACCAACCACCCCAACTTCACGTTTAATAGCACCAACATTAGCAAATGGTCGAGAGTCAGGAGATGGCACATGAACTGGATCTGATGAAGAAGAATAAACCCCTACAACAGAACTGTTCGAGGCAAGTGATGCTGAATGTGATTGAGAATCATTTCGCTTTACTGCTTGCACCCGTGAAACTGCACTTGGAACTGTTGCTTGCTTCTCTAACTCTTTCCTATTAGAGCCACTTACATTAGCATCATGTAGAATCCCAGGATGTGCATCAGTTGGCCCATTTAAAGATTGAGATGACTGCCGGCCACTTGAGGGCTTCTGATAGTTTGAAGTGCCTGTTGAGTTGCTGGAAGAGTTAAACCAAGAAGAATGATGAGTCGATTTACAATGCATAGCATGAACAAAAGTAGCCATTGAAAAGAATCCAATTTCACACAAAAAGTAAAACCGATCAGTGGTTTCGACATAAAGGAACTATAATAGTAACGTGATAATTGAAAACATGGCCACTGATATATGAAACTACAAACAACAAGCTAGACTATATGTGAAGTAGAGAACCTTTTTAAAACTCCAGGAAATTCCAAAAATACCCCATAGGAAAGCCAAGTGGATGACTTTCTTCAGTTTATTTTCGGGGTTCCAACCAAATATCTGGAAAAAAAACCATGAGCACTGTTTTAAGTGGAAAATTTCTCATGAGGAATGAATAGAGTAAAACTAACTTGTGCCCTTTTTTACAATTTTTAAAACACAATAACCAATGCACAATACTTCCGCTAAGATAAAGGGTAACTTTAACACTAATACTGAAAAAACAAACTTGAACAGAATGTCCTACTTTCTGCAATATGAGGTTGATTTTCTGAATGCAAAACAACTTTATTTTTATTAGTAGGACCTAAACCAAAAATTAAGACTTCAACATAGATAAAACAAAGAAATAACATACCCCTTTTCAGAAGTATTTGAGATAACTTGCTGATTGGCAGATGTAGCCAATTGTGGAGAAACAGGCTTCATATCCCTATTTGTATTTTGATTAACTCTGTTGTCTCTCACAACACGAAACTCCCGGCTGATTCCTGTCTCTAGCAAGATTCTAACCATCAGCTATGGCATCAATTAAAAATGATTCAAGATACATAGTCAGCTAACTTCACCCTTACAAGGAACTAACACAATCGATACAAAAATAAAAAGATCTTAGAACAAAACATGCACAGGAATTAGAAAACATATAGCATGAAATTTTTTGATAAGTTAGAAAACATATAGCATGAATTGAATCTGAAGTTGCACAAATACTATAGAAGAAAGTGTATAGCATGAAATGAATCCTAAATACTATAGAAGAAAGTGTATAGCATGAAATGAATCCTAAGTTGCAATTACAGTATAAAAGTCTAACCCTAAAGAGAGAAGAATCTGAAACAAAATTGTGTTTAATTAAGCAAAATAGAAACTAATGCTATTAAAAGCATGACAAATTGAAATCTAAGATAATACAGTAAGAGAACAAAAAAAAGATCTCTAGAACCATGCAAGAAATAAGCATCAAGAAGCCTCAAGCAGGTTGAGCATTTTATTGAGGGAAAAAAGAAATAGATGGAACCAAAACAATTTTAATAAGCCCAGTTTGAAAACAAAAAAGGTCACACATAAATGCAAGAAGAAATGCAGTATTACTCTTTATACAATATAGTGGAATACAATCCAGACAGATTTTATGATCCAGATGAGGGAAATTCTAAGAAGCTAAATTTCAGATAGCTGAAAATCTTTTTTCCTTCATCGCTTTTATACCAGAAAGGCCAGGAGTTCTGGGTATAAGTATGTCAGGTAATCCACCGTTCTGTCATCCCTTAACCATGCATATTTGCAATGAGCAACATATGGCTGGTTTCCTTTTAGAGATCAGCCAGTATTGCCACCAAATTGTGGCAAAAAAGGAAATGGCATGAACATTGATTGATACTTAATGTCTTGCTTAAAAGGAAAATTACAGCCAAGTACAATAATTCCAAGACAAATAAATGATAAAATTGATATGTTGTTGCATTACCAGGTACAATACTCCGAGAGTAACCTCCCCTTCGAACATTACGATCAGGGAAACTACGAATTTTTCCTTGACCCACATTCTCAATATATTTTCTGGGCTCTGTGGGACGATTGTAGCCTGTAATCTGAGGTCATAAGAATATAGTTATTTGTTACTCAAATGTCAAAAATTGAGAAAATTTTTCTTAAATAAATAAGGTCCCTTACAAATATGACTAAAATCTACAAGAGAGAGAAGCAGTAAAATTAGTTTGCGGAAAAAAATAAAAATTATACAACCAATAAGGATATAAAACATCTCACATAGAGATAGAAAAAAATATCCCTTGGAACAGGGAAAATAGATTTCTAAAACTAATTCTTAAATCTGTCAAGTTTCTGTTAGTTTACTTCAGCATTCCTGTTGCAAGAAAGAGAAGAAAATTGAAGAAAAACCCAACTAATATGAAAAGGTGCAGCAGTTCACATAAAGCAAAAGGTCTAAGAAGATACAAGATTCACACAAAATGATACCTCTTTCTTCTTGTCCCTTTTCCTCTTCACCTCGTGAAATGGATCTAAACAAGAGAAAACAGGAGTGCGCACATTAAGATATTGCATGTTTATAATATGGTAAAAAATTAACAAGAGAAACTTGAAAGCATCAACCGCTAAAACAAATTAAAATTTAAAAATAACAATAACAGCAGAACAACAACAACAATAATGATAATAATAAAGATATGCAACTATTTAATATGCAAGGCAGGCTTACAAAAATGAACACCAACAGTTATTTAAATAAATGAAACTTTATTAAAGCAAGAGAAGGTTACAAAATAGGAAATGGAGGAATGACCAAACGTATAGGCAAAGACAACCAAAAGAATATCAGAGGCAAAACCTCAAGCATGTTGTAACCCCATCATCTAAGAACTCACGTTAGCATTAGCTAATAAAAAAAATCCATTAAAAAGGGCATCCTAACAACATAATCAATATCACTGTCCCAGAAAGTTGTGCACATGCACCTTATCCTGCATAGGCCTGCTCTGTTCTCCAAATCCCAACCTCCCTGCTACTTAAGAAAAGCATCAAATACACATTAGCAAATCAAGTAATAAGTTGCATTAGACTCTGTTGTCTTCAGAGTGTTCTTTTTCTTTTCCCAAAGTCCTAAACAATAGCACATCCAACATACAAATTTTGACTTTTCTCTTTTTCTACCTTTTTACAGCAACCAGCGACCACACTGAGCTAAAACTCAAAAACATAATTACTTTTTACAGAAATATTAAATTGAACAAAGTATGCACATGCAATAAAACTAACAATTCACTCCAACAAGCATTAAGCAAAACACATATATATATTCCAAGCATTAAGAAAAATACATATATCTATCCCAACCGTATTTCACAAACAAAAACCCAATACCAAACTGTGAAATTAGACAAACTCAGTGCAGCACTGACAATGGATTCCAAACTTCCTCAGTTGCTATCAATTCCAAGTAAACCACATTTACCAAATAACTCCGACACCAAATCTATTGACAAAATCAGTTCAATTCAACAAAAACACATTTATCACACACCAAATAATGCTAAACAGACCAAATAAAAATATCGCCTTTTCAAAACAGAAAATTCAGTAACCTTGGTTAAACAGTTCCTGGGGAACCTTTATTAGAATCCATGATCATCGCTCCTAGCACCACATGGTCATCAGCATCAGAATGGTGACCCACTACCTATTTGATCATTTGAAGGATTTCACGGAACACAAACGAAATTTTTATCCTATAGCTAAGATTTTCTCAAACAAACATTTTCATCTATTACAGCAACACAATAAATAAACCAAAAAGAAACAGGAAAAGGCAGAACACCACAATCAAAACAATGATCAAACTAAACACTGATGCAAGAACAAAGGAGAGAAGGAAGACCGGCTAGAGAGAGAAGGGTCCCAAAGCTAGGGTTTGAAAACTTATCCTTCTGAGAGACTTTTAAAGATGCTTTGGAATTTCCAAACCATGGGTGGGTTTCTGCCCCCTGGTTTTCTCTTAAATTGTGAAAATACCATTTTGTCTACTCCTACGTGGCGAGTTTCGAGACTCTATTCATGCAAGTTTTGGAAATTTGACTCGCATTTATAGTTTAGGAAGGATCCCCATTCAACACAGATGACATATATTATTCCTAATAATAGATAGACTGAATCCATATTTAAAACTTCAATGGTAATGGCATATAATGTTAACTTTTTTTCCACATGGCTGAAACATCTTTATAAAATATATTTCAATTAAAAATAGTAACACACACAGATGCTATCATCATTACTACAAATGAGAAATCACAGAAAAACGAAAATCATTACATCAGCAATTAATGTAATCGGATGTGACAATTTTTGGGTTTCTCTGTGAACCAATTAAATTATTAGTAAAGTAAATAGATATATGAATATGAAAATAAGGTACCATAAAAGAATATCCAACCAATAATATGGAATCTAAACATTTTTCCAGCAATAAATATACCAGTCTTAGTGAAAGTTTAACAGAGAGGCGTCATTTACACAAAAATCCATGCTATTTAAAGGGAAAAAAAGGCTATAAGATAGGCAACTGAAGAATAACCAAAGGTAGAATGAAAGCCTGAGGCCTTAAGAATATCAAGAGCAAATCTCAGCATAAGCATTAGATGACAAATTAATCCATTAAAAAACAACCAAGCAACATTATTGATATCTCTAATCTGTCATAAATGTGCATATGCAGCCTATCTCCACATGTCCTGCTCTGTTTTCTACACTAAAACCTTACTACTGTTCAAGAAAGCAGCAAAAAGCACATGGGCATAACAATCAGGCAATAAGTTACATGAGGCTAAGTTTCCTAAACTACTTTTCTTATCTTTTCTGATTTTCAGTCCTAAACAATAGCATTTCCAATCACAAATTTCTAATTCTTTTTCCCCAACATTTTCGCAGTAGCCAAACACAACATTTTAAGGAAAAAAAATTCAACCAATGATTACCCTTCAACCACAAACTTTTTCCAATAGTTATCTTTCAACCACAAACTTCAAATTGTAGAAACTCAGCAACTGTAATAAAACCGACTACTCTCCCCACATCACATCAAGCAAAACCCATATATTAATTCCACAGTCAAGACCAATGCTCGATAAACCCAAACCTGTTTACCAAACCCTAAAATTGGAAAAACTCTAGGGCATCCCTGACCATTGATTTCACACTTCCTCACACGCTATCCCCACATTCCAAGAAAAACCCACTCAAACAAAAAATACCTATTCACCAAGTGCAGGGCAACAAACAGTTCAAATAAATGAAAACCCATTTATCAAAAGCCATATAACACTGAAACAGAACAATAAATAGCAATGCAAAGCAGGCAAAGGAGTAACCTTCATTAACCAATTTCTGGACAGTATCATTAGGATCCAAGTCCATCTCTCTCAGAGCATCATAGATATCAGCATCCGAATGATTAACCACTATTTCTCTGATTGATTCAATGGCTTTGTGGACCCAAGGTGTAAGAATTTGCATCCCTCCTTCCATTCTAGAATCAGCCCTTGTAGCTAACTATGAAACCCTAATAAAACTCACCACCAATTGAAGAAAGGAAGGGGCGGCGTAGAAACTTATAGAAGCACTTCAAGATTTCCACATAATGGATTTTGGGTGTCAACCCCCAGTTTTCTTGTAAATTGAAAAAATACCCTTTTTGTCTATTCCTGTGTGCAAATTTTTTATTAGTTGTTGGCGCAATTTTTTAAAATCAAACTCGGGTTCTTTAGAATTTGGGAAGGATTCTGAAATAATCCTAATCATATGTGCAATAACCCTAACACTAAGAGTCCATCTATAATTTTAAGTATTTCAAAGTAATGTCACTAAATGTTAGTTTTTAAACGCTCTTATTACACATATTTTGACAGATATTATTATTCCTTTTTCTTTTTGACAGATAACTTTTTTCCTTTTATGGTCCACATCGGGGCTGAACCTAGAACCTCCCATACCCCCCCTACCCCAACCCAACCCTTTACCGCTTGAGTAATGCCTCGAGGGCAAAAGCATGCGTTATTATTTCACTCAAGAATAGAAACACATTGTTGTAGTTATTATTATTGATAGATAAATGTTTTTTCCTTCTTTTTGTCCACATTGGGACTTGAACTTAGGACCTCGCATAACCTTGCTCCAATCCTTTATCAGACCTTAAATTAGCAACATATATTATGATAGATAAAAGACAATATTATATATAAAAAGAAAAAGGCGGCAAATGATGACTTAGAGTATATGGAAAGTATACAACAGGCACCTAAATGAAAACTCAAAGCATAAAAAAAGCACCTAAAGGGAAAAACAAAAGCGAAGAAGGGCTACAAAAAAACTTCACTAGTCCTCATCTAGAACCCAAGTAATTAAAAAATTCAATAAAACATAAAGGTCCATCCCACCTAGAAATCAATAGGTTTGAAAAGTTAATAAGACGTAAAAGGTCATTTGCCTATAAACAACCTAGTAAAAGACCAAAAACAACCAAAAAAATGAATTTTCAGTCTTTGAATCAAAAGTTGCTCATTATCAACAGCAATATTATTAAATTTCTTTTCAAACCCTCCAAAAGAGTCTCTCTAATCGACAAGGGTAGGATCCACGTCATGCCAAAGAGAGTACAGAAAAATTCCCATGAAACAATAGCCTTAATGTCAAATGCAGTATATAGACTCTTCTTTGACAAAACATTTGCCAGTAAAAGACCATCCCTTCCTCTTCATTGTTATCGGTGATAATGATAAGTCGTAAAAAAAAATCTGAACATCATGTTGAGATTTATACTATACAAAATTTTTAAAAATAAGACATTGTAATGGCAGGCAGAACATTTCAAATTTTACAGAGGCACAACTTGTACAAAATCCCTTGTTATATTAAAAGAATGAGAAAATGAAAGATAGGAAACAGAGGAATGACTACATACAAATAAAGACCGAGGCCTGAAGAATATCGAAGACAAAGCCTCAATGATGTTGCAACCTTCCAGGCAAAGAAATCAACATTAGTACTAACTGATAAATAAATTCATTAAAAGGCGCCCTAAGGGCGAAACTGACATCAATCTCCCTCAAAGGCAGAAATACATCTTTCTTCCACATAAGCCTGCCCTGTCTTCTAAACTCTAACCTTCCAACTTCTCGGGAAAGCACCCAAAGGCCAAAACAATCAGGCAATAAGATGCATTAGGCAAAGTTGCCTAGATATTTTTCTTCATTTCATTTTTACCTTTTCTTTCCTGGCCCCAGGCAATAGGATATCCAATTCAAAAAATCTTCACTTCTTCCTTCCTCATGATTCCCACCAGCCAAACACAACATTAAGCCAAAAATTAACCCCATATTGACCATTTTAATCACAAACATTAAATTGAAGTAAAACAGAAGATGCACTAAAACCAACCACTCACTCTCAAAACACACTAAGCAAAATCCATAAACAATTCAATGGTCAATATCAATTCACATAACCCAAAACCCTTTTAACAAACTTCGAAACTGGACCAACCCATTACAACCCTCAATATCAATTCCACACTTCCCCACTCACTATCCCCACATTCCAAGCAAACCCCATTTACCAAAAAACACCTATTCTCTAATTTCACTGCCCAAGTCAGTTCAAATAAACCAAAAGCCCATTCATCGAACACACACGAAACAACACCAAAATAAACCAACAAAAAAACATATTCCAACATTCAAAAAAATAAAAAATAAAAAAGAGTAACCTTGATAAAGAAGTTTCTGAGTAGTTTCATTAGGATCCATGTTCGTCTCTCTTAAAGCCACATAGATATCAGCATCCGAATGGTTTCCCACTATTTCTTTGATGGATTGAATGGTTTTGCGGACACGAGCCGGTAGAATTTGCGTCCCACCTTCCATTCTCGACCCGGACACCATCGCAGACTTTCCAACGATAACAGACTCAAAATACACTCAAAAAAGAACCCCACAAAAAAACTGAAAAACCCCAAATTCAAAACCCTAATGAAACTCAACAACAATGGAACACGACGAAGCGGAAAACATAAAACGAACGGCTAGATTTCGAGGGAGAGGGGTCTGGGAGCGAGGGTTTTGAAAACGTTTTACTTCAGAGAGACTTATAGAGGCGCTTTGAAATTTCCTAATTATGGGTTTCGAGTTTCCGCCCCTGCTTTTGTCTTAAATTTCGAAAACGCCCTTCCGTTCGAATCCACGTGGCACGTTCTGATTGGTTGTTGATGCAAAGTTCGGGAAATTTGATTAGGGTTCTACAAATTTTATAATTTTTTTTTATTAAACCCTAATCATACTCTTTATCTTTTCAATATGGGGATAAAGATGATTGTCATTAAGCCCTAATCATATTGTTATTCTATTAATCAAATATGGTTTTTATTTAATTATTCTATAAAAACCTTGCTAATATTGTCAGATCTAGATAGAAATGTCATTTTTTTAGTTGATACTATATATTTTAATTTGTTTTTATTGTATATCTTTTTTTATCTTTTGTTTTTTAAATTTTTAGTAATAATACAATAAAAATGATTTCATACATCAAATATATAAAAAGGGTAACAAATTAGATGATTGGTAAGAAATTATGTTAATAAGATTGTCTCAACTTATCTTTGATTTTGGATGGATTTAGGTAAATAATTTTAGTTTTTAGTTACATTTGAACTCGATTTAGGTTTGTGTTATAATTTGGACGGTTTATCATATTATAAAGTAATGTTTAATTGTAAAATATATATATATATATATTATGTGACGAAAATGATTTAAATTTTTTATATTTTGATAATCGTGGCTATTTGAGTTAGTTTATGGACGCTTTGACAATACAAAGTTGACAGGTGGGTAATGATTTATAATCGTACCATCTTCTTTACGATTGAAGTGAGTTAAATTAGTTTAAATAGTGGATCATTAAATGTAGTAAAAGAATTATAACGTTGAAAACGAAAGGCGTAAGGAGGAAGGAGGGTCGGGTTTGAGTCTGATAAAATTTACAAGTAATTTTGTGAATTCAACTCATCCCATGGTTTTTTTCTTGAAAAATACCTTTTTCTTTTTTTTTTTTTTGACAAAATTGCCCATTTTCATTAAATGTACTTACATTAACTCTCAAAATAACGAGTTATTTATATATATATATATTTGTCAAAATTATGCCAAAAATTGATAAAGAGTCAACTTTTCGAAATTTGGTTTTAAAGGGTCCTTTAATCAAATAAATATATATATATATATAATAAAAAGTTAAATTTCATTATAATTTATAACACTATGGACCAAATTGGAATACATGGTTGTTGAAGAAGTATTTCCAAATCCAAATAAGGCATAGGTGGAATTAAAATATTTATTTGATAAAAAGAATATAACATTAAGATATAATAAAAGTGGGGTTTCATAACGGCAAAAGCTTCCCAAAAATCCTTGGACATTCCTCTTATTCTAACCCAAAAAGTACAGAACATTATCCCCCATCAATTTCCAAAAATGAATGTACTTTTTATTATTTAAAAAACCCCCTCATACCCACAAAAGGCAATATGAATAAAACTATACAATATAACAAATATTGCCTACTGGAAAAATAAAAGAGAGAAAACTGATATTCAACAAGAATATGCTTCCAGCTTAATGCCCATCATGCATAGCTCATCTCGTATAACACACAACCTTTGAAAAAAGTATAGCACTCAACATTTGAAAAAGGGAGGGCATAAGAAGGGGAAGGGTCCTAGATTCGAGTCCCGATAAGGATACTCTACTACATTGTAGTTAAAAAGTATTTAGATGTAAAAATAATAATAAATAAATAAAAATGATTGAACTATTTTTCAGCTATTCGATGTGGGATATTATGAAACGAGATAAAAAATATAGTTTATTGTGAAGAATAATTTATTATTGCGATTAACGTTTTACCACCGTATCCAACTATTGCCCATACTTAGCTCATGTGGTAGAACGCTCAATGTTTAAAAAATACAAGACGTAAGGAAAAGAGGGGGTCCTGAATTTGAGTTCCAGTAAGGACGGTTTACTATAGGTTTTCAACATGAATCAAACAACCTGATGTCTTGCAAACATGCCCTGCTCTCGAGCCTTGCGATACCACGGTGCACACACCACATGCATGCGCATTCTTTTGATTCTGCCTCATTCTATGGCATGTTTTATCTTGCTTCCCCTCAACGAGCCACCGATGGTGCCAGAGATAACCGCTGGGAACCTGTCGCGTCTCTTTGCACCGATCACTACGACGGGAGGGGTAACAAACCCACCCCCTCCAAATGAAGTTGACGTCCTCGTCGACTCGACTCATATATCTACTTTGTCTTAGGCTTGTCCCCGAACCACCGGAACACGATGCGGCGCCTTGGTTATTGATGCCCTCCATTGACACCTCTTATATCAAGTCGTAGGCCTGCATCACGAGTCAGGGGTAGAATTTGGTTCTTTCCTCCGTCGACGGTCTTTAACGCCGTCTCAACTTAAGCATGCCCGATCTGGCAGGAGGATCCACACTTTGCCGCCATAAATCCATCGCAGAGTACTAACGAAGTCCATAATCTCATCCACCGTGAAGTCACGATTGACGCGGTCGATGTCTCCCGTCGAATGGAAGGCTGCTCTTCTTAGTCTCCAAACTCTGTGATCTTCTTCATTCAATGGAATGACCACACTCGCGCGCCAGACCACTGCTAATGCATCTACCTGTCAGTACGCGTCACCCCACATTGCAACCACCATTCCCTTTTCACGAAAAACAGTTACTGGACGCAGAACATCGTAACTGTTAATAAGGTTAGGTTTGTGGAAGGTGGTCACCACTTACAGCAAGGTTAAAGGCGTAGTTGTCAGTCGGCCCCGAATTAAGTCTACTCATGCTCGTTGTTTGGAGGGCAGACACGTTCTCCCTTCTAGGACAGTCTCTAGCCCGATGGGGTCCTTGGCAAATGAAACACCCAATTGGCTTGCATGTCTGTTGTCCATTCTGACTTGTGTCACCCGCTCTCAAGGTGGTAGCATTGCCTTCCTTCTTCCCCTTTGTCGATCAAAAGGCTTCCCGGTGCCATCCACTCTCAGATTCCTCTGTCTTAGGTTTTACGCCCGGCAATTGTTGTCTGACAATTGTAGTCAACAGCGATCAGCTGCAGCCATGGCGACGAGCGAGTCTTTCACTCCGCATGTAACTCTATTTGAGCCCGTGCAGCCCGTGACAGGTTAAATAAAGCGTCACTCCTGGATGTTTTGATATCGACATCAAGGAAGTGAATTCCTTGACATAATCCGCGCCGGTCGTCGCAGCAAGCCTTCTGGGCTCACAGAGCTGACCACGTGGCATTGGTGGGGAGAATTGCTCATGAGTTCGCTTCAAAATCTCCCAAAGTGGAATCTGAGTCTACGACCGATCCCTTCGGTCGTCCTCCGCCCCAAGTTTATCACTGACAATTACATACATGTGATGGAGACTTTCTCCTCATAACGCTTGGCGTACATGAAGAAGCGCCATGTCCCGGGAAATTCTCTGGTTCCTTGAAAAAGCACTACAATACTATCAAAAACCTTGTGAACCTGGGACTCTTACCTTGGAGTGGGGGCATGAGTGTGATGGGGGATGCCGCGACGCTTCTTGAAGAACGACCACATTCTCTTGCATTGTTTGCAAGGTCAGATTGAAGTTCTCCTTCACGGTTAGGAGTTCAACCTTCAAATACACCACCTGTGCCTCCACATGGTCCACATGCTTTTCAGCCAAATCCCTCTGAACCCTAAGTTCATTTGTAGCGACCCGTACCAAATAATACGAGTTTTAACACATTTGACCAAGTTTGACCAAGTTTGACCAACACTTAGTATGTGGGCCCAAGTTGACTTTTTCGAGGATGAATAGTTTTTGGTTAACTAAAGGCACCATTTCGTAGGCCTCGTCGATACGAGTTCATAGACGGGCGGAACGTCACAATCCGATTCTGGATAAAGTTCTGGTATGAGAAGTTAAACGACGACACTTTACGGTGTCGAAATGCATGCAGGGTTTTTACATGAAAGCGACCCTAGGCCCTATATAAACATAATTTTGGATGCCAAATGAAACCCTAGCCCCCAAAACACCCTCTTGAGCTCCAAACCCTAGGAAAAACTCTCCAAAATCCTGAACACCAAGTTGGGCCGTTTGACCATTTGCGGCGGGTGGGGGGTTTGGACAAAAGGCCTGCAGGCCGGCCACTGCAGCACGCGGGACTGAGGAGGAGGGGACATCAGGAACTATCACTTTGTAAGTTTTCACGACCCAGCCGCCGCTTCCGGGCCGCGTGGGATCGGCCGCTGGCTTCTTGGCTGGCGGGCGCGACCACAACAGGTGCCGGAAAATTCGACTTTATTGCCAGAACACCATACCTCCCTCCACTGTTTTTAGACCCCACGAATATTTTTGTGGTCCCTTTTTGCGGTCTGGTTGAAAATCTGACGAAAACAAAGTTATGTTTATTTGTTGGATCGAGTTTTTCAACCACCACGGCTGTTGGACCAAGTTAATGTAGATCTTGATGAGTTTACGGTCTTGAGCTCCATTGATATGTGGTTTGTGATTTTGGACATCGATTTAGTTGTTCTATTTGGTCATTTAAGATGGTGTAGAAGTTTGGTGATTGGTACCGGGTTGGTCGAAGGATTAGGCAAAATTGAGTAGTTAGTGAAGAATTGGATCATTTATTATGTTAATTCAATTTTCGAGAAATTAGCTCCCATGTAAAGAAAAACCCCAATTTGAGTATAGGTCTATAGGAGCTGCTTGTGTAATTAGGCACATCAAGGGTCAAATTTATGTGGATTTGTAGTTAAAAATTATACTAAGGCCTTCGGGAATCAGTATCGTTGAGTTCTAATTTAGACCTAAGTGGTATTTTATATATATTACAGCACTCACTTGTTGAAGTAGGGAGACGAGCTGAGAGGCTCAGCGACGTCGTAGTGCGTGAGTAGTTAATATGTTTTTAAATGATTTGGGGTATTATGTTGATATATCTATTATGGTTTAATATTTACATACCCTCTTTGTTTCATTCAGAGATGGTTTGGTTGCATACATATGTGATTTTTTAGGTCTCATATTAAACAAGTTATCATTTCATGAAGTTTTTGGCTCTTACATTTTAACTATTGAAGGGTTTTCTTTAGTTGTGGATGATGCGTGGTGTTGGGATATTTTAGTCAGTGAATTGAGTTATATCTACCTTAAAAACTATTGTTTTAAAAGAGAGTCTTGGAGAGATTTTGTGGAATGACTCTAATGATGTTGGTAGGAAGTATGTGAGTAAGGGCGGTTATATTAGTTGTCCTTTGTATTAGCTCAGTTTCTTGCAGGAGGGTTTATTAGTTGCCGCGTGATGGCGGTTTGGAGGGTTGTCGTTAACGCGTGGTGGGCCGAGTTCACTTTGCAGTTTGACCGGTGCTGCGTGAGCGAGGTTACTGGGAGGTTTATTGGGTGCCGCGTGATGGTCAGGTTGCAGGTTTATTGGTTGCCATGATGGCCGGGCTTGCCGGTTTAGTGGATTTTGCGTGGTAGGGTCTGCGGGGTTTATTAGTTGCCGCGTGATGGCGGTCTACGGAGGTTTGTTGGTTGCCCGCGTGATGGCCGGGTCTCCCGCACGGAGGTTTATGGGTGTCGCGTGATGGCGGGTGTAACCACGAGTTATTGTTTGTCACGATTGTGAGTGCAAACTGCAAACGGTTTATGATGGATACATGGTGGTATCTTTGTTAGTTTTTTGAGCTTTATGGTATACTATTTAAGCCACTTTATGGTTATAGTGAACTTTTAGTGGTTATTACAATACGTGATGACCTTATGTTGTGTACAATTCAGATTATGATGTTCTTAACATTGTGTAGGCTAAAGTGTTGAGCATGATTTATATGTTTGGTCTTGGAGTAAGTTGAGTTTTTGTCATTTGATATTTCATGGGGAACCTTTAGATAATTGAGACGGAAGGTTTGAGAAAATCTTTAAAACCTAAAATGTTGTTACTCCTTATAAACTATGTACACTCAAGAAGATTTATTATCTCAAGTTATTGTTTAAATACGTTCCCTGGTGACGGAGTTCATAGGGCACATTTCGCTAGTTGACATGAAAAGCTCTTCATGCGGTATGTACTCTGCGCTTCTATCTGTTTTGTATGTTGTATTGGACTTATTATGTTCTTGTACCTTTAATTCTCAAATACTCTTCCAGAATGCTCATTAACAGTATTGAACTTTTATGGGTCATATTTATATATGTGGTGGGACTTTTATATAATTGGGATAACAAACTAATGCATGTTTACTTCCTCCTTAAAGTGGAGCTCACAGTATCTTCCTAGGCTGTCTGATTAGACTTCTGGCGGGATCACCCGAAATCTGGGAGAATTATCGAATTAAAGTCACGTGTCATTCCTAACCGATCCAGCTGTGCCCTTTTCCTTTATTCCCTCACCATGCAGTTGTTCGGTTGCAGCCCTTTCCTTGATATCTCATAACCATCTACTCCATGCCAATTGTCACATGAAAATCCTCTAAGTGCACCACAAGGATGTGCGATTAAACAAACCTTGTGGCTTGATTCTGATTTTCCTACAAATAACATCTGAGAGAAAATAAGGTTGAAATTTGGATCCACAATTTTGTTAATGTCCCTCTTCATCTACAAAACTGCAAAAATCCACCTCTGGTGCTCACACTGCTGAGCAGAACTAGAGAAGGATCTTACTCGAATCTCTCGCGAGAGAGGGAATCCTCTCTTCTCTCCACTATTCATACTTGGGATTTATAATCATCCCGTCTGATTCACATAAACGACTCAAAGCACGTGGGTCGGTTGGGGTAACCACCAAAACTGCCATTATCCTGCTCATTTGTCACTCGCACCTCCTCTATGGGGTGGGTTTGCTGAGCCTGCATGATCAGAGTTTCTGAAAGTGGTGTGGCCAGCCTGATTATATGACACAGCGAGCCCCTACGTTGCTGATGGGCACTTGTTCCGAGCCATGTGCACAGGTTTGCTGCGCACGTGGCGACTCCTTGACATGCCTCGTTAACGTCACAGAGCCACCGAGCTAATTAGATTGACGTACCTTCACGATTACCTTTGCTCTGCTCCGATCTTCGGCGCGTGTCGCAGCTCGGCCTTACTTTCGCCTTTAGTGGGTCTTTTTAAAGCACCCGCTCGATCAAACCATGTACCATCATTGGCCAGTAATAAGATTATTAGTGTGCGCCTTGTGCGTTTGCGCACACTGCCCATGCGCGCGTTGTTCTTGCTTCGCCTCACGCTACGCCCACGCTTGCCTACATCTTTGTCTGTGACTACGCCTTTATTGTTGCTGTGTGCATTTGTGGGCGGCATTCGTGTCTTAGACCCATCATCTTCTTCCACAGCTGCATCATTTGCTCGGTCGTGCCCCTAAGGCTAAGGCGGGGTGCGCCCATGGCATGGCCATGGCCCCCATTTTCCTTTACTACACGCTCCCCCCTTAAAGAGCATTTTAGGCCATTTTAAGAAATTCTGGAGGAGACATCAGGTGGGCGAGGAGCGTGATGGGTATTTACATAAATATCAGTCAAAGCCATAAATAACCCTATTACACCACCCATGAGGTCGCCCCCGAGCACAACCAGCCCTTTACATAGGTTTTCAAGCATGAATAAAACAACTTTGATGTATTTACCGAGCATGCCTGTTCTCGAACCGGTCTGGCTTACATATACCATTACCGCTCTTACTCATTCTATGGCACATTTTTGTCTTGCTTTCTCAACCCGAGGCCCTAAGGTGGAAGACCCTTAGGGAATCCTTTGTTGCGTCTCTTTGCTCGATCACCGCGACGGAGGTGGAGTTTTGTAGTTTTGTAGATGGTGAGCATCGATAAGGTGCACGATCAGTTCCACAACCTTGTCTCTCTCTTGTATGTTGTTTTTGGGCTTGTGAATCGAGTTGGCTAAGTTGGGGCTTAGCAGAAATCCTTGTGGAAAATTTAGAGGATTTTTCGAGGAGTGTGACAAGTGGTATCGAGAGAAGCGGGACGGTTGGTGAGACATTGAAGGAAGGGTTCTGTGGGTGACTTATGGGTGAGTGGAGCTGTGAAGAACCTGATGGCTGACTGCGGGCATCGAGGCAATGAATGAACTTAGGGTTAGAGGAGAGTGGCAGGGACTTCAACTTCATTTGGAGGGTGGGTTTTGTTACCCTCTTGGTCGTGTATTTGAGTAAAGGAGGCGACGAGGGTTCCCCGAGGGGTTAGTCTTGCCCTTGAGGGCAGCCACGGTTGGAGGAAGCCAGACAAAGCGTGCCCATAGAATAAGGCGAGCGCGCCTTGATGGTATGCATAGGCGGGTGCGTCTGCTGGCGAACTTCGAGAGTAGGGCATGTTTTAGACATCAGTTGTTTTATTCATGCAGAAAACGCTGCTGGGTGGGTTGTAGCCGCTTTGGGGTTTGTTTCATGGATGTAAAGAGGTTGAGAACATTGTGGTTTCATTGTTGTGCTGTACTCATTGCCTCCTCGGCCGGTTGATGTCTCCTTTATATTTTAAATGGCCTAAATGCTCTTTAAGGGGTGTTGTAGTGAAGGAAAATGGGGGCCATGGCCGTACCGTAAGCTCCTGTGACATAGGGCACGGCGGGCGAATCTGAGTGGGAAGAGGCGTGGCTAAGACATGCATGTCGCCAGCGTTGCAAACATAAGCAAGTGCACCGGCACGAAAAGTGGTCGTATGGCGGGCGCACGGGCGGAGCGTGTAGGCGGGGTCTTGTGAGGGGATGCACCGCCTGGCGAGCCATGGAGTCGAGGCCGAACATTGTGGTTGAATTGAAGTGTGATCGGATTGACGAAGTGGGAACGAGCTAAGCCACATGGGAAGATCAAACCAGTGGTCAAACAACTATGATCATGGCCCATTTTGAAAAGTTCTGTCGATTAGAGGTGATTAAGTGGATGACACGAAGGACTTTGGAGGAAGATCAGGGCTCATTCAACCAGACATGACCCTTGAGAGAGTGCAGCTCATGTATAAGGCTTAGGCCTTAGTCGCTTACAAAGGTTGGTTCATTTTAGAGGTGTGTCATCTTGGCAAAAATCCCTAAGGGTTGTGTAACATATGTGTTAAGAGCACAACAGTTTTGTAAAAGTGCCTTGTTAATTAAAGACAAGTTGGGTTGAGACCCGTGAAAATTATACTATTGCTTGTGCTTGTTTGTTATTGGTATTTGCACAGGTTGGAGAAGGTTATCTAAGAGGAGTCTTAGAACCGCACACCGAGACAGAAATCGATAGGCATATTTTGTGGGTGTGACAATTGGTAAAGGTTAGTCTTGCACTCTTGAGGGTCTGGTTAGAGGAAGCAAGACAAAATAGGCCATAGAATGAGGTAGAAGCTTGTATGATAGCATGCACAGGCGAGTGCGTGCAGCGTGAGCTCGAGAAGCGAGGCATGTTGCAAGACATCAAGTTGTTTGATTCATGTTGAAAACCTATGTAAAGGGCGGGTTGTGCCATGGTAGTTTTAATTTCATGGGTGTAGAAGGGGGCTGAGGGTTATTTCTAGTTTTGATTTATATTTATGTAAATACTCCATTATGCCTCCTCAGCCTGTTTGATGACTCATCTAGAATTTCTGAAAATGGCATAAAAGCTTTTTAAGGGGGGAGCTTATAGTGAAGGAAAATGGGGTGCCATGGTCATGCCATGGGCGCACCCGCCCAGCCTCGGGGAGGCCGGGCAAAGCAGTGTGATCGGAAGAGAGGCATGGACTGCAAGACGGCTGCATGTCACCCGTGGTCGAACACGGGGCGGCGCACGTGCGGCTCCGGTCGGTATGAGCAATGCACGGGCGTCTGGTAGTATAGGTGCCTGGGCGCATCTTGAGACGAATATGAGGGCGACATAGATGAGTGTGCGGGCAATGTACGGGTGTCACATTACATGGACATTGGCTAATGATAGTACATGGCTTGGATTGAGATGGGGTGCCTTGAAAGACCCACTAGGGCGAGCATGGGAGAGACACCATGCGCCTAACACTGAGTAGGAGCAATGCACACCTAAGCGCGAGTTAGTTGTCGGTTAGTGGCGCCAGACGGCGCATGTCAAAGAGTACCGGCCTGAACGATAGCAAGCCGGTGCCTGAGGCCTCAACATGTGCCTTGAATAGGCATGAGCGGTTGAAGGTAGTTGCTATAATTTTGGAAGCAAGACACCACTTCCTAGAAACTCGGATCATGGGCGGTTGCAGTCCACCCCATAGAGAAGGTGCGAGTGGGGTAAGTGAGTGGGTGATAATGGGCAGTTGTGGGCGGTTACCCTAAACTGACCCACGTTTTGAGTTGGCTTATGTGAATCAAATGGATGAGTATAAATCATATCCGAAGGGTGGAGAGAAAGAAGGGATCTCTGTGAGAGATTTGGGAGTAAGCTCCTTCTCTAGTTCGGGGTTTGCGAGGTGCGGAGCCTTTGTAGTTTTAACAGTTTTGTAGATGAAGAGAGTGAGCATCGATAAAATTGCGGATCCAAGTTCCTCAACCTTGTCCTCTATAACATGTTGTTTGTGAGGAAAGCGTGAATCAGGTTGGCTAAATTGGGGCTTAGCACCGCTCATCCTTATGGAAAATTTAGAGGGATTTTCAGGGGTGTGACAAGTGGTATCAGAGCATATGGTTGGCGAGACATTGAAGGAAAGGGTTGCAAAACTGGAACAACTTATGGGTGAGTGGAATTGTGAAGAGGGCACAGTGACTGCTTAGGCATCAGAGGCAATGAATGAACTTAGGGTTAAGAGGGATTTGGCTGAAAAGCATGTGGACCATGTGGAGGCACAGGTGGTGTATTTGAAGGTTGAACTCCTAACCGTGAAGGAGAACTTCAATCTGACCCTGCAGACAATGCAATAGGATGTGGTCGTCTTAAAGAAGGCGGTGCTACGGACATCCCCTTGGACCACTAATGCCTCGCCCAAGGTGAGAGTCCCTCAACCAAAAGGTTTTGATGGGGCTAGAAGTGCCAAGGAGCTAGAGAATTTCCTGCGGGACATGGAGTAGTTCTTGGTACTTGAGTTCTTGATGAGGAGAAAGTCTCCATCACAAGTATGTACTTGTTGGGTGACGCGAAACTTTGGTGGAGGACGAGACTAAAAGGGGATGTTGAGTCAGGTACACTTCAGATCTCCACTTAGGAGATTTTGAAGCGGGAACTCAAGGAGTAGTTCCTCCCCACTAATGCCGCGTGGTTGGCTCGGGGTGCTTTGAGAGGCTCGGGTGAAGCGGGGCCAGTGCGGGATTATGTCGAGGAATTCGGGTTCCTTGATGTTGATATCGAAACATGTCAGGAGGAATGAGTTATTTAACTTGTTTATGGGTTGCGGGGCATGGGCTCGAGGATAGAGTTAAGGAGGCGGGGAGTGAAAGACTTTACTCTTGCCATCGCGACATCGGGTGCTTGGTTGACTACAAACTATTGGGGACACAGTTGTTTGGCAGAAACCTAAGACGGACGGATCTAGAAAACAGAAGGCGACTGGGAAGCCTTTTGACTAAACAAAGGGGAAGAAGGAAGGCAATGCTACCACCCTGAGAACAGGTGACACAAGTCAGAATAGACAGCAGACATGCAAGCCAATTAGGTGTTTCATTTTCCAAGGACCCCATCGGGCTAGAGACTGTCCTAGAAGGAAGGCGTGTCACGCCCTTCAAGCGGCGAAGGAGGAGCATGACGATTGGATGACTCGACACCACAGCTTAACCCATTACAAGTTGTGACCACCTTCCACAAACCTAACCTTATTAACAAGTTGATGTATGTTCTTATTCAGGTAAATGGGGCGATTGTGAGGGTAAGGGTGGACACATAGGCAACTAAGTGTTGTTTGTCGAGCAGTATAGCAATGGCTGTGGGTTTGAAAGTGGAGCTTTATGCAAGTGTGGTCATTCCATTGAATGGTGAAGATCACAGAGTTGATGGCGTGGCAAGAGCAGTTCCATTCCGGATGGGAGATTGGACTGGCCACTATGACTTCATGGTGATGTATCTATGGGACTTCGAGTTAGTACTCGGTATGGACTTCCTTATGGCTGCAAAAGTAGGGATCATCCCCTACTTAGGATCGTTGGCATTTCTGGAGTTTGGGATGCCTTATGTTGTAAAGACCGTGTCGATGGAGGAAGAACTAAATTCCGATTTGACCAGGATGGTGCCTACATCAGATATAATAGGTGTTTGGCCAGAGGGCAACAACAACCAAGGCACTGGTGATCAGGTGTTCTAGGGTTTGGGACAAGCCGAGAGGACTAAAAGTAGACAAGTATGGATGCCAAGTTAGAGTCGACGAGGACGTCGACTTCATTTGGAGGGGGTGGGTTTGTTACCCCTCTTGGTCGTGTGACTGAGTAAAGAGACGCGACAGGGGTTCCCCAAGGGTTAGTCTTGCACCCTTGAGGGCCTGGTTGGAGGAAGCAAGACAAAACAGGCCATAGAATGAGGCAGAGCCCGCAATGGTATGCATAGGCAAGGTCGTGCCTTTGGCGAGCTCGGGCGGGGCATGTTTGCAAGACATCAGGTTGTTTGATTCATGTTGAAAACCTATGTAAAGGGCGGGTTGTGCCTTGGGGGTTTAATTTCATGGGTGTAAAAGGGGGTTGAGGGTTATTTATGGTTTTAATTGATATCTATGTAAGTACTCTATTATGACTCCTAAGCCAGTTTGATGACTCCCTCACAGGAATTCACGAAATGGCCTAAATGCTCTTTGGGTGTAGTGTGTAGTGAAGAAAATGGGGGCCATAGCCGTACCGCGCATGGGCACATCCGCCACTGGCCTTAGGGAGCGCAGTCGGCAACGGTGTAGTGGGAAGAAGAGGCATGGGCTCGAACATGCATATGCGCCCCGCGGTTGAACACGAGCGGCCTGCCGCGAGGGCGTGCGGCGGCGAGGCGGTGCAGGGCGTCTGGCGGCCTGAAGCGGCCCCCGAAGCGGTGTCACGGCGTACATGCAGTGCATATCAGCTACACGGACATTGGCCAATGATGGTACATGGCTTAGGTGAGATGGGTGCGCGAAAGACCCACTAGGGCGAGCATGGGAGCGGCACCGCCGCCAGACGGTAAGGCGAATTTTACATCTAAGCGGCTTGATTAGCCCGTCGGTTGGCGCGCTTTGAAAGCAGGCATGTCAAAGAGTCGGCGCAAATTTGTAGCAAGCGGTGCACGAGGGCCTCAACAGGTGCCTTAAATAGGCATGAGCAGTTGAAGGTAGTTGCTATAATTTTGGAAGCAAGACACCACTTCCCAAAAAACTCTAATCATGGGCGGTTGCAGTCCACCCCATATAGGAGGTGCGAGTGGGGCAAGTGAGTGGGTGATAATGGGCAGGTTTGGGTGGTTACCCCAAACTGACCCACGTTTTGAGTTAGCTTATGTTAATCAGATGGATGAGTATAAATCCTATCTGAAGGGTGGAGAGAAAGAAGGGATCTCTGTGAGAGATTCGGGAGTAAGCTCCTTCTCTAGTTCCCAGGGTTTGCAGGTGCAGAGGCACTGCAGTGGATTTTTGTAGTTTTGTAGATGAAGAGTGAGCATCAATAAAATTATTGCGGATCCAGTTCCTTAACCTTATCTCTCTCTCTTGTATGTTGTTTTGTGGGAAAACTGTGAATCAGGTTGGCTAAGTTGGGGCTTAGCACCGTGCATCCTTGTGGAAAATTTGGAAGGATTTTCAATGGTGTGACATGTAACTAAAAAGTGTTTAGCTATAAAAAAAAAAAAAAAAAATTCTTCCTTTAACTTTTTTTTTTTTTCATTTTTTCTCTTCTATCTCATGTCGGATATTATGAAACAAGATGAAAAATATATTTTACCATGAAGAAGATTTTATTACTGTGATTAACATTTTACTACCATATTCAATTATTGTCATCATGTTTAACTCATATGATAGAATGCTCAACGTTTAAAGACGGGGCATTAGAGGGAGGGTCCCGAGAAAATTTAACCGTATAAAAAAAAAGAAATACTTCCTTTAATATTTTTTCTCTTTTTCCCCTACATCCCACATGGGATATTATGAAACAAGATGAAAAATAGATTTTCACCGTGAAGAAGATTTTATTATTGTGATTAACATTTTACTACCATATTCAACTATTGTCATTTATGTCTAACTCATGTGATAGAATATTTAACGTTTCAAAAAAGACAAGATATAAGGAGATTAGGGGTTACGGGTTTTACTACATTATAACTAAAAAGTGTTTAGCTCTATAAAAAAAAACATATAGCACCAGCAGACTATTGTTTTCTTTTGTTCTCCTCTATCCCATGTGGGATATTTCGAAACAAGATGAAAAATATATTTTACAATGAAGAAGATTTTATTATCGTGATTAACATTTTACCACCACATTCAACTACAACTGTGATAAAACGCTCAACGTTTTGAAAGGACAAAAACATAAGAAGAAGGAATCTGAATTCAGGCCTAATGAGAATATTTTTCAAATTGTAACTAAAGCGTTTAGGCGTTTTAAACTTTCTCATAACCAATGCAAACCTAAAAAGCATCCAAATAGTAATGAAACAGAGTCCACAAGAACACCAACAAAGAAACAAAGGCCAAGATTCACATATTGAGTCCCAAATATATTGGTTATAATAACAACAACTTCATCGTAACAACTTCTTTTTGTGCCTTAGCACATAAAAACACATAACAACACAGTAAGTTAAGAACGAAATGGAAGAGGAGGAGATGCAATTTTCCAGGTATCACAATCTTCTTCTTCTTCTTCATGAAGTAGCTCTGCTAAATCATAAGTATTGTTCTTGTATTCTGGCGCGGTTTTCTTCCCACCACATCCTCGCGTGCATTTCCCCGAACCTTTCTCGGCTGTGCACGAAAAAAGAGACCAGATTAAGGACATTTACATTCAAGAATCTGTCTGACCCAGATTCTGATTAGTAAAATGAAGCTTGAATTGAATAAGTAAGAATGGTTTAAAAATATTTGATTGCAGGGAGTGGGGAGGTATGGAGTCATGATGAAGAACACAAACAAAGGCCCCATATTTCAAGGGGGAAGGAGTATCATGGGGGGACCAGATTCATCTTCACAAGTTAAACACAGTAAGGATTAGTCTGAAACAATGGAAACTTTTTTTGGATCAGTGTGGCTCTCATCATTTATCATTTACAGATAGTCGATTATTTGTTGTTGTTAGCATGGTATCGATCCAAGGAAATATATCTTCCAAGAAGGAATAAGTGAAGTACAACTCAATGGTGCTGACATTCTATGTGTAAACAAACTAAAGTTCCAGCTGAGTAAGACAGGCAGGGTCCTTTGAAGTTATACTTTCTTTGCATTCAACAAAGGCAGCTCGAAATCGAGCTTTTTCAAAGAAATTGGTCAATGAAGAGGAAAAAGAAACGCTAAATGAAATGAAAGCAAGGTGTTAGAACCACACGGGTAGAACTCATCCTTAAAAGCTAGTTGATAAGGGGAGGAAGCTCAATGGCTATAATTTATAAACCCATATGTGAGGCCGTAACTTGGCGATATGGGACTTAGAATGGGTCATTACAATCCATCCATCTTTCAGAACCGACATCCATGACGACTAATGACTTCGCGGATCCCACCTTCCTTTTGTGGGTAGTAGCCCTCCCACAATTCTAGGACACGGGTCATCCCCAAGGAACAAACCGCTGACATGGGTAGAATTCACCCTTAAAAGCTAGTTGATAAGGGGTGGGAGCCCAATACTTATAAACCCATATGCCAAGCTGTAACTTAGCGATGTGGGACTTAAAACGGGTCACTAAACAAGGGCAAAATAGTTTCAAAATTATTTTTTATCCAAAGATGATAAGGTGTTTTTCGTGTTTTTCAAGTTGTACTCCATTAGAGAATTAGAATTGCCAACAAAGGGTCTATCAGTAAGGTATTGCAAAATTACTTCACTCATGAACAAATAAGTTCCAATTATCAGCTACATCTGAGAAACCAACTTACCTGAATCGAACACGTCTAAGCTCCCGAGTTCCATCCGGCAAAGATCTGATGGTGATGTACACTCCTGGCTCGTCCTGCTCGACCCATTCGGTCTCCATATCACTGGCATTGCTGATCGAGAGCTCGTCTGAGCGATCCGCCTCCCTTGATGAACTAGTCCTTACTGAAGCATCTACTGATGATGTCTTCTCCGTCTTCGCCCCGCTGATGCTGGACAGTTTCGGTGTTGAAGCGAGGCCAGCTGATTCATAGTAATGGCGGGACTGTAAAGGGTGGTGGTCGAGAGAATCAGACGAGGAGTAGCCCATTCCCGTTGGCCGGTGGTGGAAGTTGCGGGGCAAGCGTTCTTTCCCAAGTGGTGGTGTCACCGGGCTGTTATGTATGGATTCCATTCTTGAGTTCTGGAAGAGGAAGGAAAATGATGCTCAGTCATGGAAGCATAATCAGTCACAAGATGATTAGGTTTTGCATAAAGTTTTGAAAGCACAACTCAATCCATGAAATAGACTTGACATAGAATGATAGTAAATCACAAACCAATATTCATTAACTCCTTAACATATCTTTAGATACAATGGCTCCATTTTGAACCCGGAAAAATACTAGGGAAAGAAAAAAGGTACCAAGAAAAATGATTTTCTCATGTTTGGTTTCACCATAAAAAACATAAAAGAAAATCAAAATTCTTCAAAAGTTTACATGCTTTTGTATTTCTTACCAGATGATGACAGAGAGAAACAAATAAAATGAATTCAATAAACATATAAAATTAATTTATTAAGTTTAAACCTATTTTTTATTTTCCTCCAACTTTTCTTTCCTTCCACTTTTCCTCTTTATTTTCTTTCCTTAGTACTTTCCGGATTCCAAACAAAGCCAATAGGAATAAACTCAATGTGATGCCATGGAAAAAAACGGCTTTTTTTGAAAAAGCAATTCAATTACAAACCCAATCCAAACCACAAGCATTTATCCCATGCACCAAATCGAGTCAAATGACAATTTTATGGTCTTCTCAACACTCTAGCATAAACACCCTTTAGAGCATCTCCAACCACAAAATTTTCATTTTTATCTCCAAATTGGCATATACTCTATATTTGGAGAAGACGGGACCCACTTTTTTCACTTCCAACTCCAACCAACAATCTCTAAATTCATCTTCAAATGTTATAAAAATTGAAGAATAGTGTTTTGTAGTTCACTTTTTTATTATTATAAAAATAAAAATGGTGAATAGTGTCTTACTATTCACATCTCCAAATTTTGAGATGGAAACAAATAATGGTAGGAGTGGATTTTTTGGGTGCAAATCTCCAAATATGAAGATGAAGTTAAAAATGGAGAATGGTCGGAGTTGCTCTTAGAGCAACTCCAATCGTGCTCCATTTTCAACTCCATCTCCATAAATGGAGATTTGCACCTCAAAAATTATCCCTAACCGTGCTCCATTTTCATCTGCAAATTTGGAAATGTGAATAGTAAGACACTATTCATCATTTTCTATTTTATAACAATTAAAAAGTGAAAAAGCAAACTACAAGTACTATTCTCTAATTTCTTTATAATATTTGGAGGTGTGAATATTGATTTGAAGATGAATTTAGAGATGGTTGGTTGGAGTTTGAAGTAAAAAAAAAAAGTGGGCCCCATTATCTCCAAATATGAAGAAAATGTCAATTTGCAAATAAAAATGAAGATTTGTGGTTCGAGATGCTCTTAGGGCTGTTAAATATCTTATTATTACCCTTGTTATGTAGCCAATAGTACACTTTTTTTTTATTGTAAGATAGGGAAGAAGCTCACCTCATCTTCAGATCTTGGCGGAGTTGGAAGGGAACAAATTTCTACGATTGAACCTCTGAACATTGTATAATTCCATGACTTTGTCAAAGTTCTCGGCCCACCATCTTTGAGCTTGCCATTTGTTAAATATATCACGACTGACCAAACAAATAAAATTTTTTAATACATATATTATTTTGATTTTCAAAATAATTTCAACAAAATTAAAGTCTGCATCACTTGTGATAAAAATAATTTAAGTAAACATAGTTTGGTTTCAGGTATGCCCAGACAATGCAAGGTATAAAAGGTCACAACTTTATTTTCATAACTTCCATAGCAACCTAATAGAGTACAAGAGAGCCCCGGCTCATAGAAGGACCTTGTAGTTATAGAATAAACAGGCGAACTTCTACAATTGATCACATGGCTATATCTCGAGATACTATCATATGCAAGCTCAAGTGGTGGGGGGGTCCCATGTTCGAGTCCCAATAGGGACAGTTTACGAAAGAGTCGTCTGACTTCTAGAAGGACCTCATAGTAACATAATAAACAGGTGAACTTCTACAATTGATCACATAGCTATTTCTCGAGATACTAGAATATGCAAGCTCAAGCGGAAGAGTGTTCCCCGTTAAAAACTGGCCGAGGGCATAGGTAGGGGGGGGTTCTAAGTTCGAGTCCCAGTGAAGACAATTTATTACCTTGAAACTACCATGTATTCAAAAAAAAACTTCTTTAGGAACCTAATAGAGTATGGGCAGAGCCGGGTCTCGACTCCTGTATGACCTCATAGTAATAGAATAAACAGGCAAAACTTCTACAATTGATCACATGGCTATTTCTCGAGATACTAGCATATGCAAGCTCGCTTTTTTGAAGAGTCGTTTCACCGTTAAAAACAAAAGAAAATGCATGGTGAGGCCCCTGCTCGAACCCTTAGCTGAACAATTTACTACCAAACCAAGAGCGCATTCAAAAAAAAAAACTTCCAATATTAGATAAACAACCGAAGCTTCCAACTATCCATATGGTTATTTATAAAATAAGCTATAAATACCATTCAACATGTAGTCAATAATCACACCATTAACAGCCAATAAACTATGGGCAAATGTTTATTGCCTACATATACACTAATAACTTATACACTAAATATAAAACATAAAACTCCAGTAACTGCATACAGTATCCAGTTGGTGACAGAAAATATTTAATCGCAAACTTAGAATATTGGGTTTAATCGATTCACCAGAGGATAGATGTTCCCATATAATTCCCGAATTCCCATCACATGATAATGTTCACACATGTTAGGATGCATAAAACACATAATTGACTGGGGCCATACCATGGAAGGAGTTTGTAACTTTTTGCATTTGATGACACACAGATTGCAATATAACTCCCACAATTTTTCAGCAAGAGATTTCAGCTGCTTATGAATGCAGTTAAAGTTACTAACATAATGGGTGCTGCTAATGAGGTACCATGAAGGGAATCAAGGAACGAGGGAAGTCGGTATCAGCTCTACTCTTCCTGCACTGTATCAGATGGTACTTCTTATACAATAAGTTTTTCCTGCACTGTATTTCTAATTGAAGTTTACTAACTATAAGCCAAAAAACTACGGTAGAGGTTTCCTTTCGTGTTCACTTCCAATTCAGGCACCTACTATTTGTTGTCACCTGTTCCGGGGGCCAAGGAAAGTACAACTCTATTTTTCTCAGCAATTACAGACAAGAATGGCAGACTATTATAGCAAACTGACAAAGCCACATAACTTGGACATAAAGAAAAAGACGAAACGAAATAATGATGATAATATATATTTGGCCATTCAGATCAGTCTAGGGTTCTGAAAGTTGGTTCCAACCAAAATCATCCCTTCCACAGGTTAGGATGATGGACTAATGAGAAAATGGTAAAATGACTTATGTTAGTAATGTTTATGTAAAACTACAAATAATCCATGCTATAGGAACGTGAAATCTGCTGTTAATAACCCGAATCATGAAATCTGGAACATATGAAAATATTTGTTCAAGAAAAAATAAATGAACCAAAACCCAACATATGATAAAGTTATACCGATTGATCCATATAAGAACAAGAAAAAGGGCATGGTCCTAAGAATCGTATAAACAAGACTATACAGCACAGGCAATACAATTGGTCCATATATGAACAAATGCCTGTCCAGTCGTAAAATGGGGGAAAATCTCCATGGACGAGAAGTACCGTAATCGCTTTTATCAGATAGTCTGATCTTATGCCAAGGGAATACAGACAAGATCAAGTTAATGACAAGCACACCTAACACAAGACCACCGATGTCTTTTACTACTTTGGTGTGCTTAGTACACTGCCATTGGAAAATTGAAGTTGGAGCTCAGCCCTGAACAGTGCCTGAAATCTCAAAAACAGGCTCGAGATCTGATCTTATGTCAAATGAATACAGACAAGATCAAGTTAATGACAAGCACACCTAACACGAGACCACCGATGTCTTTTACTACTTTGGTGTGCTTAGTACACTGCCATTGGAAAATTGAACTTGGAGCTCAGCCCTGAACAGTGCCTGAAATCTCAAAAACAGGCTCGAGATGTGATACAATTATCATCCCCATATCACAACACCTACCAAAATACAATCAAATTATAGGAATGTTCAAATTAGACAATTGAGCAGGGTTTGGCTAATTTTTCTCCAACATTGGCAGCGAGAAGTTTCCAATCACAATCCCTTTTCTTGATGGGAACTTGACAATGCTGAACTTAAATCCCAACTACACCAAGCCATTAATGAATGCCCATGAAAGAGACTAACAGCCATAAATGCAACGGTAAGAATTCACATGCAATTTCAGGGCAATAACATCGAAATCTAATTGCAAAACGACAATTCACAATGACCCAACTCAAATTCAACCAAGAAAACCACTCTGCAGTAAGCACTTTCTATCACTCTCAAACAAATCAGAAACTTTCAGAATCGATTGGCAAGAAATAAAGTTGAAAGTTTGAAGTTGAAAGTTGGATGTACTACCTGAATCGAATCCGCTTGAGATCATTTCCACCCTGAGGCATGGAAACGAAAGTGATGAGGACACCAGGCTCCACTTGGGCTATCCATTCTTTGGGTTCATCTTCCTCCATGAACACGACGGATTCCGTCCGACCGCTGACGGAGGCCGGCGTGCCGTCGCCGCTTGAAAGTGGCTTTGATCTCGCATCAATTTCCTTCCCCAACAGCCTCGGCGTGGAGCTCGAGCTCCCGGTTCTCCGGTACGAGCAATGGAATCTCGCCGAGTCGGACGCCGACTCGGAATCGGCATAGTTCCGGTCCTGGTTTTGCCCCGCCGACCCAGAACACGGCTTGCAGTTTCTGTACACCCCGGAAGCCTTCAACGCCATGTCCTTGATCTGAAACATGGAAATGGGTCACTGTCCAAATCGGAAAATTCTAAGAACCTTCTGAGGAAAATGACAAATGAGCACGAAACGGAAACCTCAAGTCCCGTTTGGTTGCCAAGAAAAATGAATAATAAACTCATTTATCCCAGACTTAATTTTTATCTATGCAACTTTGAAAAAAATCCAGAAACATATTCCTTCTATTTTCCTTCGTTTTTCTCAGCAACCAAACAGAGCTATTCCATTACCTGAGCAGTAAGAGCCTTGATGGCGTGCTTGGTTCTCGGAGTAGCAACAGCTTCGCCATCTCCCTCCTCCTGTTCATGGAGAGATCTACCATTAACCTGCTTGGAACAAGCTATGCACGTCAACATCTCCACCTCTCAAGTACTCCCCCACCTCAAAAAAACTGAAAAAACAATCAGACCCAGAAAAGAAAATCACTTCACAAGGAATTTCCAACAGAAAATTCCTTGACCCTTTAGCACTCAAGGGGGATATAGACAGACGGAAAGTCCAGATGCGGCTAGTGGTGGTATTGGGATCAAGTCGAGTGGGATGAAAGTGATGAAAAATATTTATTATATATATGAGAAATTAGTGAGTGCCAGGCAGAATGAGTGTGGAACACTCACTCGCTCTCTCTCTCTCTCTCTGTCTCCTGCTTACTCTCTCTCTCTCTCTCTCTCCTTGATTCTTGATTTGGATTAATGGATTCTTCCCCCCTCCCCTTACAGAGACTACTACTACTACTACTGCTCATCCGGCATGGCTGGCGGTTCAAAGTATGAAATGGGGGTGGTGGTGGTAGGGGGGATGTAGGGGATGGGGGAGTAGCGGTATCTGCGCGGGGCTTGTCTTGAGGGGGGATTGCGCTGCGCCACCCTATTTGTCCCCAATGGCATAAAAAAGCTGTCGTTTGTGGGGCTAAAAGGGTTTTTGTGGAGTTGTTTGTGGGCCTAAAAGCTCTGCTCTTCTGTGTTTTTTGTACCCACTGTTTCTTTAAATACATTTTTAGTTGGACATGAGTTGGGTTTTTTTAAAACAATTTTTTTTTTATTTTGTTTTAAATTTTGATTTTGTTTTCTATATTTTAGAACTAACTTTATAAGTCATGAGATAGTTTGTTTTTTTTTTAAATAGTTAGTAAAATATAAAACATGTTTTTTGATATTTTTTTAAACAATGACGCTCGGCGAAATTCAGCAAGGTAGATCTCAACCAAACGACGAAAAATATCTGGCTTACGAATATATCGATAATTGGATTTTACGGATATATCGAAAATATATCGGTAAATATTTTTATATAAATATCGATAATTAAAAATTATTCAAATTTAATAATATCTTTAAGTTATTAAAAATATTTTGAAATAATAGAGAATGATAATATCGATTACATTTGATTTTTTTATATTCTTTACTATATTTATATTTGTTATAAAATTTAAATTATTTTTATTAATATATATTTAATTAAGAAATAAATTATTTTTATATGATTCATACAAAATATTTTATTCAATAGTTTTTTAAAATTTTGTAATTGTAATAACAACGTATAATAGAATACAATGTTTTTATATATTTGTATATTTATATTTAGTTATTATAAATTATTAAAAATGTCTATAAATTTATTAAAAAAAATATTCATAAATTCGAAAGACAATATATTAAAATTTTACACTATATATTACAAAGGTATGCATACTTAACCTAATGGATAAGAGGTTGGAACCCTATAGTTTTGGGCAGGGTTCGAACCCCCTTAGCAGTAATCCACGAAATATTTCTAACCTTCTCAACTAATTTCATTGAGCTTTAAAGTTAACAACCAAATCGATTCGAATGACTATTTGGTAACTCATTGTCTATATTTTAGAAGCAACTATATAAGATAGTCATTTGTTTTTTGAAAATAGTTAGTAGGATATAAACCATGTTTTTCAAAAATAATTTATTTTTTAAATGCCATGTTGGGAGCTTAGCTCACACAAGAGCACCTCGACTAATCTAACTAGACTTAAGCATCAACCAAATAAACCTTCAATAATCACGAGATAATTCGAACCGGTGACCATTTTGTAACCTTATTCCAATGCATTACACCAATTACGCTACCAGCAACTCCAACAAATTTTCTTTCTCCATTCTCGTTTCCATCTCGATATACTTAGGTTTTTACCAAAACCACCCTTCAGTCATTTTCCATTCGAATCTCCAAATACGATGATTCATTATTCACTTCCATATTTTGAATATGTGAATAGTAAAAAATATTCTCATATTCTTTTATTCATATAATAATGAAATTATTATTTTAGTTAAATATTTTATTTATTTTTTTATTATTTTGAACAACAAGATTTTAATACATTAATTTCCGAGTATTGATTTTTTCTGTTACTTTATAATATATTCTTAAAATAAAATTGTTTTTTATAGATGATATAATATATTTTTGTTTATATTGTAAATAATAAAGCATTAAGATTTTAATACACTATTCGTGATTTATTTATTTTTATCATTTGGTTAATATGGTTTTATTATGTAACTTAGATTAATGTTGTTGTATTTTATAATGTAGTATGATGTTTTATAATACAATACTCATTAGTTTAAAATGCATTTTTAGATTTTTTATGTATTTAATATAATTTTATATTTATATTTAAATATAAATAAAAATATTCAATATATCATATTTTTAAAGTATTATAATCTATAAAAATAAATATTTAAATAATGAATAGCGATTTTAATATGAATTTAGAGATTGTTAAATTGGATAATAGTGTTAAGAAATTGTAAAGGGTAGATGACAATCATTTGAAAAAAAATATATTTAGAATAATATCAAAAGAACATTCTATCACCATAACAAATTCTTAAAAAATTAAGAAATTTTTTTGTTAAATGTATTTTATTAGAAAATCATCTTATTTTTCCAAAAAAAATATTTACTATTTCCCATTAGACTCTCCTCTTTATGTCTTTCGAGCTTTTAATCACTTAAATTAAGTTTTATTGACTAAATATCGTTATTTTTAATCATTTAGCTATATGCATATTTAAGTATATATAAAAAAAAAAGATAATTTGTATATATATCACTGTATATAAGTAATGTAAATAAATAGAATGGAGTTTTTAGAGAAAATTAGTATTTTTATTTTTTTTGAAAAGTAGTATTTTTACTTTCAAAATAAATACATAAAAAAATAATATAATTCACAAAACATAATATAAATCTTATAGCATGATAATCACTTTTTCCTTTTTACATTTATTACAAATTTGACCAGGAAAATTAAAAAAAAATTGGAAGAATTATTAAAGATATTAGGAGAGTAATGTTCTGTCAGATCACAGAATTTTACAAATTATGGTGTAGATGGGATGTAAAGAGAACATTTGGAATTGACATCATATTTGACACATAACATTTTCTAATTTTCAATCATAAAATATCATTACAATTGGAAAAAGTGACTCCATGCTCAAAAAACTTTTTGATTAAAAAAAAAAACATATCTCAAATAATGCCAACATTTGAAAAAAAAAATTGGTAAAATTTAAAAGTAAATAATAATGTGACATAAAAATCATATATTCGTATTTAAATTTTGAAAAATATATGTAATGTTGATTTGACATTATATACTAAACGTTCAATATAAATGGGTAAAATTATTTATATTATGGTTAAAATTTATAAAATGTATGAACACTTTGGGGCAAATAATGGGATTGGGAATCAACCAACCATATCTACAAATATTTAATGGTGATTGGATTAAAATACTTTTAAAAAATAAAACAAAATTAACACCATCAATCTTTTTATCTTCATTTTGACAAAATATTTTCATTATTTTCTTAGAAAATTATTTATTTATTTTAAAAATACATGAAATGACAAATGATATTTTTATCCATAATGACTCGATTTTTCAAGTAAAAATATGAAAATTAAGTTAAATTTATAAAGAAAATGAGGTGTATGGTTCAAACTAGTGTTTGGTATGCTTGTTTTCTTAATGTCGAATATAACATTTATTTTGAATAGTATTTAATATAATTAATCATTTAGTTGTTATTTTTTAAATTAATCTTTTATTTTTTATATAAATTTTGAGACAATCAATTTCAAATAAATATTTTAAAATATGGATGCTTTTATTTAATTATCATGAACATATTATAAGAGTTTCAATTTGATTATGAAGTATATGATTTTCTTGTATTTGAATATAGCTAGTTTTTTCTTAATAGAAAAATAATCATGGAAAAGCATTAAGAAAAAACAAAAAAAACAAATATTTTGGGTTTTTAAATTCAGTAAAAAATTCATTAATAAGTCAAGAAAATGTCAAAAAACAAACAAATTGAATGGTAAAAGCAATTAAAAGTTAAGGTGACGTTTGTGTTTTTACTTAATGTTGAATATAATTTTTGTTAAATAGTGTAAAATATGATTAAGTAATTAGTTGTTTGTTTAAAAAAAATATAACTTTTTAATTTTTATCTAAATTTTGAGACACTGTTTGTTTATATACAAATTTTAAAACACACATAATTTTATTTAATTATTATGAAATAAATCATAAGAGTTTCAATTGAATCACAAAATATATGATTTTCTCGTATTTAGATCTTTAGTTTTTTCTTAATAGATAAAAACATTAAAAAAAAAGTATTAAGAAAAACCAAATATTTTGATTTTTATTCAGCCAAAAATTTTAAAACATATTGACTAAATGCTGAAGCCAAAAAACTAAAAAACAAATGTCACCTAAAACAAAAAACGCCACCATAGTAAAAGGAAATTAGCTTCTTCTTTTTTTACTTAGTTGTATTACAACTTAATTATATGATACCTTTAAGGCCACTTGTTCGAGTCTCATTAGGATTACTGGAGGTTTATTCGATTGTTAACTTCAGAGTTCCGTAAGACTACTTAAAACGTATGTAAACTGGCTCAAATATCCAAAATTTCCGTCAATTATAATTATAACACCCCAAATTATACCATGACAGTTTTATAATATGTTTTGGGTATAATAAAAGTAAATGTATATTTTTTTGTAATAAAATAATGCTAAAAATAAAATAAGCAAAAATCTGTAATTAATACAAGAGTTAAGAGTACATTAGTAATTTACCAATCTATAACCTAAGGGTCATCATTTATGAAGATTATATAATAATGTGAAAATTAGATAAGTTGGATTTCAAATAATAGAGAGTTGAGAGACCAAATTGCAAAAGCTAAAAATTAGGCCAAAAAAAAAGGGATAAGACCAAACAAGCCTTAAGAAAACTTCATTTTTGGCTTTGAAGGTTGGAGCATCAGGTGGAAGAAGAAGAGATGAAAAGAGATGATAAGAGAAGAAGAGAAGGAGAAGAGAAATCCAGGTATGGAATTGATGTTTGGAAGTTTGAAACTTTTGTTTGGAAACCATATGTGTATGGAATATGTTTGGAAATCTCTCATTGTCTAAGTTGTGTAGGAAAAATCCTACTATAAATGTTGTTGATTGGTATAAGATAGGTGTTATATTATTTTCTAGCTTTTTGCAGCTGGTTTTGGTTTGGAGGGAATGGTGAAAGGGTCAAAAGTTGGCTAATTCGCTCGCCGATGAATTCCCTATGCCTAGGCGAACCTTTTCACTTAAAGTAGTATCGTCGCCTGTGTGTACTTAAGGTCCTCGCTTTTGGTTCATCTCTTCCATTAATTATAACAATCTTTCACTGGACTAATGAGGATCATAATAAGTGAATGAAATGGTACGTACAAGTATAAAAATTATAATAAAATATTTCAGACTCGCCTCACGGGGTTTAACATAGCACCGGGCAAACATTGTTTCGCCCTCATTCGCAATGTGTTTAACGTAGTTGTTATTCCTTTAAGCATGGGATGATTTATTAAATGATAATTCGTAAACCCATACATATTTGATTGACTTAAATGTCCAAATAATGCATAAGTAAATAAATGACTAAATGATTCATGGGTAAATACGCATGCGTAAATCATAAATATCGCATATGATTACCGGATAACAATAATTATTCGGAGGTATGAGATATGTATTGAAAATGAAATATAAAAAATTGATTGTCTGCTTAAAACCTAGTAGAGGGATAGATGAGCATGCCTATTAGGATGTTTTATAGTATACTCGATTCATAAGTCCCGCTTCGTCATTACAACGCCGCCCTTATTAATTGTCTTCAGACACGATACCAACGCGCCTTTATACGGTCATTGTAAGACCCGAGCAAATTACAATTTTCAAAAATGGCAAATGGTAATTTCGATAAAAATCCGAAATTTTCTAGATTGGATGACGAACGACTTCACTGGCTGGAATCATCTCGCGAAATCTGAAGAATCACGCCGACCCGATAATCGAATTTGCCTGGTTTTCGGCAAGACCAGATCGGCGCCAGAAAACGACATGTGATAATGACAAAGTCACCTATAACATGTACCGCGTGACACACGCTGCATGGAGCAGAGAGACGATTAAACTGACTACGAGATAGCCGCTGCCAAAAATCCAAGAAAGTGGAAATATAAGTGGTATTATTTGAATAAGCGAATGAGGAAAAGACAAAAGAGTCAATAGTGTCTTCTTCTCCAAAATTAAAAGACAAAGAAAAACGTGAGGGGCTGGAGAAAAAGGGGCAAAGTAATGGATTTTCGCTTTGTATAGAAAGCTGGCGTCTTATCTCTAGATTTGCGTCGAGATCGGATCTGGCTTGCTCGACCTTGAAAGCAGTTAAGCAAAAGCTTGCCTCGACGCGAGGCTACGCCGGCACCATTCGTGGTCTACAACTCCCAAAGAGGTAGAGATCTTTCCTACTGGTGATAATCCTTGTTTAAGAACCATGTAAATGGTTATGAATGTTTCAGGCTTTATGAGTCAGAACCTTGGCCTCAAAAGCTTGAACTCGAGGGAGAAAAAATTTTATTTTGTGTGGTGCATCAAAGAATCTAGGGTTTAACTGCTCACATGAATAGTGACACGTGAATATTTTTTTGTGTGAATTTTTATGTGTTGAGAGATTCAAATGGCTCTGAGCCAGGTTTGCTAATTAACCATGCGAGCTAATTTTAAGCAAGTATTATTATAAATTTAATAACATGATTTGTTTAGATTAATTATGTTAATATATATGCATGTGAATATATTAACATGAATGTGTTGGAATCGACATCACGCATTCCATATGCACCGGGCAACTGTAATATTAGATGGAGCGAATACATGAAAGAAAAGAAAACGAAAAATGTTTCAAGTAAAGGAATTTAATAGATGTGATTTTTCTCGATAATTGTGTCAGAGATCCAACAATTACACGTCTGAGGAGCCCACGAATTGTTTAGAAGGTTCTCCAACACATTCCGCCTGAGGGTAGTCCACACTTTTACCGAAATTCGGTAGTGTGTTTCTCGAGAACAAAAAGTTTGTTTTGAAAACCCGGATATTTTTACTCCCATTCAGGGCTTAGGCATATGTGAGGGAGCTCTGAGGACTCGAGACATGGGCTGGTCATGCAGACATTCGAGCAGGTTCAAGGAAACACCTGCTCGAATGCCGCTTGTTTGGCACGCACGCACTTGCAGAACCCAGTAGTAGAAATTATCTCGATCGACAGATTCACTCCGCCTGATCACTATTTCGCACGTGGAGCGATCGGGAAGGCGGCACTCACTAGAGGTCATGTTAGAAGAAAGTTTCCACTTGTGGTTTCCTGCATATTATGTATGGACATGTATTAGAATTTTATAATTTTAATATATGTTTGTATTAAAAGTAATGTAAAAAACTTCGAACCATGATATATATTTCCGTCAGATATTTATTTTGTGAGTATTGGATGCAGGCCCAAGTGGTCATTATTATTTTACTCGCATGGGACCCCTTCGTGGTGGTCATTGTTGATTATCGGGACAAGGTTGCACTCAGGTAGCCTCCTCGTACACGAGACTCATTTCTCGATTTTTGTGGAGTGGTGTCGTTACCCACATTCACGAGATTCCGTGCGCTGACGCGGTTATTAACTGACACTTTGCAAGGCATACGTAGATCAAAAGCATGTGATACCATCACCTATGGCTCGGGGGACTTAGGAAGCAAGGCCAGAAATATTGTATAAACATCACAACTCGTATACTCGATACATACTGTGGTTATAGCTTAGTATCTAAGAAGTTAGGTATGTGATTACCTAGGATGTCACGACGCGATTAGAACACTACATGCATTGTGTTTTATGTGTGATTGTTGTACATAACATGAGTTGTTGTGTGTATGAATTGTGATTGAAATTGTGTGCTTAGTGAATAGCATATAAGAAAATAAAATAAAATAAAATGTTGAACACTATGGTTTAGTGTGGGAACAAGTTGTTCGAGAAATTTTGGACAAAATGGTCTATAATTAAATAAATAAAAAATGTGAAGAAAAAAAAAATTTAAGGTTTTACAAAGGTGTAAAAAATCGAAAATGGATAAAATAAATTTTAAGAAATTTATTTGGTTTACTGGAAAATGAAAAAAAAATTATATATAAAATAAAATAAATTTTATAAAATCAAATGAAATAAAATCTTTTAAAAACTAAATTTCTAAAATAAAATTTTTGTTGAATATGATTTAATAAATGAAAATTATTATCTTGCATTACCTACGAATGCATCGACATAGTATAAATTTACTTCAATGTGAATAGATTCGAGGTTGTATTTACGCCTTGAGATACCGTTGAATATTAACTTACCATTTGAAATGCGTAGATTTGCCAATGGCGGCGAGGATATTGAGGGCGCCCATGAGGTACTGGTCACAATACCTACACTGCCAGCCTTTGTCGAGGCCGTAGTGATCAGTAGCTCGCCACCGCACAGCTAGTGCACTACAGTAGCCAGGAGGTCCGAGTAACCTCTGGGAGGTTTAGTACAGACATCAACCTCCGGGCATTCACAGTAGGAGTGAGATCCTACGCGGCACTCATTGGTTCATAAGTCGAGAATGTGTTGGGAGGCTACGGAGATTACCTCCGACACGATCAGATTAGACTAGTCGTCTACCTAGAGTGGTGAGGCCCGTGCATGGTGGAAATGAGCAAAGACTCCTAGAAACCCAGGAGGCAATGATATGGGCAGTTCTAGGAGCTATTCATGGTAAGTATTTTCCTGACATCGCGAGGCATGGCTAGCTCGTGAGTTCCCAGAAATGGGCAGGACGATGACTCGTGGATGGACAAGTGGCTAGATTTTGCTGAGCCAGTCTGCTTTTGCTGATGACTACGTGGCCACGGACATAGCCAAGGTCAGGAGATTCGAGAATGGGCCAAGCTGTCCATTCGGCGCGATCAGAGGACTTCGCCTGGCAAGACATGGACTCATGGTCGGGACAACTCAATTACAGAGAGACTGAGGATGCTCTGAGCACTGATGTGTGTCGGGTAGGAAGAGGGAGGATCACCTTCTTCTAGTTCGGTGGAAGAGGCGTATGACTTCGCTTCACACGAAGTTTCGTGACCAGGCCAAGAAGCGCATTTAGTCGCAGGGCGCATCGATATGTTATTTATGCCGATACCGGGCATGTGAGAGCGATTGCCTCAGAGATGTGGATCCTATTTTGGGATAAAGACAAATTCTGGGGCCAAGGTGGAACAGAGAGAGCAGTTAGCCTATTCCTCCACACTCCTAAGATGGTCTGAGAATCCGGGCGAGTCTCTGGTGCTGGCGATAGCACTTTCGCAGCACGAGCGAGCTTAGCGAGTGTGGGTCGAGGTCGCATAGACTCATAGTCGACTTAATCGTGCAGTGGCACACGATATGTTATTTCTCAATGATTACTGCATATGAGACGAGATTGCCCTAGGAGGCAAGAGGTCTCATGGTACTACAGGTTGAGCATGTAGAACCGGATATGTAGGGCACGCTTTTACTTTGCACTTGTTGACTAGAGAAGGCGTAAATCGGATGACTATATTCATTCATCTTGGTGATAGGTTTGAAGCTAGAGGGTCGAGGCCTTGTGAGAAACTGGGGATGTGGATGTTCTTCCCTTGTGGGTGGGAGGGGGTGAGAGTTGACCGGATAGGACAAGATTGTGAGTTAGAGATCTCTAAGACTTGTTCATGGTGGACCCCAGATTGGGTGTCACGCATGGCATCATTGCGTCTATGCAATTTAACATCAATGAGCCCGTGTGGGTGCATGGCATGGTCATTCACCACTTCGCGAGTGTGGGGTCAGGTTTGTTCGGGACTACGTCCAATGAAGACTCACAGTTCGAATCAGGAAATGAAGAGTAATTAAGGTGTTGGTAAAAACAAGAAGGGGGCGTAACTTTGGGGTGAGAAGTTTGAGTTAGGGTGAAGGAGACCCGCTGCAGTATTCGAAAGGTCCCTGTGGGTGTAAGAGACCAGAGATATCCCAATTTCTATGTGGGTGTAAGAGACTCCTGGGGAGAGATCTCCGACTTCGTGGTGGGTGTAAGAGACCCAGCTATCCACTTCCTGTGTGGTGGTGGTAAGAGACTGAGACAGATCCTCCACTTCGTGCAGAAAGAGACCCAGAGCTATCCCAAATTTCGTGTGGGTGTAAGAGACCCGGAAAGATCCCGACTTGCAGGGTGTGAAGACCCCGGGAGCTATCCTCGACTGTGGTGTAAGAGATCCGTGGAGATATCCGAAATTTCAAGATAGATGTAAGAGGCTCACGCAGGGGCCGAAAGTTATGTCATCAGAGAGAAAAACACATGATCATGCTATCACTAAGACTTAGAGTTACATAGAGCCGAGAGTGACTCGAGATGAAACACACGGTTAAGTTATCACGTAGACCTAGAGCTGAGTGATAGGAGCCCGGGAGTGACTCGAGATGAAAACATACTGGCCATGGTTATCATGTGACTTCAGAGTTGAGGATAGAGTCGCGAGTGACTCGAGATTTGGATACCCTTTGGAAATTGCATTGGTGCTGGGTGAGCCGACAAGGACTCGTATCCGGATGCTCATTCATGACATGTGACCAGGCTGAGGGTCCATTGATTGTCGGGCGGATTGGTGACCTTCGGGAAGGTCGTCATATCACCGCCGTGGTCAGGGTTACATGTCGTGTGGATTATATACTGCGCAGCCGTATGACAGCGCCGCGCGCATGCGTCCAGGTGGTCAAGGCGGTAGTTGGGGAAGAGCACTTGCTCCCAGTGAAATTCGCCACAACAACAGCTATCAAAATGAGTATACGTATTTAATACCACATGGTAGGCATTATATGGGAGGCCATGCGTATCAATCGATATGTTGACCTGAGGTGGGAACTCCATCAATGGTCCTCGATCTGATTTAGGAGACACCCCTCCGAGAAGGTGAGCTTGATATGACAAATGCTTCTCACGCCGTAGCCCAAGCAGTAAGAGCTACGGCCGATGTACGACGTCAACCCAGAGTTCGAGGTCGAAGATCACGCCTTTCTCAAGGTGATGCCTAAGAGAGAGTGGACAGTTCGGCCAAGCGAGGTAGTTATCGCCGAGGTTCATCGGGTCTCGAGATACTGAGAGGGCAGGTACTATAGCCGCACGGCTATCGCAGATCACGCAGCATGTCGTGTCCACGAGGTATTTCACGCCCATGTCTGGAGGTACACTCCGCATCCAAACACGTAAAGGGATTGTGAGAGACGAGGTCGATTAATCGATGGGACCTTCGAGGAGGGACCAAAGGTGCATACGGATAGCCGCGGATCAAAGTTTTACGACGCAAGACCGCTGGTAGGTTAGTGAGGTGTTATGGCAAGACCGTGAGTGAGCAGAGCGCCGGAAGACACACGCGGCTACTCATCCTTTTTGTTTAGGGTGAAGGTACGTGGTTTAGTCGCTTATACTTTCAAATGACTAGTTTACATGTATTGGTAGTGCACATCGCATATGCATGTGAATGGTTGGGGATAATCCAAAATTTTTGACGAAATTTCTTTTTGGGCGATGGGAGACGTGGCACCCGAGAAAATTACAATTTTCTAAAAGGAAAATGGTATTTTTAAAAATCCGGAATTTTTCTGTATTTGATTACCTAAACTGACTTCATCGTTAGAATCTTCTCGCTTAAATTTAATACCACGCCGACTTCGAGACACCTAATTTCAGGATGTTTTTCTTCGAGACACCGAGTATCGTGTCGTGAAACGACTACGTGATACGACAAAAGCCTGAGTAAGACGTGATCATGTGACACATGTTGGCATGAGCATGTTAGACGATTTAAAATTTTACCTACAGATAACGCCAAGTTCACAAAATCCAAAGAAGGGGACATAAGTGGCATATTTGAACGTTTAATGAGTGAAAGACAAAGAGCTAATAGTGTCTTCTTTCAAAATTAAAAGACAAAGAAACGTGAGGGGCCGAGAAAGGCAGTGGCTGATTTTTCGTTTTTAGAGAAATGGTGCCTTTCTAGATTATACGATCGACCGCTGATTGCCAAATACGCCTTGTTGTTAAACAAAGTCGCTTCACGTGGCTTAGGCTACGCGCAGTGGGCACCAATTCTGGTGGGAGTTCCGCCAACCTCCAAGAGGCAGGGATCTTTTCCTACTGCGGTTAACTCGTTTAAGAACCATGCAATGATAAACGTTTCGAGGCTTGCTTAAATTAAACCCTGGCCTCAAAAAAGCTTTCAACCGAGTGGGAGAAAATTCTATTTTAGCGCCAGGCGAATGCGAACCCGAGGTTTCACTGCTCATGAATAATGACACGCCAATATTTTCGCGTGAATTTTTACGTGCTGGAGTGATTCAAAGTGAATTGCTTCAGGTTTGCTAATTAGCCCATGTGAGCTAATTTTTGCAAGTTATTGATGTGAATTTAATAAATACGATTTGTTTCCGGGATTAATTATGTTAATATATATGATGTGGAATATATTAGCATGAATGTATTTGAATTGGCATCATGTATCCCATATGCACCGGGGCACCCTACATTATTGAGTTTGAAACAGACGACATGGTGTTAAAAGAAAACGAAAAATGCTTGTGAAAGCAGAATTTCACAGATGACGCCCGGAGAATCGTGTTTGGAGATGGTCTAACAATTATACGCCTGGATGAGCCCATTAATCGTTTAGGAAGGTTCTCCAACACATTCGCCTCGGAGGGTAGTCCAATACTTACTACCAGAGTGTGTTTTCGAGAACAACAAGTTTTGTTTTTGAAAACTATATTTTTACCACATCTGGGTTTAGATATATGAGCCTGGTGAGGACTCGACATGGGCTGGTTATGTAGACATTCAAGTAGGTTCATGAAATTGTTAATATTGCTTGTTATGGCTGCATTTAGCGTGAGGAATCAGATAGTAGAAATTATCTCTACATCGTATTGCCACTACGATGATTACTATTTCAGTACAGGAAATGATGGTCACGTATTGTTCACTAGAGGTCGCTGTTGGGAATAGAAAGCCGACTTGTGACTTTTATTATTATGTATGACATGTATTATAATTCTTATAATTTTAATATATGTTTGTATTAAGAGTAATGTAAAAACTCTTAAACCATGATATATATTTGGTTGAGATATTTATTTTGTGAGTATTGATACAAGGGTCCAAGTGACCATTATTTTACTCGCATGACTCCCGCTGCTATCGCTGATTATCGGGGACATGTCAGACTCCTCGGCAGCTCCCCGTACAGCCGGTACTCGCCCGATTCGTGAGGATGTCACACCTCGACATTCACGAAGATTCATTTTCAGCTGGGATTCGTTGTCAACTGACACCCCGCTTAGCATCACACTATTGTCCTCGCATAATGATAATGAAGACATTCAACCTATAGTTCATTGTCTCGCATGATTATAGCACTTATGGGTCCTCATAGTTCTCGTGATTCACTTCGGGCGGCATTTGCAAGCACGAAACATAAAGATAAAACGACATAATAATACGCAAATGACATGACATGATATGAGTAAACAATAGCATCGCTTATGTGATGATACGTATACAAAGATAAGTACAAGAAGAAAATGTAAAACGAAAGATGATATGAAATGAAACATGATCAAACGAATAAAGATGATATATGTGTAACATATCTATAAATGATATGTTCAAAACATTAATAAGCATGTGTGAGCAGAGAATCATCGTTAAAGTATATATGCATTGCTTAAAGTTATGATGACCCTATTTGAGATTGTTCATATATTATTCCACTAAGCTCTAAGTTTAAAGACGTGTTCTTTTATCCGTATAAGTATAGTTGGTGAACTAAAAGTTCGCATACAATCCATGATCGATCAAGAACCAAGGCCAACACACTACTGAGTGCCCACCTATCACCTTTGGCCTATTTGTATAAGTTTTCGCTTTATAAGCATTATAAAAATTTATATGTTGAATACTCATTTATGGAGTTAACATATTTCAGATTCGTCGCTACATAATATATTTCAAGTTAAATGCTTAATAAAGCATACGAACGCAACGCTAATTATGATGATAAAGTAAAAGATAGTCACAAGTTATATGATAAAAGAGACATGACGATAATACTTATTTTCGTCTATTACTAATTTAAAGATGAGAGATGTCACAATATTATATAAGTTTCTTGGAGTACTTTAATAATCTTAAACCAAACATTATAAAATATAACAAAATATTTATTTATCATGCTTAATTCATGTGATAAAATATTAAACATTTAAAAAAAGTAGGACATAGGGAACAGATGAGTCCCGGGTTTGAATCCCAACACTAGACAATTTACTATATATAGCTGTCAAAAAAAAGTATAACATAATATTTAGTTGCAAAATGTATTTTGGTACCTTACTTATTTTGGAGAATATAAAACCATTTCAGAAGAAGTTGTCGACCCTGCTCTAACTACAACTTTGTTTTTTAAAACATCAAGTACGTATTAATGCTTTTTAAAACAAATGTCTTAAAAAAAAAACGTTTTCAAACGGCTCCTAGCCTTCTAGGGTTCGAATTTATTGGTATGTATTATTTTTTGTCACGTGCAAGTCATGTGACTTATCCTCTACACACGTGACTTGAAATTAATGAAGTTTGGGGCATATGATTACTCCCACGCTTTGTTGGTTGCATGAGGATGAGGGTCTAGGTAAGATATCCTAGATCACGTTATTGATTTTGCCACGTGGAGGCCTGAAAATGCTGGCACGCCGTAATCTGGTAGGACCCATCACAGAGTAGCTTTTCCCCGTCTAGTGGACCATGGCCCGGCTGATTGCTTAGATCATTAAAATATATGGGCTGGGCCCATGTCCAGTTATTTTATCCTAAAACCAGGAGCAATTAATTTACCATTTTGCCCCTCTCAAGTCTTAATAAAACCATATATTTATTTATTTTTCAAAGTAATTATAGATTGTTACGATAAAAAAAAAGGTAGGAAGCAAATATAACTACATATTGTTTAGCTAAAATTGGTATTTGAGTCTTATTTTGGCGGATAGATTTTTCTATAGACGTTAGAAAAACTACTTTTGAAGATTATCGTGGTTCCTTGTTTAACCGAATTTGCATGTTGCCTTAATCTTTGTCTCTTTCACAATAAAAAAAAAACATTGCTTAGTTATAGATCTTGGTTTTAAATTTTTCTTCGTGATTTTATAACCAATTTATTACAGGGTGTGATTGTGTCGTCTTTATATAACAATTGGTTTTTCGTCGATCTTGTTACGACATTTACTAACATGTTGGTGATTGGTTTTTCATCGTTTTATTATAACGTTTACTAACGTGTATGGATGATTCAGATAACAAGTTTACTAATGTATATGTGATTTAGACATCAAAACATATTCGATTAAAATAGACAACAAACCAAATCATAGTCATTGTAAGAACTAATTTTGTTCGTCTGATCTACTGCAGATCTACGACGCAACGCGAACCCGCAAATTCATGCGATCCGACGGCCGCGGGCTGACCGCCTCCGATTTATTGTTAGCAATATGGAGAGGAAGAAGGAGCGATGGTCAGAAATGCAGAGGGAATCAGGCATTTATTCTACGCTGTATCTTCAATTTATAAAGGTCGGCTCAAATCTACATTCCATTTTGGCGAATAATATACGCTTTTTCCTTATCGGCGATTATCATTTTATTGAGATAAGATCTATTTTTCCTTATCAAATATTATCCTTTAAGCGATAAAGATATGCTTATTGCTGATTATATCCTCATGATAATATATTGCTTTTTTCCTTATATGTTAATTATCCTTCAAAATAAACGCATTTAAATTTGTAAATCATGATAAATCTATATTTTGCTTATTTTCCATACGTGGGCGAGGTGGCTCGTCGTGATCTCTGTAATCCCACACGGTTAGGGACCCATTCCCCCACGTTCCCGCTTTAATCGTAACGAGCCGCTTTTATGCCGCTTTATGAGACAAGAAAGCACTCGGGGCTCAGAGCAAGATCGAGCCTATTGAAAGATGTGGTTTAAATTTCTAAAAGGTGTTTATATTCCATAAATATCAATACGCTATATAAAACTATATTAATACGTATTATTGTCATTAAAAGATTATGTAATGTTTTGACCAAATCTTAATATTTATTAATCGGTAAAATTTGGACATCCTCGATATATTTCTAGAATAATAAAATTATCAATTTTCAAAAAAAATAAAAATAAAAATGAAGAAGTGGTAGTGGATGGATGGATGGGATGAAAATAGCATGAGTTTTACAAGTGGACCCCACAAAGTGGCGTGACCTAGATAACCGAGATCTCTCCGTAAAAGGAGGTCTGTTGTCTTATTTTGTAATTTCACCCTTTCTGGTTTTTAAATTTTTTATTTTTAATTTGCTATAGAGTTTCGGGGTGTTTGGCAACAGGGTTTCACTAATCTGTCCGAACTTCCAACATTTCGACGGCTTACCATATTTGGCCAAACAACCGAGCGTACCTGTCTTGTACCACCGAACTTTCTATAAATGGATTTTGGACCATATTTCAATATTTCATTGTGTTTTTGGATAAATATAGGTTATTTAAAAAATAAATAAAAAATATAGATTAAAAACTAAAATAAAGCCCAAATTAATGCATTTGAGCCATATATCAATAATGCTGCAGTTACTTACTATAGTATTAAAAAAATTTTAAGTTAATATTAGAGTCATTGGCCACAGAATTTAAAATTATTTAAAGTTAATATCGTAGTCATTGATTATAACATTAATTTTAAAAAATTTCTAACACGACATATGCATTATTTTAAGCATTAGTTTTCTTTTTAAACTATTTTGGTAATTTAAAAAAAAAATTTGTATTAGCTTGGAACAATACTCTATTTCATTTTTATAATAAAGTTTGAATTTAATATCAAAGTAATTCATTTTTTTTGTAAAAAAAATAACACATGTAGACTTCATTTCAAAATAATCATCAAATTAGTTTATTTGTTTTTTGAATTCGCATTCACTAACTACGGTTTTAAAATTAACCTTAAAACCTCATTCATTAACTGTAATTTTAAGGCTAAATTTCAAACCGTATTTACCAATTGTGATTTTAAGGTTAATTTTAAAACCATGATTGGTGAATACGGTTTTCAAAATATAAAAAGATTAATTTGATGAATATTTTGAAAAAATATCTAGATATTTTTAAAAATTGATTTATTTTTGCTTTAAACTCATAAAGTTTGCTTGATTAATCAATAAAGGAGAATATATATTTGTATCCTCAAAATATTTTTATAAGGACACGCCTTTAATTCTCCAATATTACATTAGCATAATAGCATTCCACCAAAAAGGATGAAATGAAAATCATTTATGGGTGATGGATATGGATTAAAGTTGAGAAAAAGTAAAACAAAAGAGTTAAAAATATGAGCCCGTTTAATAAAATTACAGTGATAATTAATTATTAATAATTAATTATTTGTTGTCTGATAATTTATTTTTATGATAAGGCATGATAATATATAATACAAAAAAACAACATATTACGTGTGTTCGAGTGGTCTTGAGTTTGAGTATTGGAATGTCGCTGTGTTTTATGGTGGTCCCTCTCAGTTCGTATGGGGATTAGTCTAAGTGTGATATGACTTAAAAACGTATTCCATGTGCATATAGGCCCACTCAAAACAACTTAGGGTGTGACAAAAAAAAGAAGCTAAAATGTGGTTTTAATTATGATTATAATAAAAAATTATGGTTTTAATTGACCCGGGTCTGTCGTATCTTGGCCCGCCTAATATAAGGCCTATGTAATAAGTCACATGCCTTGACAATATGCAAAACCTAACCTAACATATTGACCGAACAATATATTTTATTAGCTCGACCCGAGATTGATTGCATGCCTCGTTTCTCTGGGTCGAGCGTCCGACCCATTGGAGATACCTAATTCTATCGTAACTAAAAGCAGTTAAGATCAATCTTGTGATTGTTCCAAAAATGGTTTCCAAACAAACATTTTGGAATTTGATTAAAAGTATTCCTTTTGTTTGGACTTCTTGACTTTAATGACAACTATTCTACTAGGTTTAAAAGATACATTTTTTAATTACTACGTTATTTATCGTTTTCAAGAATGAAAAACAATATGTACATGTTTTTTAAAACTGTTTTTTTTTCTTTCTAGAAAATAAGAAGAATAAGAAAAAGACAAATAATATATTTGGTTCATTTTTGTTTGTTCAACACAAAAACCATAAATGATGTTCTCTCTGATTTTAAAAATTGTTCTCAAAAACTGTTCTTAAGAACAATTTAAAAAAACAAGGCTTGTATTTCTAGAAAATATTTTTATTTTTTATTTTTTATTTAATTTTTTTTTGTAATTAAAAAGTAAAATATCAAATATAAAAATTATTTTTAGAACTATAAAAGTATATTAAAATATTTTAGATTTCCAAATAAATTTTATTCTACAATAATCAGAAAACAGTTTTTAGAAATTGTTCAGATAAACTGTTTTTCAGTATTATTTTTTTAAATCAAATAAAATTTTGTTTAGAAATTGAGTAACGCTTACGTTAATTAAGACAATATAACTAAAAATTGCTTAATATTATATCAGGTTCTTTATGCTAAAATGATTAATTTAAGGGTGATTCAATTAAAAGAACTTATGGAAACCCAATTTCAGAAAATTTATCCCTTATCAATTTTTTGTTTGATTTTGACAAAAATAGCCTCCTTTTTTTTTTTTTTTTTGCAAAAGTGACATCTTCTTTTAAGAAATAATGTAAATGAATTAAATGAAAATTGGTATTTGTGTCCAAAAAATGTAATTTTTTTAAGAAAAAAATATGGGATGGGTTAGATTTACAAATCTTATATTATTTAATGTCTTTTAATGATTATTTCTTAATTCAAATAACATGTATTAGATTCTTGGTGCAGGTGTACCTTAAATTATTTCAGATTTGCTCCACCTCAATTTGAATAGATATGTTAACGTATTTACATTATTTCTTATTCAATTCCATTTATCAATTTTAGGTGGCGTTTGTTTTTTTACTGAAAGAAACTTACTTTCAATATTCAGTTTGTTTGTTTTTTAACTTTTTTATGACTTGTTACTAAATTTTTTAAAATTTTTGTTGAATATAAAAAGCTTAAATTTTTTATTTTTTACCTTCTTTTAAATGTTTTTTCCTATTAAAAAAAACTATATATTCAAATGTGAGAAAATCATATATTTTATGATCCAATTAAAACTCTCATGGTATTTTTCATGCTAATTAAGTAAAATTATATATATTTAAAAAATTTTATTTAAAACTTTATTGTCTCAAATTTTAGATAAGAATTAAAAGATTGTTTTTTTTTAGAAAAAAAACAAAATACCAAGTACTTTATTCCTTTTAGCACAATCTATCCTCGCCTTTGAGGCTTGCCCATGTGTTACACTAGATTATACATAGAGAGATGGGGGTGTTTTTTTTTCTTTAGATATAATTTTTATTTAGCTAAATATATTGAACAAGGCTTAATATTATATTTTTATTAAATATTATGTTATTTGTTCTTTATAAGCTTAAAATCAACATCTTAAATATATTAAGAAAAATAATTTAATTCAGATATTTTTTTTCAACAATGAAAACTGAAATTTCATTGATTCAAAATTGTAATACATTTATATTTGAACACATAAATCAAACTACTAAAAACATTAGAGGATGACGCAACATCAAAGTTAATAATAAAGTGTTAAACGACTAAGGTCTATACACATAATCCTAATACGAGATAGAATACATAATATTTTAGGTTCGAGTGTGCCATATTTATGAACAAGGATTTTATGTGACTTCTAATCGAAGCCGTTGGTATTTTATGTATTGATGATATAACTTTATTATAATAAATATTGGAGTTTTTTTAAAAGGAATATAAATATTTTATTAAAAGACCTCAAATAATTAAAAATGTGTAAAGTTAATTATTTCCATGTTTTTTTCCTGAATAATGACTCATAACATTTCATTTCATGTATTTGCATATATATATATTTGAAAATAAAAGGTTGTTTTTACAAGAAAATAATGAGGATTTTCTTTTTCAAAATGAGGTAAAAATGAATGAAGAGTTAGATTTTTGAAATTTTGTTTTCAAAAAGTATTTTAAATCAAATCACCTTCATTATTATGATAAAATAAAAAATATTTGTATAATATATGAATAACATATTTTACAAAAAGTAAAATTATAATATTATTATGATAAATAATTTATTATTATAATTTATAATAAAAATAATTATTTTATCTTGAGATAAACAAATATAATATATAAAATTAATAATTTAAAAATAATATATTGATGAAACCAAAATTAAAAATATTTCATGTTTTTAAAATATTTTGAAATATTATATGTGGATTTTAAAATATTTTGACCATGTTTAGGTAAATGCGAGGTCTACAAAATGACAACTCCACTGGGGAAAATGAGGGTCAAACTTGTAACACCCCAAAATATACCCTAGTTGTTTTAAACATAATTATGGTATATTATAAGTACATTTGGAAATTTTTCGTAATTTAAATGCAAAACGTGACATTTTCGAAACCTGAAATATGTACAAAATACATGGGTAAAAGTGGAATTTGTCAAATAGGATATAAAAGTCATATGATAAAAAGATGAGAGGTTATTGTAGAAATAACATAAATTGTAGTGCAAATAATAGGAAGATGGAGGACTAAAGAGTAATAAAGGAAAATTTGATCATATAAAAAGGGGATAAAACCCATTTTGGTCTCTCATTTTTTTGGAGACCCAAAATGTGAAGAAGAAGAAGAGAAGAGAAAAGAAGAAGAAGAAGAAGATGAAAGGTATGGAAAGTATGGAACTTGTATGTAAATGCTATGATTTTGTATGGAAACTACTTGGGTATGGATTGCTAGGGTTTTCTATGGATTTTTGGGTTCTTGATTTAGCTCATTGAGCTAGGCTCGAGGTGCTGGAAAAGAGTGAGTACTTGTTTGGAGATAGAATTCACCATTGGAGAATTCCTTGTTTATGATGTGTGAGATACATGCTTTGAGGCAGAAGTTAACCCACTTACAAGAATTTATTTAGTGGTTTTGGTAAAAACCCAAATTAATTTATATGTTCGGTTTTGTTTGGGTTATGAACCATTTTGGAGATGTTTTCTATAGAGTATATGAATACCCTTTTGATTTGGTGGAATTTCTGGAAGAAAGAATTCTACCATTTATTGGCAATCCCGCATTTTGGTACTGGTACCCAAACAGGGGTGGTACCGCTACCACTTGATAAAACCAAAGTGGTATCGGTACCAAGACAAAGTGGTAATCAGCACCACTCACCGTAAAGGGGGTTGCATTTCCAGATCACCCAAGTGGTACCGGGTACCAATCGTAACGCCCTCTAAATATACCCTAATCGTTTTCGACATGTTTAGGGTATTTTGTAAGCATAATTTGAATGTTTCGTGATTTAATTGCGAAATATGGAAATTGAGAAACCCGAAAATTTTACAATACTTAAGGACATAATTGTAATTTGTAAAAAGGGGCCTAAAAGATATGAATTGGATAAGATTAGAGTCAAAGTGGGAAATAAACATAAGTCGACGGTAAAGTAAGGAAAGTGGAGGACTAAAAGGCAATTAAAGAGACTTAACCCAAAAATGGGTTTTATTTGACTTGGCCAAACATGGCCTTAACTCAAAAATTGGATTTAAGACCAAATTTGGTCTCAATTTGGGGGAGAAAAACCGTGGAGAAGAAGGGAAGAAGAAGAAGAAAGAAGAAGAAACCAAATTAAGGTATGGAACTATGACTATGAGTATGGATCTTTGGATTTTGTTCGGAATCGCGAATTTTGTACGAGATCATGTGTATTCGACTATGGTAGGATGTTCATGGTTTTCAAAACCTAGGTTTTGATAGGATTTCATCCCAACCATAGATTTCTTGAAAGTAGGGTTGGTAAAACCCTAAATGGTACAAGAAAAATATGGAATCCTCCCTTTGAGGTTGGATTTATGGTTAAATTGCAAGTAATTGAGTTAGGGTTTAGAACAAACCCTAACAAATCTTTGTGTTTGGGTTGTGTATGGGTTAAGACCCATTTTAGAGTTGTTTTGAGAGTAATCCATGAAAGGCTAAGAAACAAGATGAAAGATGATTTGAGTAAAACAGAGATTACAAGATGAATTTGGAGTGGTTTTGATGTGTGTATGGAGTATTGAGTTGATTTGGGTATCAACATATGGAAAAATGGAAGAAAAACACACATTCTGGGTAAATTTCGAGGGGTTGTACCGGTACCGAACATAGCTGTACCGTACAAGTACCGTAAGTGCTCTGTTTTTCTATTTTGACCAGCGTTCGTATTTTGGCCATAACTTGTTCATTTCTTATCCGATTTGAGTTATTCAAGTTGTTGGTTAAACTAGACTTCAATGAGAACCAAACATCCTGAAATAGGTACCCTCGAATTCTGACTCTATATGGCCCAAAAATTCACTCAAAGAGGGGCCATGTGTAAGCAAAATTTATGCTTCACTCTTTGATCATAACAATCCGGTTGTTTAGCATTATTAACTCGAGTTTCGGTGCTCACTAAAGTGGGATTCCAGTTGGAGAAGAACCCTTAGCACCTTAACTTCAAATGAATACAAAGAACCAGTGTCAGGTATGGAGTTGAGACCCCGGAAAAATGAGTATTACAAACTGTCTCTAATGTAATATCCAGAAATTATCAGTTTTGTACTTAAAATGTCATAACTTTAGTTCGTGACATCCAATTTAACGATTCCAATTTATAAGTAAAGTAGATTCATAGAGGGACAAGAATACATGAATGGTGTGTGAATACATAGGCATCATACTGCACAAGTATATGAAATGTCATATGTAATAGTGACTGGAAAAATATAGGAAATGCAACATGTATAGCTGTGTTCATGAAACATGAATATGATATAAAATATGAAAACGAACTGAAACATGAACATGAACGTGAAAAGCACATGGCATGAAATACGTAACATGATAAAGATAAAAGAGTAAGTCTCGAAAGACATACGACAAGATGACTACCTAGGACCGAAAAAAATGAATGATGGACGTAAGCCTCGACCTGTTTCAGATCTCTTCTGGGTTACTAAGACTTCACACGCAAGGTGCATCGTTCTTTTAAGATTTCTGCATCCTGATTAGTGCTACGCACTCCTCCCGCACTTCGGTACTCCTGATTAGTGATACGGCACTCCTGCTCAAGACTTCGGGTATTCCGATTAGTGCTATCAGACTTATTGCGCTTCGACACTTCTACCTTGTGCACGGCACTGCTATTCCAGATTGCACCTTCTCGGTACTTATCAGACAGATCCTACTCATTTCTTATGATTGGTCTAGTAGTCAAACAGTTATATAACAAGAATCTGAATAAAGAATTAGAGTAAATAATGAATATGGTAAAGATCTGAATGTACCTACGGGTACCTCTGTATAATGAATCTGTTCTGTAGTACCTATGGGTACTTTTGTACGAATAAAATGTTCTGTAGTACCTACGAGTACTTCCGTATCCGAAATACAAGTATATGCTCCGTAATACAAGAATAAGATCTGAAATACAAGAATAAGTATAAGTTTTGTAGTACCTACGGGTACTTCTGTATCTGATTAATTTATGTAGTACCTACGGGTACTTCTGTATCTGATTAAGTTCTGTAGTACCTACGGGTACTTTTGTATCTGATTAATTTCTGCAAGACTTCCACGCAATTTCCTCAGATTCCGACACTCTATAGTACCTACTAGTACTTCTCAGACTGACACTTTATGTGGTACCTACGGGTACTTCCTGTATCTGATTAATTTCAGAGTACTCCACGGGTACCCTCCGTATAAAGCCCGGATAAGGATAAACCCGCAGTACCTACGCACCCTCGTATGAGTAAGTTAGTAATACTCACTCTGCAATTTTTAATTAAATATAAGTTTGATATAAGCACAAGTATGTGTCTTTTGTGGACATTTGAACAAGTAGTACTTACGAGTACTTCCTTATAAGAATAAGTTCTACAATACTAAAGATATGTTCGTGAATATTCTATAGTACTCACGGTACTTCGAACAAGTGTAAACTCCGTAGTATAAGTATAAGCCCTATGGTATAAGTATAAGCCTTGTAGTACCTAAGGGTATCTCTGTATAAGCATAAGTTATGTGAACTCCTACGGGAGATCTGAACAAGTATAAGTATGAGTATGTGGATAAGTACCTCCGTCTAAGTACATGTATAAGCTCGGTATTGCATACGAGGAAATCTATATAAGTATGCGTCCTACGGGAAATCAGTATAAGTATGTGTTCTACGGGAGATAAGTATAAGTATGTGTCCTACGGGAGATAAGTATAAGATCTGAATGCTATAAGTATAAGATCCGAATGCTATAAGTGTAAGTTCTGAGTAAGTATAAGATAATGTTACGATAAAGCCCGTGAGTACGACGTGGGTAATAAGCTCCGGTGAATCTCGACGGGAGATCACAAGCATAAGTATGTTATAAGCATAAGTAATTGTATAAGTTCATTTTATGAATGCATGAAATTCTGATATCTGTTATTGTTTATGTTTTAAATGTGTATATGCATAAAACATATGTTTCCCACTAAGCGTAAAGCTTAGTACGAGTTTTTAATCTGTGTAGGTATAGGAGAAGACGTCCGAAAACTTCCGTATACTTCTGGGCCAGCACACTAGTAGGGGTTCACTACATGTATCTCTCGCGCTCTAATTTGTAAATGTAAAAGTACAGTTTTTGTAAATGTAAATGATACTTAGTATATGTGTATAGATTTTGATGAATACCACTCCGGTGGTAGTTCTTATTTATAGGTATATGATATTTTGATGTTGTTATAAAAATAAAAAACAAAAACAAAAAAACTTAAAAAGTCCTGCAGATAGTTCATGTCTGGAACTTCGCTCGATCCGTCAATCGGTCGACCGAATTGGGTGTTACAACGATCGCCTTCCTACAACCCTGATTTTTGGTAATCTTACATTGTTAAGCTCCAATTCGCACACCAAGGGTATAGGAACCATAAAAAATAATTAACAGGGATTCAAATAAGAATGTAACTAAGTGAAAAATGTACCGTACCTCACCGCCAAGGCGAAGTGAATGGGCCAAACTTAATGTCCCTATGATAAGATAGTAAATTTATGAACACATATAATTATAGGAATTCCTAAGACTAGATATTAAATGACACGACATCTTCAAGCACGACGGGTAGGCACGCCCGAACGCGCTTCTCGACACACTCATACTAGTGCCACACACTTTGTTATGCGGGCAAAAGCACGCTCGACGCCTTCGCACTCCCCGCTAATGCTACGCCTACTCGCTAATGCAGGCGCATTAACGCCTCTCGACGCTGCTTCCTCGCACTCGCTTAGCGTCGACTCCCGCCAGTGCGCCGCGACTTCGTTACGGCGTGACACGCCCGATCAATGCTTCCGACACTCGCTAGTGCCACGACACTCGCCACGCGGAGCAAGCACGTTATGATCGCTTCCCAAGACTTCATTTGCGCTACACACCCTCGCATCGCATGTTGCCGAAAGTACTTATCAGGTTGTGTTCTACTCATTTCTTATTACTGGTCTAAGTAGTCCAACAGTTATATGATAAGAGTCTGAATGAAGAATAAGAGTAAAGTAAAGTACATCGTTCTGCTCTGAATGTACCTACGGGTACCTCTGTATAAGTATAAGTTTTGTAGTACCTCTGGGTACCTCTGTATAGTATAAGCTTTGTAACTCCTACGGGAGATCTGAATAAATATAAATATGCTATAAGTACAAGTATATGTATTAGTTTGTTGTATGAATTCATGAAAAATTATGATATCTGCTATTGTATATCTGTTATTGTTATATGCTTATTGTACAAGAGTATTAATACATGTGTACATATATAAGTCATATAAGCTCTACTAAGCCGCGAAGCTTTAGCACGAGTTTTTATCCGTAGGTAGAGGAGGACGCCCGTGATCTTCCGTGATACCGCCAGCTACGACACTTCGCGAAAATGTAATCATCAGGCATGCGCCCGATTATGTAAACGTGATAGTTTTGGCATGTGATATGTAAACGACTCGTGGATCAGAGTGTAATGACATCAGAAACAATTTACCACGCGGGTAGTTTGGTTTGCATCTCTTTATATGATATTTCCTCATCTCGCTTTATAAGACTTGAGACCACAAATGTCTGAAAAAATAGATAAAGAGTCCCAGTACAGTCTCGCGCCCCTTCGTCCGCCTAGGCGAGGGTAGGGGGCGTGACAAAGCTTGAATACAAATTAGGGAAAATGTGGCGTTTGATTGGTTAATTGATAAATACCTCTTTTTGTTGTTTTTTTGTACTTGATTATTGGTAGCACATTGAGAGTTTTGACTAGCTGATTGTAACTTTCATATGTCTGATTGTTGTTTCATTGGTATTGGTTGGATGACTTCATCGGTTGATTATTCTGTTCATCTTGTTATGTCACTGCTTCGGGCGGTTTGTTATATACATATTATCTATCATCTGATACTTATAAACAAAGATTTATTATATAACAAAAAGTTATATGACTAATATTATATGATTTACTTATCACCCACCCAGATGTTATGTTCTGGCGATACACTGCATCCCCTTATCTCTAAATCCTTAGTCTCGATCGATCTATCTTTCTTGGTTGTATGTTTGGTTGGAGACTTGTTGCTCCTTGTTTGCTTTTCGACCAAGCTAGTGACTAAGCGTAATGTCTAGTGATGGGCTATATCCATTTTTGTGAGCATTTTGGAGGTGGCCGAGAGCTTAATTAAGCACTTATTTTATAAGAGCTTATTAGTTGAGAATTTATGTCATAAATACTTTATTCAATAAGTTATTTGTATTTGAATGCATATTTAAAAAAGCGCTTATCCATCATTTTAAGGTGTTTTAATGTATTATTACACAAACACTTTTAATAGCTGAAATTATGGAAAATATCATTATAAGTATTTATAAAATTGAAGTGTTTGGATAAATAAGCACTTATTATAATTTTAAAAAAATAAAAAAACTAAAGAACTAAAGAACTAAAAATTAATATATATGCACATTTATCATTTATCTCGTGAATTTGTATAAAATAACTAATAACCATATACTTTCATTTTCACTTTTGTTTCATATGCATTAAAGATATTTATAAATAAATTTCAAAATATTATAGGTTTTTTTTTTCTTCATTAAAATCTTTAATTTTGATGTTTTCTATAAATTGAAATGTGATATACCATGAACTCAAACTATTTAAGGCTTAAGGTGCATGAATGTGTAAAAGCCCCTCAAGGCTTTGATGCGGAAGGCAGACTTGAGGGGCGGGCTTTTTTAAGTTATGTGCACCCTACCCGAGCATAAATAAATTATGATAAATACTAAATATTGTCTATAGTTTTTATCTAATAATAAAATACAATAAAATAAATGACATCAAGCATAAAAATCAAACATCACCAGTATTTTACATCATCACAAACAAAATAACAAAATTCATTATCGCTTCCCATAATCACAAAAGTTCTAAGTTCTAAAATAAAATAAACACTCATGGATCTACATCAAATTCTAAATCAAGAAAATCATCATCAATAAAATGTTTTTTATATTTTTTAATTATATATGTCATTTTTTTTCCTATTTTTTACATAAAATTTTCAAAAATTTTACCTATTTTTACATAATTTTTCAGAAACTTATTTCATTATTTTATGAATTTTTTTCCTATTTTTATAATTTTTTCAAAAAATATTACCTATTTTTCTTACATAATTTTTTGAAGGTTTTCATTTTTCTTATTATTTTTCAAATTACATTTTGTCACAAGATGATGAGTTTTAGTATGTTTTTTTCAGCTTTTTTTATAAGCTTCTCACAGTTTATTGAAATAAACTAAAAAAATTGCTTATAAGGATTATAAGTTCTTCCAAAACATTTATAATTTTATTAAAAGACTTATGCTGGTAAGACAGTTTCAAATAAGTTATGATAATGGGTCCACAAATCTTTGTACAAATTCAAAACATATTTGAAACATAAAAATAATAGAAGAAATTACAAATCTCATAAATAAGTTACAAAAATGAAAAACAAATGGTCAAAAAAGCAAAAAAAAAAAAAAAAAGCCCTCTTAATTTACTTAAAAAAGGCATCCAACATATGTGCCTTATTGCATAGACTCTTATAGACTATGATTGAAAAACAAAAACATTATTATTCTTGAAATCTCTAATTATATATTGAAATATGTATAATTTCATTATTTTATTATTATTATCATTATTATTATTATTATTATTATTAAATATTAAGAATCTTCAATTTTTTATAACATTATCATATTTTTATAAATTGGATAAAGCCTAATGTAACATTTCATGCACCTTATGTTGCGCCATCACTTTTACTCCCTAAAGCAAAAAAATAATAAATGACACATATAAAGTATGAATTGTCAAGTGGATATATGTGAAACATGTTACAAATGTTTAGATGCAGATTTGCTTACTTATATCAAAATGGAGGCATTAGAAGCCCATATTTTTAATACCCTCGTTAATGTCCAGCTAAAACAAAAACAATCATTTGCATGTCAAAAGTTGCTTAAAAAAAGAGTGTAAATTATGAACATTATTAAAAATATCCGATATATTGGATATCGGTTCGATACGATATCGACAATTGATAATTGCTTGAGGGATAAATCAATAAAAAAAATGGGTAATATCGACGATGTATCGCTAATATATCGTTTTCGGGATATATCAAGACGCAAGATATAAGACGTTAGCTTAATTTTTTTCAGAAAATATCAGCATATATCTCAAACGTCAAATTTGAAATATCACTGATCAAATCCAAGTACTGATCGATCCCAACAGCTTAGTTAATATCTAATCCATTACATTCACGTAAATTAAATCCAACGGTTATAATTAAATTACAAAAAAATTTTAACCATCAAATAGCTATTTTGACCAAAAAAAATCTATAAATACTTCTAAAATCATTCCATTTGATCACAAATTATCTCTTTCCATATCCAATCTTCATTTCACTCCAATTTTTTTTCTTTGTGATAGCTTATATGATACTTTCATATTTTAAATTAGTTAATTTAATAATATAGACATTAAATTAACATTTCATTAATAATATATTAATAAATGTTTGTTAAATATTTAAAACGAGCATGATGAATCCCATCACTCCAGAAGGCGATATGCTCGTAAAGATACGATGCATTTTACGCTTGACTTTATAATCATTATATTATCCAATACCACGTCTTTGTATTTGAAGATTTCGCTTTATCAATACGGTAGACTTCTTCAATAAATTCTGCAATTGAGCCACATCGATCTTCATTTTTGATTTTTAAAAGCTTATCGTGAATATAATTCCCAATGCCATATTTGATTATTAATCTATTACTTTTCTATTTTCAAAGTATTTTCAAGAATTTCTAAAATATTTTCTTTATTAATTTTCGAGAGAGTATATATATATATATATATATATATATATATATATATATATATATATATATATATATATATATATATATATGTATATATATATATATATATATTTATTCATATAAAAATATTCATCGATAGATCCGATATATCCGTAAAATCCAAGCACTTATATATCAATTGAAACCGATATTTACATCCTTGATTATGAATAGTCAACTAACCATTATATTTTCATTGACTATATTTTGCTTGTGATACATGTCAAGAGTAATTAGCTTGAGCTCACAAAGCATAGTTTTCTTTGTTAGTTCAACAATGGCATCAACAGTGTCCTTACGACAGTAGGAGATTAGTTTAAGATTAATAATTTACATGAAACAACTAATAATTTATTGTCCATTATTAAATTACGTTATAGGAACTAGTTCAAACATTACCAGCATTATATTAGCAAGCCAGGTATAATTGGAACTTTGTCAATGAGTGAATGCACGTCGATCCATAATAAGGACGGGCAATTGGGCTTGAATGAATAGTGTTTACATATCTATTTTAATCTTTTAAGATGAATAGTATTACAATATTTTTAGTCACTTGCATGCCATGTGTATTCAAATGCAATTTTACTAGTTTATTTAAAGTTAGTAAAGTTTTCATTATCTAAGGCTTTGCTTTAGGGTTCCAAACTTTTAATGAAAATTCTAATAGAAAAGACTGGTCCTCTAAAGTTGTTGATTGTGGAGTACAGCTTTAGGCCTTATTTGGTTGCTGTTGTTGAAAATAGTGAATCTTGTCTAGTGTTTCACATACTCTTAGTGGAGCAACATTAAAATCTAAATCTAACAATCACTTTTACTTTTCTAAAAGAAAAGATAACAATGACACCTATAAGAATTATTCCATGGGATCTAACAGTGAAATCATGTAATAATGTTTAGATAAGATGGTATACTTCCATATCAAATATGGGGCGTTTTCGAAGCTGATAAGGTATAAGTAGAAGAAGAGAAAGAACCGTATTTAGAACTAGATGAGATAAAATTTCGAAGTTCGATTGATTATGATTTTTATTATTATTAGTTATTTATTTAATCTTATAATTTATGATTTATTTGTTAGGGTTTTTAGGATTTATCTGTTATGGTTCATCTGTTTGGGTTTTTTAGGATTTATGAGTTAAGATTTTTATGATTTATCTGTTAGGATTTTCTATCGATACCTATAAATAACATCTTATATATATATTTTTTGTAGACTTGATATAATATTGAAAAACTCAAGAACTTTGTTTAATTTATTTATTTGTTTTTTTTTAATTTTATTATTCTTTATAGTCGAACTACATCAATTTAGTATTATAGCATAATTTTGATCCCATATCAAGTTATTATTCTTGTTTTGCATCGTAAGCCTATATTTTTAATACCATCGTTGATGCCCAACTAAAACAAAAACAATCATTCCAAACTAAATGCATGTAAAAAGTTGCTTAAAAAAAACATTGTAAATTATGAATAGTCAACTACCATTATATTTTCATTAACTATATTTGCTCCTGACATATGTCAAGAATAGAACCAAACTTGAGCTTACTAAGCATAGTTTTCTCTACTAACAACTCAATGACATCGCTATCCTCCAGACAGTAGGAGGATAGTTTAGGATTAATAATTTGCATGAAACAACTAATAATTTATTATCCCATTAATAAATTATGTCAAAGGAAGTTAGTTCAAACAGAATACTTTACCAACATTACACCGTCCATCAGTATATCGATGTCATCCTTTGTAGTAGCAAACTAGTGTGAAATTAAATAATTTTTGTCCTTGACTGAATGCACCTAGTGATCGACGAAAGGGATCATCAATTGGACTATAAGATGAAGAGTGTTACAATATTTTATATAGCACATGGATGTCATGTGCATCTCGCTAGAAATTTTACTAGTTTATTTAAAGTTATTAAAAGTTAGGGTAATCATATTTTAGGGTTAGATAAGATCTTCTATTTCATAAAGAGTCCATCAAATGTCTTATCTTCACAAACCTCAACTCCTCTCTCGACCACATACCTTGGCCGCTACTCGGTCTTCCCGTGTAGTGTCACTTTTTTTTTTCTTTTTACCTTTTCATCTAAATCATCCTCCATTTTTTATTTCTTAAATAAATTAAAATTTGCTTTCAAATAATAAATAAATAAACTAAAATTTCTGATTTTAATATTATTCATTAATTTATATTTTAGTTATTAGGATTTGTTAATTCTAATTTAACTTATGTGATTTGCTTAGTTTTTTCTCTTTAATATTGAAGATTTACTTTCAAAAAATTTTGTTTTAAAATAAGTTTATACTTTAAAAATAATTTTAAAATTTTTATAATTTGAATTTTATATTCAAAATTCAATTAAATTTTATTATATAATTCTTATTAAATTATTTTAGAAAAATATTAATTTATTAATTAATAAAATATTATGAATTTGATCTTAATTATAAAACATATGATCTTAATTTATTCTATTTTTAACTAGTGTTTTGTTATGAAAAAATATCGTTCTAAAACTAACTACTTAATTGGTTATTATCAAATTTGATTAAATAAATTTGAAATAATAAATATTTTTTATATTCATTTTATTTTAAAAATCGTTTCAAAATTCATATGGATAATAATTTTTATATATATATTTCTTAAAATTTTGCCTTATAAAATCTTGGTACAAAAATAAATATAAAAATATGTCATAATGTGAACATTCTAATTTATAAATATTATAAATAAGAAACAAAATATAAATTTTTATTTAATTTAAGGCATCCTATATTATCATTATTATTTAAAATAGTACTTATTTATATATTTGCTAAATTATTAATTGTTACTGAGGAATATGTTTATATTTAATATGTTAATTACACAAAATAGAAAATATAATTAAAAAGTAAGAATATTAAATATATATATATGAAAAATTTACAAATAAAGGCATTTTTATTAAGTAGATTTTTAAATTTATAATTTATTTAATAAAATTTAGATTTTCAAATTGGTGGATACAATACTTAACTCATACATAATTAATAATTCAGTACATGTTTATATCATACACTTCTCAAATTAAAAAAACATATGGAAAATATAGTTGACGATTTTTTTTTCCTTATTTTCATCACTAAAACATTAAAAACATGAATATATTAGTTTTTTTAATATGATTTTTATGATGTCAAAAAAAAAGGGAAAATGCATATATTGGTTTTCTTAATATGATTTTTATGATGTCAAATTAAAAACAAGGAAAAATAAGGGTTTATTACATTGTATAAGGTGATTACACTGATTATACAAGACAAATTTACTAACTGTTCAAATAGTGTATAGGCTTAAATTTCTCATATAATTTGAATATTTGTTTATCCCAAATATATTTCTTAGGTTGTTTGTTGGAATACATCAAATCCCATGAGATATTTTATGTTTCATAAAGCCATGCTAACAACCATTTTAAGACATACTTTATACATATTAGTGGATGTTATATTTGACTTACACATAATGAATAACATAGTACATGCTTATCCTTAGAAAAAAATATTTTGGATAAAATAAAATAAAATTATATGAGAAATGCAATCTTGTACACCCCTTATATAATTAGTATATTTGTTTTGTACAGTTAGTATATTTATCTTGTACAATTAGTGTAATAACCTTGTACAATATACTAAATCTTGATTTTTTTTCTTATTAAATACTAATATATGCATGTTTCCTTTGTTTTGTTTTTTTTTTAGTGGAAATAAGGAAAAAAAAGTGAAACTAATAATATATATATAAAATGTTATTTCATTTTCATAATAACTTTTTATTTGTAATACTTATAATTTCCAAATTATGATTTTTTTAAAAATGTTAATAAAATATATTATCCAACATAGGGTTTGAAACTATTTATAAATAAAATAAATTCGTAATATTAAAAAATTTAAATATCTTTAATTTTATTTAACGAAAAATTCTATAATAGTAATTTGAATATTCAAGTCATATTATTTAGAATACTAGTAATGTATTTAAATAAAGTTGACTTATTTTATTGTGTTTATTGCACAAAATAAAAAGTTAATAAAAATAAATTTTTTAATTAAGTGCGCTTTCAAAAAAGTGAAAATAAGATATTTTTTATAAAATTAATTCAAAATTATAAAATTTAATTTATTTGAAAGATGGAAAAACACAATAAATACGAGGCTTTTATGAAACAAGAATGCCCATTAGACATTAAAGCATAATTCCCCCTAAAAGTTTTTCAATACCTAGAGTTTGCTTTTCAAGGATCCGACTTTTTATCGGGTTTTAGATTGATATTGTTCATTTCAAAAAAAAAAATTACAAAATTAGTTTATAGTCCAAATTAATGTCTAAAATAAGACGCTAGTTATATAATTATAATCGACAAATATCACCGTCACGTGTTAAAGATAATTATACCTTATCAAATATCGCCATATAAAAATGACATTTGATTGTTTTAAAATGCAATTACATTTGATAAAATTCCAATTGACAATGACATTTGTCAACTTATACCAAAACGGGTATTACTTTTGACATTAATTTATTTAAAAACTAATTTAATAAAAAAAAATTTCAAATCAACTATTTGAGTATAAACTCCTTTTATCCCAGAAAATTGAAATGCAGGTCCCTAAAATTGATACGATTATGGAGTACATCGTCTATTTTGTCGTGTATGATAAGACAATATTTATTTTTCAATCTTTCGTTATTATATAACTTACATCATCTCATTGTTAGTCAAATGTTTAATAAAATATTTTGTTCATCGAATTTTTAAAAATATAAAAGTTTTTTTTTTAAAACTTGATAAGAGCTTCTACAATTTTGTTTTGCTCTTTTAGTTACAAACTATTTTTTTAGTCGCGAAATATTTTAATAAAATTAGATAAACAAGTGTAGAAGTTTTATCATGTTGAAAAAACTTTTATTAAAATAGTTCGCGACTAAAAAAATAGTTTGTAATTAAATGAGCAAAACAAAATATTAGGGTTTATTTGATTTTTATTTTTGAAAACTGTTATTGATAACAATTTTTAAAAACATAAAAAATACCAAAAAAATTATTCTCTAAAAACTCTTGTTTTCATTAAAAGGTTTTCAAAAACAGTAAACAAACATACGTTCTTAGTTTTCTCGTGATTTTTTAAATTCTCATAGGTTTTTTTAATGTTGGATAAAACTTATAATATCAATATAATCAAACTTCAACTTTAATTTATGATTCAAACAAATACACCAACGTCATAAAAAGGGTTTAAATAACATCTTTTAGGCTTGGTTTAACTCGTAGGTTTTCAGACTCGCTCATAAACCTGTCTTGATAAGCATCAAATTTACCTACGCCTCCACAATTTAAAAAATCACACACCACTCTAATCAATGTCATTAGTGGGTCCTCTTAAAGTTTACCCACGTGACTCATATCACCATAGAAAACATTACATTTCTATCAGCTAAATTCCCTCGAAATGCTTTTTCAATCAAAACACAAACCCTAAAAAGTCATCAGCATCAATCCTTTATCTTTTTTACTTTCAAGTTCAACTTATAAATAAAGATAACCTATATAACTAAGCAACAAATACGAAGAATATCGTGGTCTTTGTTTTTTTTTCGTCGACTTGTTACGATGCATGTGTTTTGTTATCTACGTGGGTTTTCACGGAGGCAATTCAGATGATAAAGTTTGATCCGAAAAATTCATCATATAAAAATTATGTTTGTCATTATGTTGTAAATTTGTAATCTTAGGCATTATAAGCAATTTTTTTTATTATCAAATGTATAGGCTTTCAGTCGATTGTTTTTCTTATTAACATGGATGTTACGTCAATACTTTTGATTACGTGTTTCTATGGATTGTATTGCTAATCTTGGTCAATAAATTCATTTATTTTCAAAAAAAAAAATCCCTCCAGATGCTTTTTCAATCAAAACACAAACCCTAAAAGTCATCAGCATCAATCCTTTCTCTTTTTCACTTTCAAGATCAATTATAAATAAAGACGACCTATATAGCTAATCAACAAATAGGTATAGGAATATGATCATACATTAGATAATGAAAAAAAGCTAGATCATGGGATTGCTTTTCTTTTTGGTGACAACCCTCCAATGTGTCAAAAATAATAAATAAATAAATATATATATATATATATATAGTATATATATATATATATATATATATATATATATATATATATATATATATATATATCCCTTTATAATAAGGTAAGTGTGAGTATGATAATTAAAATAGGCATATATGCATTATAATATGCTTTGGTCTCCTCTTTTTGTCTCATTATAGTTACATTTTTTTTTCCTTATTTATCAACAATTCCTTTATCTTTGGCCTATTTTTAAATTATTAATTCCCTTTATGGGGTAAATATGCTTTGTTTGTTTTGTATGGGAACTTATCGCTAATGGAAAGGTACTAGGGGAATAGGTACTATTGTACTTTTATCAGGGTGGCTTTTGCTTTTGGTTAACCAATAGGCAATTGTTGTTTGGTGATTACAAGCAAATTTTTTTTTTAGGGGGCAAAGTGGTTGATTACATCATATTTAAAAAATATATGACTTTAAAACTATTTATTGAATTATCATAGTTTATAATGACATGAAATCCATATAAATCTCGTTTATGGTGAATACGAGTTTAGTATAATTCATAACTCGTTTTTTGAAAATACGAGTTCAGTGTAAATTCAGAACTCGTTTGTCAAAACAAATAAGGTAAATTCTGTGGGACGTCATTGTGAAATATTAACTCGTGACGTTGGAAAGACAATATATGTGTAAATTAAGAACTCATTTGTTGAAAATACGAGTTTAGTATAAATTAAGAACTCTTATGTTGAAAAGATGCTTAAGTTAATATAACTCTCAAGCCCGTTAAAAGCCGAGCTTAAGATAAATTTCGACCGTTGTTGAAAATACGAGTTCAGTGCAAATTTTGAACTCCTTTATTTAAAAGACGAGTTTAGTACAAATTGTGTAAGTGGATGAGGATTAAAAAAATAATAATAATTTAGCACAATCATCATGTGGTGCATTTCAATCAATACTTTTAAATATGCATTATTAAAATAGATATTTATTAAAAATATATATATTTTTTAAACGTCCTATTTTTACGGGTAGTAAGGTAATTATATTAACAAATGGTTATGAAAAAACAATTTTTGAAAATATACTTTTAGATTTTTTTTTTTAATTTTTAAAAATAAGATTTTGTAGTAAATGTGATTAACTCAATTGATAAAATATTCAAACAGAACATCCAAGTAGGAGAGTAGTCTATATCAGAACAAAGCGCTTTAATTTGTCGACAAAATAAATATAAATATTTTGTTTGAAATTTAATGTTTTTTACTTTTTAAATATTTTAAAATACAATTTTAAAACATTTTCATGTATAATGTTTTGATTTTTAAATTGTTTTACATGATTTATATTAAAAAAGTACCTTTGAAGGAAAACGTTAGGTAAAAAATTTGAAATGAAAAATGATAAGAAATAAAAAAGTGTGGAGAATAATACAAATTTTTTTTTTTTTTGGATATTCATGCAATGTTTAAAGGAAAATTAAAAATCTTCCGACAATAATAAATGTTTTTTCTTTTTTCTTATTTCGTATATTTTAAGGATATAAAAACATACATATACTTGGGAATCAAATATTTTTTTATTTCATATTTTCCATGTCATCCAAACATAGGAAAATGATTTTCCATTATATTTTTTCATAGTCTAAGATAAATAAGAGAAATTTTAATTTGAAGTAACAAAAAATATAATTTATTAACTTTAAACTTATATTTTGTTTTATTTCAATTTCATTTGAGTTGTTTGAACCTAATGTTACAGAGATTAAGTAATTTAAAAATGTACATGTTTCTAATTAGTGTTAGTCATATTTGATTTGATTTGTATTTTTCATTAACTAACTAAACATAATTTTTCCTGTAAATATTTTATCTTAAAAATATAATAAAATTGTAATATTACAATTATATAATTTTATTATCATTAATATCAAATATGGGCTCGATTTGGGCTAATTGCCATGTTAATTCAGTTGGCCCAGCCCAATAAGTTAAACTCTTTAGGTACTATTGCCTTTTAATGGGCCTAGTTTCGGCCCAGTATGTATGGGCCTGTATTTCACCTAGCATCCCGCTACAAACTTTAACATTTCCTTTCAATGCACTTCTATTTTTTTGTCAATTTTAAACAACCAAAATTATAATATTTCCATATATATATATATATATATATATATATATATATATATATATAAACACACTCAGTAATTTGATTTAATTTAATTATTATATTTCCAAAAAAACAAGTTAGATAGTTAAATAATCATATATTTAAAAAATTAAAATGTAAAATGATTTTTTTACTAGAACTCGGATTTATTTTCCCTTTTTATTGCATTTAATAAAACTATATAACATTTTTTTTAAATTATATTTAAATTTTCCAATGAGGCCATGTTCAATAGTTAAAGGTTTGACGGGGCATAAGAAATTGATAAAGTTCAAGTCTTTACGAGAACATGATTACAACTCTTTAATGCAGAGTGAATATATGTAATATATATATATATAAATAAAAAATAATTTTATTGATTCAAACTTATAATAAATCTAATAGATCTAAGATACAGATTATTAAAAATTATAAATGATTTAACAATATTCAAGTTAATAATATAATAAATTGACATAAAATATATAAATTTGATAATATAATGACTATATTATTTATGACGTTAGTCCTTCAACATACTGACGATTTAAATTTGAAGCAAAAAAATTGAAAGTGGATAGAAATTAGAGAATATATATATATATTATTTACTTATTTATTGATCATTACAAAATGTACATTAAATTCATCAAAGGGTGCAATAAATTATTCATCTTGGGGCTAGTAGGAGGGAAGATGGAGACATTAATTCATGCCTTCATGACAATGGAGATCAGTAGGAGGGAGACGAAGACATTAATTCTAACTTACCTTGTAGTTATGTTATCGATAATTAACTTTTTTGTAATTTTTGTGTTGATAATTACACAAAATCTAAAGTTTTTTTGTAATTAGGTGGATGATAAAATTTGATCTAATAGAACATATCATATCAAATAGCACTATCAAGATGTCAGAATATGAAATTCTTGCAGATTAAAGATTGCTGTAATTACAAAATATGTAGGTCTTTAACCGATAACTTTTGTTATTAATATGAATACTCCTTCATCCTCTAAATTTTTAGTACTCTTGATTATGTGTTTTTATAAATTATAATATTAATTTTAATCAATAAATTTATCTATTTTCATAAAATAAAAAAAAAACTCACCTCGATGTGAAAATTCATACAACTAAAGTGCCGTATAAAGAATAATATGGTTTGAAATTATAGGCTAAGGGATTAATGTTAATTGCATATTGAATATTTCTTCAACTTCGTAATGATGTCTTGAAAAATAGTCGATAAAGTTTAGGACTAATGAAAATAAACCTTTGTCTCGAGTTAGCTTGTGAACAAAAAGGTATTATTCTTGAATTTATTAAAAGTATTTAGTAAATTTGTTTGATAATTCTATGTTAAGTTTAAAATTCTATGTTCTTACTATCATAAAAAGGTAACAAATTATAAGAATTAATTGAAAGATAATGTGTGAAAATACTTTGGATTTTTTTTTAAATATATATGGTTTTTTAAATTGAATATAAAATTATTATTAAAACAACGTCAGAATAAACCATTTTTTATTAGGTGAAACACTTATTACTAGGTGAAACACTTTTTCAGTGGTTCTTCTACACACATTTGGCTTTAAAAATTTTTTTTTTTTTTTTGTGTATGTTTTTCTTTTTCCTTTTTTTAATTTTTACCTTATTTGGTTTTTGTTACGTGATATAATCGACGGTATTTCGGCTGTTGATGACCTAGTGGTGATTGCGCGGATGCTCACTGCAGAAGATTTTGATATCGCTCTACGCCGTGGTTGCGAATCCTAGTTCGATCCGATTCGTAAGTAACCGCCGAACTACTTTGCTTGTTGCTTAGCCTTATTTAGATCCGTCAACACGTTGGTTGATGCTTTTAGTAGCATATTCCTCATCACTATCAAATGAAGGATTGTGAAGGGTTGTTTCACCTATGTTCTTAATTTATCTTAATTTGTCTCAAGTCCTAAGTGGGCTTGACCGACTCGTAATTAAAGGGACACATCCAAATAACGTGTCTTTTGAAAATGTATATCATGTTTCTATAAATATAGGGATTTGAGACACCTTAAAAAGGTTGGAAAAATGTGATATTCTTCAATTCAATAAGAATCTCTTATATTCACAAATCATCATAAATCGGAGAGAGAAAGGGTGTTTGTACTGTAAACTTTTTGAATATATTCCATTATAGTGATTCGATAAGAGTCTGTATCGGTAATGAGCCAAGCCACTCTGCTCAGCCGGCTCTGGCCGAAAAGCTCGGCTCCTGCCCAACCACAGCCAACCAGCCAGCTTCGAGCTCCACTCTAGGCCGGATAACCCGCCCCGCCGGGCTCAAGCAGCCAGCCGGCCGCCGCCGACCCATCCGTCAGCTGAACGGTGTTTTCGCTCCTCTACCGCCCGACCGCGATCCGCCCACCGGCGAGTCCCGACTCAGCGCTACCGGTCAAATGCCTGCGCCACGCATTCCTGATATCAAATGTAATCGAATTCTCGCTCTAGATCCAAATGACATGGATGACAACGCGCTGGTCTCACGTGTTCGCGGCGAGCGCCACGACGACGTAAGACGGCCTGAGCTCGAGCTTAATCCCACGCCGTCAATGCGATCAGACCTAGATCTCCGATCCGCTTCTAAGAATGCGCAATGGTACCCACGATAGCCGGGCGCGCTGACGACAGATGTCTAAATGCTGGAGGCGCTAAGTATGTGCCAAGAAAGGGGGATGCTCCAAGCGATACTGATGTCGGAACAACGACGCAGACGATCGGTCGATCCCGGGTGTACAAGAACTGACATAAATATGAGGGTATCGGGGCTCCTGCGGAAAACCATAGAGGCCGGTGGCCACAGCTTAGACAAGGCTCGATCTCGAGTAGCATCAGACAAATGCACCCGGGACCCAATCGATACGATCAATCTGGGCCTTGATGAACTAGGATCCAATCTCAAACTGGGTAATGGGGCCCTCGATATTGGTATCGACTTAACCCACAAGATTCAGCGCAGCGCATCAAGGGTGATCGTGCGGGGTTTCAGAGGAAACAAGGAGCCGACATTCGACCGCTGTATCAGATGGTGTAACGCCTGGCGCCACCGTCAACCACTGGTAAGGAAAATTGGGCCAATTTGCTCGGTATGGTGGGTAGATTCTCGATCTCCGCCCTAGCGTAAAGCTATGGTCTGAAATTAATCATATGCGCATCTTATAGTCAGATAGGTGGTGGCCAACTTAACCATGTGCGAAGATATTGCCAACAATTTCGTTGTTACTAATCTAGCCACGTACAGATCTTTGGCTGGAGCATATTTCTTTATTTAGATAATTGATTAAAACCAATCATGCTTTCTTGGTCCAACGATTTCGCAGATCTTATTTCTTCACTCGCAATTTCTACTGCTTAATTATATCATAATTTTTCACTGGCAGTTCGTTTCAGCAGACTCGCGTAATCCGTAAAGGGAAACAAATTTCAAGGAGGTGGCTTTAACAACTTTAGTATCAATTGCTAAATCTGTACCTGGGCGAAACAAATCCCATAGAAAATTATTTCCTTAATTGATATATTTGTTATCGATTGATTACAAAAGTTAAAGATATAATCGAGCTTGAGCGACGACATAATACAAACTCAGATGCGCTTCTGATCGCCAATGGTGTTGAAGTTCTACTTGCTCATGGAAAACGAGCCTAATGAGCTCAAGCCGTTTTTTTAAATCAGCCAAGCTTTAGCCCCGATTTTGGGTTCGCTCAAAGCTCTAGCCGCTCGAAATATAAATTAACAAGCCTAGCTCGAAATGTTCAAAGTTTCTACTGCCTTGGCCATAATAAATTTCTAGATAAGACATCGAATTATGGATTTTAACAAGTAAGTACTTTATTATATTTCCGTTGAAGATTAGTTTATAGATCTATTGTTTCTTGATTTAGTGGAATGAAAAGCTTTGCTTATTGTCAAAATAATAATAATAATAATAATAATGATGTGCACAAAAAATGGACATTATTAAACTACACAAATAATTGAGTAAAAATATTAAAAATAACACAGTTTTTTTGAAAAGCTAAATAATTTAATTACGATGTAATAAATAGTACTTAGTAGGACTCAACCTGAGACTCATTTCATATACCTTTGTATTTTCAAACGTTGAGTATTTTATTATATGAGTTATACATAATAGATAATTTGAGTAACAAGATTGGATTTCATGATTTGAACTCTAATTTAATAGGATATATGAAATTGTCAACGCCAGTTGGTTTCACGATAATGGCTAACGCGCTTTAAAATTACTGCAAATGTCGCTGTCTACTACAACAAAATTGAGCTTTTAAAATTCTCGTTGATATTCCACCACAAAAAAAAAAAAACAAAAAAAACAAAAAACACCAAACACCAAACCACAAACAAACAATTACTTCAACACGAAAACCTCCATAATCCACCCAGCCCATAACAAGCAAAAAAACACCAACACAACAAAAACCCTAATTACATAAACCAGATAGCAAAATCAAGAAAAAACCAGATCAATCGAGAGCTTACAAAATAGAGAATCGTGATTCGCAACCGACCAAGAACGGCGAGATCAGGAAACCCTAATGGGCCAAACATGTTAAATCGCAGGTTAAATATCCAACCAATAATTTAAAGCCCAATTACCGCTATTATGGGCAACGATATTTGACAATTTCATAATTATAATTATCAGTTGCTCACATAAACACATTACCTACTACTATAATTATTTGATTTAAAACTAATTTTTGTAATTTTTTTTTATTAAATAAATTATATTGGTCTAAAACTCATATATATATATATATATATATATATATATATATATATATATTGACAGTTATAACAGGATATAAAAGAATAAGTGATTTTCAATTGCATTTAAAGCAAGCTGTGACACATTAAATTAAATCGTTTATTTGTTTATTACATAATGCGCTAAATACGGTAGATCAACGATGAATTAAAATAGCCACGTGTCTAAATCCAATTTGTCCAATTTAAATCGTCATCGTTCAGTGCATTCCCCGACCAACCAGTCCGATAACGAACTTGACCCGTCGTTGAAACCCAATCAGATCACGCCACGTAATCAAATATATATGCTCTCACCCTGGATCCCACGGCCACTTCGTACAACATCCTTCTTTATCCACTCAAAATCAACGGCCAGTTCACACTCTTACTTCCAGGTTAAGCGTTTCATCGGCAAGCCGGAGAATTCTAGAGAGAGAAAGTACTGGAAACAAACCCTAAGCTGTGTTTGTTTCCCTGGAAAATGAAAAACATTCCTTCTTTAAGGCTCTAGAATAGTATCAAAGTATCTCCTTTTAGACTTCGTCAGAAGAATATGTTCGCCTTATTGGGAAAACAAATGCGCCGAGCCTAGAGAAAGACACTGACACATTCGAATCACTCACAGCTTCGCCATTAATGCTCTGCTGAAGCCGGTATGGCGCTTGTTCGAAGAAAAAAAGGGTTGGAGGGTGAGAAAGCTCAACTTTCTGACTCGAAATCGGACAAGGAAATCGAGAGAACGGATGGGGAAGATGATAAGAATAGTAGAAAGGGGAAGAAGGCGACGAAGGCAAAAGCAAAACCCGAGGGGAAGAAGAAGTGGTCCTGTGTTGATAGCTGTTGCTGGTTCATAGGATGCATATGTACGGTCTGGTGGATTCTGCTATTTCTGTACAACGCAATGCCGGCGTCGATTCCTCAGTACGTCACCGAGGCGATCACCGGGCCGTGGCCAGATCCTCCAGGCGTGAAATTGAGGAAGGAGGGACTGTCAGTGAAACATCCAGTGGTGTTCGTGCCCGGGATTGTGACCGGAGGGCTTGAGCTGTGGGAGGGGCATCAGTGTGCTGAGGGACTGTTCCGGAAGCGGCTGTGGGGCGGCTCATTCGGAGAGGTGTATAAGAGGTATTGAAGTATTGATTGAATTATCTGTTGAGGCTGTGGTTGTTTTCTGAGAAAATGAATCAATATGGGAGGAAAATTGACTTTTTGGCATATACATAATCAGCATTGCAGAACTGACTGGCTTAAATAATTCGGATCGATTTGTTATTTAGGTTTCGCCGGGTGTTTAAATCAGGAACTGCTTAATCTAAAGATTTCCAGTTGGGCAGACGGGGATTTAGAATAATAGCAAGGATGTTGTTTGATTTTGTGGGTCAAATAATGATTTGTTGACAGTTATCGTGTTGATTGCAAAGGCATAGATGACGACTTAATGGAATTAGTATTTGGAATGCTAATTCTGTGGGAAGTGTGATGAATTTCGGCATAGGATTTGTTCTGGGGTAGTTGTTTAGTTTGATTCTTTAAAAGTTCTGTAGTTATGGGATTTTTCCTGATCTGCCAATCGCTCTATGCTGTAGACACTTGTTGTTTGGTATGAACAGTCAATTTTAGCAAGCTTGTGAGGAGTTCATTACTTTGAAAATGCCTTTTGACCCTTTTGTATATGCATGGCTACAAGAAGCAGCAAACCACAATAAAAACACAAAAATGGATCCTGTTAGCTAAATGTCAACTGAAAGAAGTATCCTGCTTACCATGGATCTTTACTCAAGTAAATGCATGTTGATCCCCCAAAATACACTACATTGATACATTTTAACTGTTGAAAGCTATTCTCATGATTTTTCCACATTGGCTATGAATTAAAGTCCTAACTTGCTGTCAACAACTAATCCAACATTGGTTTAGTCCCTTGTGTTTGTCGCTTGTGTAATGAATATGTCTTGTGTCCAACCTCCAACAGATGCTATAATGAGTTCTGGTCGTGCTGAACCCTTTCAAATTCTCTGTTTTTATCATTTTATTTATGAAGTATTAGAAATGCATAACTGAGTGATTAAATCGTTGTAGCATCTCCTTCCTGCAATTATTTATTCTACTAGGTGCATAAGTTCCTTTTTGGTTCAATCTTCTGTAGACCTCTGTGTTGGGTGGAGCATATGTCACTGAATAATGAAACTGGATTAGATAATTCTGGCATAAGGGTCAGGCCTGTAAGTGGACTTGTGGCTGCAGACTATTTTGCCCCAGGCTATTTTGTCTGGGCTGTTTTAATTACGAATCTGGCTCGGATTGGGTACGAGGAGAAAACCATGTACATGGCTTCATATGATTGGAGACTTGCATTTCAGAACACTGAGGTAGCACTGGGACTTCAATATCTTATTTTATGACATATTATGAACTGATTTTCTTTGAAAATGTTTATCTTCTTATAATTCCAATAAACGGATTGTATGCATTGGCTTTAAGGTTTTCTAAATACTTTGATCAGGTGCGCATCAAAGACTTAGTTTGATAAAAAAAAGTAATATAGAACTGATGGTTGCTACGAATGGTGGACATAAAGCTGTCATTATTCCACATTCAATGGGTGTTCTATATTTTTTACATTTTATGAAGTGGGTTGAAGCACCTGCTCCAATGGGTGGAGGGGGTGGATCAGATTGGTGTGCAAAGCATATAAAGGCCGTGATGAACATTGGTGGACCATTTTTAGGTGCTCCGAAAGCTGCCCCTGGGATTTTCTCTGCTGAAGCGAAGGACATTGCAGCTGCCAGGTTTTCTTTTTCCTGCTTACCTCTACTATAATTGACTTCTGATTAGACAGTTATACCCTGTATTTTGATGGGTTATTTTGGAGCTGTATTTAGATTTTTCAGAGCTATAAAAATTTTCAATATGGAATCTCCTTTAATAAATGGTGCGAGTTACCATTTAGCAATTCACCACTAGTCCATGCTGTAACAGACTACTGCAACAAGTTGTGTTTTGTAAACATAATTATCATGATGAATTATACATTTTCTTGGATCTGTTAACATCTTGAGAGGTTTCATTTGAAATGCAGGGCAATGGCACCAGGATTTTTAGATAATGATTTATTTCGTGTCCAAACATTGCCACATGTGATGAGGATGACCCGCACATGGGATTCAACAATGTCAATGATACCAAAAGGTGGGGACACCATTTGGGGTGATCTTGACTGGTCACCTGAAGAAAGCTATGTTCCAAGAAAGAGAAAGCAAAGGGACAATGATTCTCAGACTGCAGAAGGAAATGACAAAGGAACACTGGATTCTCAAAAAAGGGTTATTAATTATGGGAGGATAATATCATTTGGAAAGGATGTGGCAGAGGCACCTTCATCTGAGATTGAGAGGATTGACTTTAAGGTGAGCTTTTTTTCTCCATTAGAAACATCAAGTCTGAAAAATGTATTTTGTAAACCTTTTTTTTATTAATTTTCTTATTTATCTCATATGATGTGATTTGGAAAATACCTGGGATTCAAACTGCAATGATAAAATTTTTCTATACAAATAGCTGCTAAGGGTGGCAAATTGTGTTGAAGAAGAAGACTTATATCAGTTGAACTGGATTGGGGAAGCAATGCATTGGGGTGGTGAACTGTTGATATTGTGTGGTATAGATCAAATTTCAAATAAGCTTAAGAAAAAAAATAGTGTGTATGAGTAGCTGGATGGACAAAAGAAAATTGCATACTTGTTCTTGCATCCTATCTTGCCTTCACTTGGATGAAGAAATTAGGAGAATTAAGACTTTCTATTCTTTTGTCACTTTACCAATGTATTTCATCAGTAGTAAACCATATTGGTTAATTTTTTGATTGACAGAATCACTTCACTCATATAACAGCCTTCATGTGCAAGTTTTCAGTAGAATGATCTACCAACATTCATAACACTCATATCATTATGCAGTTGTAATTACACTTTCAAGTTTATAGATCGGTCTTTTTTCACTCCATTTTATACTGTTGAGTTAAACCGACTTATGGCATACATGTACACTCCTTAAGAAACTAGTAAATGTCTGAATGGCGATTTGTTAATGTGCAGGGTGCTGTTAAGGATAACGATGTTTCAAATATTACTTCTTGTGATGTATGGACTGAGTACCATGACATGGGAACTGAGGGCATTAAAGCTGTTGCAGACTATAAAGTTTACACTGCTGGATCTTTTTTGGATCTTCTTCACTTTGTTGCTCCAAAAATGATGGCTCGGGGTGGTGCTCATTTTTCATATGGGATTGCTGACAATTTGGATGACCCGAAATATGAACACTACAAATATTGGTCAAACCCTTTGGAGACAAAGTGAGAATTTCTTTAAGTCATTATTTCAAGTTACTTTTATTAGTCTCAATTTGAAAATTCCTTCTTGCCTCCATTATTTACTGCACTCTCCTATTCACTTGGCTTGCTAATTTTGAATCAAGGTTATTACCTCTTTTTTAATCTGGAAAATATCTTTAATTCCTTAGTGAAACTTGATTGATGAAATAAATTGAGGGTAAAGCATCTTAAAAAATTACTGTTATTGTTGCAGTATGAGAAGTTTATTATTTTCTTAATAGAAACTTTTTATAGTATAGCATTTCCTCTTGAAACAATCTATCCTATGTTTCACTTGTTCACTCATGTAGCAGTATCAGTACAAGAATACAACTCCAACTTTGCAAACACAGAAACTGATACCTTATCCAAATTGCAGATTGCTTGATAAAACAGATTTTCCTGATTTTTTTTCTCTTATTGTGGTCATATACAGTTGTAGCATTCAACATTATGTTTTTTCCTCGCTATTTTCTTTAGTTTTAAGCCTCCTTTATGTCACTCTTGCCATGTTAGTTGAGAATATAAGTATGGCACTCCAGAAATAATTTTTCTTGTGGCTAGTCAAAGTTCATTAAATAGGCAAGTTCATGCTTTAAAAGTGCTTCTTCAAGTGTTTATTTCATGCTTTAAAAGTTCATTTACAATAGGAAAATCAAACCCAACCCCTTTCTCATTATTGAGAAAGCTACTACAACTTTCCAAAATCTTAATGAGTTTATGAGTGACTCTTATCTTAATAACAAGGGATGTAATATCCCTCGTAGAGTTGAAAAATGGATACGATGGATTCCTCCAATTAAGGGAAGATTCAAATTAAATTTTGATGGTTCAAAGATTAATAATATAAGTGATTCAAGATGGGTTATTAGAGACACCAATGGAACTATTAAGATGGCTAGAAGTAGACATCTAGTCCATGCCTTGATAGTTACTACAGAATGTGTGGCTTTGAGAGATGGGGTTCTAACGGCAAGACTTAATGACTTTTCAAACCTGGAAATTGAAGGGGACTCTAAGATAATTATAGATTGTTATAACAAGAAAAGTAATTTACTTAGTTCAATTAATCTTCTAATGGAGGATATTTGGGGACTAATTGTTGTCATATTTATAAGGAAGCAAATAGAACAACGAATTGTTTAGCTAAGAAAGGTATTTACACTATTGATTCAAATATTTGGTGGTCAAATCTTCTTAAAGATGTTAGAAATTTGCCTTTGAAGATTATTGTGGATCTTCTTTTAGTCGTATTTGTAGAATTCCTTATTCGTTAACTTGTTCTGCAGATTACCAAATGCTCCTGACATGGAGATCTATTCTATGTATGGAGTAGGCATCCCAACTGAAAGAGCATATGTGTATGAGTTATCTCCTTCTGCAGAATGCTACATTCCATTTCGAATTGATACCTCAGCTGATTGTGGAAAAGAAGATTGCTGTCTTAAAGATGGAGTCTATTCCGTTGATGGGGATGAGACTGTGCCAGTTTTGAGTGCAGGCTTCATGTGTGCTAAAGGTTGGCGCGGGAAAACCAGATTCAATCCTTCAGGAATTCGAACTTACAATAGGGAGTATGATCATGCTCCTCCAGCTAATCTTCTGGAGGGTCGAGGCACTCAGAGTGGTGCTCATGTTGATATAATGGGAAATTTTGCATTGATTGAGGATATTATCAGAGTAGCAGCTGGGGCCTCAGGAGAAGAATTGGGAGGTGACCAAGTTTATTCAGACATCTTCAAATGGTCTGAGAAGATCAACTTGCCACTATAATGACAGATGGTATGCTTTAAAACTTAGCTATCTGCCTGCATTTAAAATCTAGACTAGTACCTAGGTGACACCGTGTTCACAAGTTAAGTAGCAAGTTATTATACTGTATTTGTCAGTCCAAATATGACACGAATTATAAACAGTTAAAAATAACAAATCCAAACATGACCCAATTAGTAATTGGATGACACGATACAACATGTATAAACTAGTTATTAATTTGATAATTTTGAATAATATAAATTATAATTAATTCATTAATATTTAACACAAATAACATATTAAATGAATTAATCTAGGTTAATAATAAGTAAACGAGTCAACACGGGTCAAATTTGTGTTATATGGATTGACACGAATTTAACTTGTTTATTAAACGGGCTATGCGGGTCAACACGAATTTGATCCAAATACGATTATACTCAACACAAACCTGAAAAATTTTATGTGTCGTGTTCATGGGTCGTGTCAAAATTTCCCATGCCTACTAGTACCTTCCATGCATTGTCTTTTAAATCTCAGATTTTGAATTCTCATATCAAATATGGGATTTTTCTGGTTAAAAGTTTATTAATCAAATATATCCATTACTTATTGTAATTCTTCTTTTTGTCATTTATTTTCACGAAAGGAAAAAAGAAAGAGAATAACTGACTGATGATTTCATGCTTGTGTTGCAGATAATTGGAACTTCTTTGTGCTTGTGAATGTATTGAAAAGCATTTGAAGATAGCCATAATATCTATTTTTAGCATTTGTAAACTAATTGGCATTGGGGGGGGGGGGGGGACCATGAAACTGGGTGTAATCCAGGTACACTACTTAGTCTCCCTCGTCTTCTTGTTGTTCTCATTATAATTTTTTTTATAGTTAATCCCGTAAATTATTCAAATGTTGTGGGATAGAACTTGTATTATTATGATTTTTGAATGACAAGCCAGCTTAGAGCTGCTCCATACTTACAGATATGGTTTTCTTGGATTGTTGAAAGAATCACTACTGATGTTATAGAATCATTAATGCATTACTATTGTTATAGCATATATCTACTTTACATATAGAATCGTAACCTATTAGGAAACTTCTCTTATAGAGTTGTAATCTATTATGAAGGTTAGATTGACTTTTGTATATATATATTCACAATGGCTCAATGAAAAATACAAGGAATTCATTCCTCTAAATCTTTTGTCTTTCTTTTTACATGGTATCACAGTCATAGGGCTTAAGCCTAAGGCAATTTTTTTGGAGGTTTTTCGAAAGAACCCTAGATGGTCGTGGGGGGTGTTTTGAAACACCACGATAGGGTGGTCCGTGAGTCACACTGTCGGGCAATGTGGAGGAGCATCGTCGAGATCTACACTGTCCCCAAAGTCTAGCAATGGAGGAGAAGTGTGCTGGTCTCACGTGTGGTTTTTCTCCCTCACGCAATTGCTCACACGCTGATGTGAGGGCATGGGCTTCACCGGGCCTAAGAATCAGATTCTTCCACCTTGGTCACCGACCGTCGACAGTCCCTCCCAGCTATATGTCTCCCCTTGTTGGAGCCTGAACTAGTGTCTTTTTGACCAATTTTGTGTCTAACAACCATGTTTTCCTAGGGTTTCTTCCTATTTTCCTTAATTCCTTCGAGATTCAGTAACATTAAGAGGTGGTTTGTGGTTTTTAGGACCTAAATACATTCAAGTGGTGTTTTTTCAGTAAAGTGCGGTCATTTTCTTAGCAAAACTTCTAGTTTCCGTATTTTGGCTGCAGACTTTGTCTGGTGCTTGGGATTCTGCTTTGCGCCTAAACCGTAACCCTCTTATGAGGGAGTTGTGTTTCATTATTGCCATAATTCAGCAGAGACGTGACGCCAGTTAATGTAGGAAGCTGTATAACATAAATCGAAGGTTTCATTGTACTCTTGAATCATTGAATGGTGTTTCTACTTCTAACATTATGCTTGTCGGGTCAGGTAAACCTAACATGTCTTATTTCCTCTTCCTCCCACGTGGCCACGACTCTGAGCCACAAACTAATGCAGACAAAATTTTAGTTTATTTACTACGTTTTAGTCACACGCTTCTACCTCTACCAGGGAACAAAATTTCGGAAAAATCGATCGAAATATCGGCGCTTTTTTTGGTTATCGATGGAGATCAATAAGATACACTCCACCAATAGTCGATTAGACAAAATTTCAGCCATTTATCGCTAATTATCGACGAAATTTCCGATATTTTCGACATTTCACTGAAATTTCCAATTCTGCACAGATTCCCGCTAAAGTCGCAAAAATGTGAAAATATGCTTTGGGGGGGGTTTTAACCCGCCAAACGTGTGGAATGTGCAGACCCTTCAATCATCAGCACATCGCACCAATTATATATATGTAGTAAACTTTGTTATATTTTTCTGCTATTTATGAATATTTATATTATTTTACATCATTTTTCACTTTGTTTTATTTTTTAATAAGTCATTTCACCTTATTATAATATTTCATTTTATTTTTATTTTACATTATAACTTATAATATTTTTAAATTAAATATTAATTTGAAAATAAAAAGAAATAAAATAATATCATTTAAAAATTTAAAATTATAATATACTATATTTTGAATCTCCTCGTTATCTACCTAATATTTGTAATAATAACGGAAACAAATAAATAATATATTTTTAACATAATAATATCTAAACAATATATTAAATATAACATATTTAATTTAATAATTACTAATCTATTTGATTTTAGTCTACCTTAATTAAGATATGAATCATTTCTCATCATCTATATAATTAAGATAAGAAAAATTTTAATCGAACTATTATTTTACAAAATATCCACCCATATTTACCGATATTTCTCGATATATCGTAGAAAATCCAAATACCGGGAGAGACCCAGAATTACCGATATTCATTTTGACTTTACTATTACCCTTGCTAAGATTTTAAGTCAATATCTGGCTCCTTTGCCACGGATCATTCAATCGCATTTCTAATCACTTGACCTTTGTTTTGAGTTTAGCACAATTCTCTTTTAATTTAATTTTCGTGAGTAAACTCACTCGTACACTTAATTGCAGTATATTGTTATTTCCTGATTATTGTTTGATTCAGTATCTTTTGATGAAGCAAATTATTATAGAGACGCGGTCCGAGGCTCTAAGACCAAAACAGATGTGTCAAAGTTTGTTTCTTGTTTTGGAGTTGTTACCCCATTCGAATTACATTGTCGCTTAGGTCATCATTCTCTCTCTTTGTTGAAGAAGTTATATCCTCGATTTTTAGCCATCTTCATTGAATTGTGTATCATGTCAATATTTTAAGCTTCATCGTATGATTCGAAGTCCTGTGAGTCAATAACTCCAGCTTTCCGCCATTTCAGTTAGTCGACGGATGTAGGGTCCATGTCCAGCTGCGTCTTAACTGGTTTCGATATTTTCATACGCTTGTCGACGCATTATTCGCACCAAATTGGTTAAATTTAATGAAAACCGCTCGAGTTATCTTTCTCATTTTCGTGTCTTCGCAATAAATTCACACTCAATTTCATATTTACGCTCAAAATCCGGTAAGCGATAACGCCAAATAATATGTTTGAACAATTTCAGCCATTCATGCTTCAAATGACATCCTTCATCGACATCTTGTGTTGATACTCCTCGTGCCCGAAGTCATTAGTTAAAAAATAAACACCTTCTTAAAATCACCTGCTCCCATTGCTTCAAATGCACGGCCCAAGTATTTCAGGGTCGATGTTGTTTCCAGACAGAACTTGTTTTTTATTAATCGATGTCTTCTCTGCCTTTAATTGGGTCACTATTTCAAACCATCTTCTCATATAAATCTTTTTGTTTCCCATTGAGCCTCGTATTTGGGTGTATTTGTTTTGTTCTAGACAAGCTTTGCTCACGTTGCCTAAACTCAATTCTGCTCATCAAGTGTATCTTCCTTTGGTTACTCTTAAGTTCAGGTATAGATGTTATCACATAGTCTCTTAGGTACCTCGTTTCTCAAGTGGATTTTCATATTTCTTGGTAATGTTTTTTTCTCAAAACCCGATCCACACTAGTTTCAGAGGGAGGATGATGATTTGCTTGTTTATACTCTTGCCTTACCAGCTCCAACTTTTGTTCCTTCGCAGACAAAGCCTCCCATTACTCAGGTATACTCTCGACACCGAAACCCCCCGCCTCAGGTCCAACACCCGCCTGCTTCCTCGACAGATCCGGGCCTCCAAAGAACGATTCCTATTGCTCTCGTAAAGGTAAACGTTAGTGTGTTCACCTAATTTCTCATTTTGTTCTTATAACCATTTGGCATCACATCTCTGCTCTTTTATCACATCATTGGACTCCTATCTCTTCCTAATATCAGATGTGAAGCTTTATCTAACCTTGGTCAAGGAATATACAGAGGAAGAAATGCAAGCTTTAAATGATAATAGTTCTTGGAACTTGGTATAGCTACCTACTGGGAAGAAAGCCATTAGATGTCGCTGGGTTTTTATGGTTAAAGTTAATCCTGATGGTTTAGATGTTCGATTGAAAGCACGACTTGTGGCTAAGGGGTACGCTCAGACCTATGGCGTGGATTATTCCGACGCATTTTCCCTTGTAGCTTAGATGACATTTGTTCAACTTTTTATTTCCTTGGCTACAACTTATAATTAGGATCTCCACCGACTTGATATTAATAATGTCTTTCTTCATGACGACCTTCAAGAGGTATATATGGAACAAGCTCTAGGGTTTGTTGCTCATGGGGAGATAGGGAAGGTTTGTCGTCTTTGTATGGTTTGAAACAGAATCCTCGTATGTGGTTTGATAAATTCAGCAAAGCAGTTGAGGAATTTGGCATGCAGAAGAATAAATTTGACCACTCCATCTTCTACAAGAATTTCAATTTATGTTTCATTCTGGTGGTAGTGTATATGGATGATATTATTATCACTGGGAGTGACTCTAAAGACATCTCATCTCGTAAGTCTTTTTTTCAAAGCCAATTCCATACAAAGGACTTAAGGATGCTAAGATACTTCTTGGGCATCGAAGTTATGTGAAGCAAACATGTAATCTTCTCATCTCAAAAGAAATATGTGATTGATCTATTATCTAAGACTGGAAAGTTAGGAGTAAAGTCATGCAGTTCCCCTATGGTTCCAAGCTTACACTTTACTAGAGAAGGCAAAACATTTAAAGATCCTAAGAGATATAGAAGACTATTTGGGAAGTTGAATTACCTTAAAGTAACTCGTCTTGATATTGCCCACTTAGTTAGTACATGTCTGTTCCAACGGTCGACCATTGGGCAGATGTTGAACAAATTATATGTTACTTGAAATGAGCCTAGAACGTGGTATTTTATATAGTAATCATGGGCATAACATAATCGAGTGCTTTTCTAACGCAAATTGGGTAGGATCTAAGGAAGACATGAGGTCCACTTTGGGGTACTATGTGTTTGTTGGAGGAAATATAGTCTTACGGAATAGTAAGAAATATAGTCTTATGGAATAGTAAGAAACATAGTGTTGTCTCTCGATCTAGTGCAGAGTCTGAATATAAAGCGATGACATAGTCTGTGGCGCCCCAACTCGCCACCCTATGTTAGGAAAGGGTGTCACAAATTTGAAAACTATAAATCTGTTAACTTATATAATTATAAGCAATTATCTTGAAAATATAAACTTACAACAAATTTCATATACATCCATTGTAGTGGTTTTTACAGTGTCATGTACATATATTCTGAGTCTCATTTATTTGGTACTTTACATTTATTAATCGCCTCCAAAATCTTACATTTACATTTATAAATTCCAATCAAACTCATACGCATGGACTCCTGCGCCAGGCCGCCTCACAGATAGAATATCAATGGACGCCCTCTTCGCATGCACGGATAAACACCCGTACTAAGCTTTATAGCTTAGTGGGAATCCATAAATATGGACGACCAATATAACAATCGTCACAATACTTCATAACATGTTATTCATATTACATATTACTTTTCATATCATTATAATTCAATTATATATTGCATTTCATATCATCTTCATGTTTCACGACTTTTATAAACATTCCAAAAATTTCATCTCATCTTATGTCATGCCCACATATTCCAAAGAAGTGGATACGAGAAAGAACTGTATGTACTGTGAGGCAGACTATCACTGCACGACAAATGATTCGTCTATATCAGACAGATGCACCCAAACTAGGGCTAATTATATCTCGTATGTTACAAAGATTTGTATCCCTATCAGCATGTCTTACTTATTCATCTACTTGGGAACACAAGCATGCAATCGCACTTAGCGTTTTTATCCGAAAGATATCGCTTTTCATATCTCATATACATGGATAATTACAAGAATCATATGTATTCATACGATAATTTATGCATTCATTATTCGTTATACTTCGAGATGACTGCCACATTTATCAATTCGGGTATGCTCATATTCTCAGGATTCATTTGCTGTCTTACACGGATTCATATATCAAACATGCTTGTATTTCTGTTCATGTGATCAAATTTTATATCAGAAACTATCATAATCATGTCAATATACATAATTTCATATAACAACCACTCTTATGATTTATATGCAATTTCATTTATTTACTTCAATTCCTTTATACCGAAATATTGTCATTCAAAACCATCTCTCAAGATACTAGAAGACCATATAAGAGACACTATGATGTTTTAAAGTTCTATAATAGAAGACATGAAAATCATCTCCCAAAACAGGGTCCGGCTTCGCTTATTTTCTGGGTACAATGAGTTCGACATCTTAACATGCTTCCTTCAAATCCATTGTTCCTCTATAAATCTATTTTATTCAAAAATTCAAGATCTCTAACTCAAGCTTACGGCATTTTTAATGTCAATTACTTGGTCCGCTTTGGCTTCTAGTTTACAATGGTAACTTAATGTGAGACCCGATTTCATGGGTCTTAACTCCATCATTTGACACCGGTTCTCAGATCGCTTGAAGTTATTTGCATTTCATGGGTTCTTCTCCAATTGACGTCATCCAATTCGGAGCATCGAAACTCAAGATATGTCCTACACAACTAGGACTACTCTATTTTTAAAACATAACCAGAAATTTCCTACAAACAGAGCTCCACTTTGATGAATTTCTAGGTACAATGGGGTCCAAATTTGAATACACTTCCTGCAAAGAAATCGTTCTCCTAGAAGTCTAGTTTACCCATAAATTGGAATAATTCAATTTGAATGAGTGAAACTCAACTTATGACCTAAACACCAAAATTGTACCAAAATAGAGGATAACCTGGCAGCTTACTCGTATTTTCACTTCAATCTAAAAAACAGGGGACTTAGGGTCAGGTTTTCTTCTTGGTACCTTCCATACTTTTTTAGGTTTACCTTTAAGGCTTCTTCAACCTGAATCACTGATTTGGACACTAGTTGCAAAGTTAGCGTCAAATGAAACACGAGTTTTAGAAAAATTTGACAAAGATCTTCCTAAAACCCCAACATTTTCTTTATACAAAAATTATTCAATTAAGGACCACAACCAATCAATCAAAGCCAAAGCACAACAAAACAATTCCAACCACTTGCCAACCCAAATCACTTTAGATACAAAGTTAGGGTTTTCCTAACTCAAACATAAACAAATAAGGAGTTTGGAGAATTTCCAAACATACTCAAGCTTATAAAAGTGTCCATACTTTCCATATGTTTCATACTTATAATTTTCATAGATCAAATGAGATATTTTCATACCTTTATCTTTAAATACTTGAACCAAGCTTCTCATTTTCTTCACTTCTTCTCTTAAACAAGGCTAGATCAAGAAATTGAGAGAATCAAACACTTGACTCTTCTTCTCCACACCCGTAAATGCCCTAGCCCCAAAACCCAAATGAGAAAATATCTCATTCAAGAGACCAAATGTGGTCTTATCATCTTTTCATGTACAAGACCTTGTTTTGCTTTTCTCATTTTTCTTGTTTAACTTTTTTTTTTTTTTTTTGCATTTTAATCCATTTTCCATATTCTAATTGCACAACAACTTATTACTATTTATAATTGGGGTTATTGTTAATACTCTTCTCTTCATTTATAACCTTTTTGTCCCATGTGACATTTTTACTATTTTTTAATTCTTTTAATCCTTGAATTAATATATAGGTTTTGATTTTCATTTTTTCTCACTTAGCATCTAAATTATGAAAAAAATAATATTTACTTTATTATACCTAAAACACGTTATAAAACCCATTAGGTATAATTCTAGTGGTGTTATACACCATGCGTGAGATAATGCGCTTCCATCGACTCGATAAAAGTTCTGATTTGCACACCCAACCAACAAAAACTCCTTGTGATGACAACCGTGATCATTGTATTGCTTTTAATCTTGTATTCCATGAACGAATCCAAGATATCAACAGATTTTCATTTGTTCATGATAAAATTTAATCCCTGGCCGATTTCTAAGAGCACATGCAAGACAGAGAATTGCAATATTTTCATAAAGGCCCTATGGGAACTCTAAGTAATTATCTACAGAATAAGTTAAACACATTAATATCTATACTCCAAACTTGAGTAGTATAGTTATAACATATATTCATTTACATATGTGAGCTGTGAACTCATTAAAACTTGTATTATAAAGTTGTAATTTATTATAAATGTTAGATTGACTTTATATATATATATATATATATATATATATATATATATATATATATATATATTCACAATGACTCAATAAAAAATACAAAAGAATTCACTCCTCCAATTATTTTCTCTTTCTTTCTACAATAAGGAACAAAAAAGTTACATCTTGGTTCTTATTTATCTTTCGTTTCACTATATCCATTTAATCACAATGTGTTTCTATTTATGCATGTGCATGACATGAAAAACAAAAAATCCAAAACCAAAAACCAAAACACCAAAATTCCCAGGTTCCCCTTGAGGTGTATTAGAACTTTCTCCTCTCCCTTCTTATATAAATATTATTGGTTTTTGGCTCAATAGACCCTTTTGGATTTAAAACACATCTACCAATTAGGACCTTGTTACCCTATATTAAAGGTATGATCTTCATATTAAATCCAAATCCTATACGCTTGAGTTTTTATCGAAGAGTTGATTATTTAATACGATATCAATCATTAGAGTTTTATTTATAAAGGTTGAGGTTCAGTCATTCTAACAATTTGGATATTTAACTAAATTGAGTTTGATCTAAAGTCCATACCTGACTTTTGTATTGTTTGACTTTTCACATGCTGATACGACTACATGCACTGCGATGTTGTTAAAAGAATTATATTCATATTAAATCCAAATTATACGAACTTAAACTTTCAAAAGAGTTGGTCATTAAACACCCTAAAAAAAAATTTTTGGTCAATATGAGATATTACAAAGACTCTTCTATACATACACAACTTCCTTAATGTATTAGTCTACATGGACAATTATCTCTGCTATTGAATGGGCCAGCAAGGGATTGGTTTTGATGTCACATGGAAGTGTCTGCTTCGTCCTGTGTAGAAATTCACTTTTAGTCCAATGGTTATTTTCATCTTCATACCATATTGACTAGTTAGGAGGACCCATTGAATCTATAATGTTTTGGTATGAATTATCATAATCACCCTTAATAAAGGCATGACATCCTTGTAACCTCGAGGGGTAGTTCAGTTAGTCTAATGTCTTTTTAACCCGATGGTCACTAATTATAATCCGTTAGGTAAGGGTGATAATTCGTGTTCGTGTATTATGTTCGAGTCATGTCAATGTATAGGTATTCCATGTATTCGCTAACCCTAACACGATACGAAGAATAGTTGTGTCAAAATTAACAAATTCAAACATGACCCAATTAGTAATTAGATAACACGACACGTATAACCCGTTTATTAATTTGATCGTTTAAATTAATATGAATCATAATCAACCCATTTATATTTAACACAAATAACATATTACATGGGTTAATATAGGTTAAATTTTAATTTACATAATAATTAAATATGTCAATTCGAGTCAATTTTGTGTTATGTAGATTGACATTAATATAACACGTTTATTAAACGGATCAACATGAATTTGATCAAAACACGATTATATTTAACCCAAACACACAAAAAAAAGTATCGAGTTTACAGATCAAGTCAAATTTATTCTTATGACCCTTGAAGATTTACCCGATTATTAATTATAAGGCCCGTTAATATAATTAGTCAAGGCGTCTCAAGAAGCCAGCGACATTCATGATTTAAAAAATAAAATAGATTCTGACTTCGGACATATATAGATTCTAAAAAGTACTAATCTAATCAAAAAAAGATATATGTCCTGTTATGACATTAATTCAGAAGATAATGTTATTACATGTTTAGTGATTTTATGAACACAAGATAAACTTTATTATATTTTGAATTTAGAATTGTAAAGTTTGTTGATTTTAATTTTGAAAAGAATTCTGTTAACAAGTTTTATATCATATCCTTTTATAAGTTAATCTATTTAGTAATTTCTGCATGAAGTCAGCTAAACATGGTTATTAAATGAGTAGAATTTGAGTTTAATAAAATATTGGACGTTTCCTATCTTAATGTGGTATGAAAGTGAAACAATGATTAAAAATACTTATATTTCTATTTTGGAATGTCTTAAAAAATTATTAATCATTAAAAAAGCAGAAACCATTTGTGCTATTGTGTTTCATTTTATTTGGAAGTTGGTTTCATCTAAGATTTATATTGTTTTGAATAAACTTTGGTCTTGTTTGGCAACTAATTAATATCTGATAACTGATATCTGTTTGTTGTTTGTTTATTCTATTAGTTGATTCGAGTAACTGATTCTATTAGTTGTTTGTATAAATGTGTTTAGTAAAATTTAGCCGATAGCTATTTAATTGTGTAAAATAATCAATAAGGACATTGACATAATTTATTGTTTATTTTTTTTTGTTAATAATTTAGATTTATAAGGTGAGTTTAAAATAAGGTATATTACTATTGAATAATTAAAAAATCATTTACAACAAAAAAATTAGTAATTTTAAAATTTAAAATATATATTTTTTTAGTTGCTAATTTGTAAAATATTAACCTTTGCATTACTATTAGTTTATCAATAGAGTTAGAACAATTTTTTTTTAATGTAAATTAATGATAAATATGTCGTATTCTTAATATGTTAATTTATTCATAGTAATTATATATTAATTATTAAAAATAGGGCAATTAGCTAGTGATTTCTCATATGGTTTTGTGAGAACCTTAGAATAAAGACGGTAATTATTAACAACTTTGGGACAAACTTGTTTTCTTAACTTCACATATGCAATCATTTATTTAAAAGTCAAGTATCGCCAGTTGTTTTTAAACTTAGATTGGGTCTAACTAGCTTTCCAATCATCTTTTCGCTAAATGTAAGAATTGTCACGCCCTCGAAACCCATCTTAGTAGTACGATCATTAATTCACACCTCAAGACTTCAAGAGATGAAGGTTTGAAGTGTGAAACGACACTAACCTTTCTTGTAATTGGATTTTGTCCAATTACCAATCACATTCGTAGTAAACGCGCGAACCTTCTAAATTAATGTATTCTTCAAATTCAAAATTTCATGCCGATAAAATTACTTAAATATTCAAATCTCACTATGTATGTCACAGAAAGTTGTTCAAAATATAACAATATTTGAGACCTCAAGACTTCAGCATGAAGGTTCAAGCAGAAACGACACTATTAACCTTTTCTCAGAATCGATTTTTGTCCAATTACCAATCACATATTCAGTAAATACAAGAAACCTTCTAAATTAATATTAATAGATTCTTCAAATTCAAAATTTCATGCCGATAAAAATTACTTCTAAATATTCAAATCTCAATTATGCATGTCATATAAAGTTGTTCAAAATATAACAATATTTGAGACCCTCAAGACTTCAGCATGAAGGTTTGAAGTGTGAAACGACACTAACCTTTCTTGTAATTGGATTTTTGTCCAATTACCAATCACATATTCAGAGTAAATGCGCAACCTTCTAAATTAATAGATTCTTCAAATTCAAAATTTCATGCCGATAAAAATTACTTCTAAATATTCAAATCTCAATTATGCATGTCATATAAAGTTGTTCAAATATAACAATATTTGAGATCTCTCAAATCCAACTTTGTATTAATATAAAGTGCCGAATGCTCATCCAAACGACTTTCAATTAACTTTCAATACTCAACATTTTCACATAAACACAACTTACGAGTTTAACATGATCCAACATAAAAGTTCTAATCAAATCCTAATGATGATCGAACCCCCAACCTAGCCATCACTCCCTCGCGAAACTAAAAGTACCCGAAAAATACGTCAACAACTGCGAGTGAGCTAAAGCTCAATAAGAAATACTACTACGCTTCACGAATCAAAGCTAATCATAATAAATAGAGATGTTTTTCATCAAAACTGATTCAAAATAAGTTGAACATTAACAAATATACTTCAAAACATTCTCACATCCATTTCAAATCGCCATATCAAATGTGATCCCAAACAATTTCATATCACCCCGATTCAACACTTTCATATCAAATCCAAAATCAAATACATTTCAAATATATTTTTCTCGTCAAATATCAAACGGTGCCCAGCTAGGTGGACTTTAAATGGGTGGCTAGCCGCAAATCGTTCATTTAAGGTGACGGAACTAAACACTACTAGTACTAGTAACCTTCTAACCAAACCCCCTAGAGGCTCGGGTTCAAATCAATTACATTCCCCACCAAGAAAATGTAAAGGTCAACTATTATATATCCCGTTGACAAGGGCCGAATAGTGTCAACTATTATATCCCGTTGACAAGGCCAAATAGTGTCAACTATTATTCCCGCCGATGCGCCACCAACTGTAGCCAAATATTTCATTCAAGCTCAAATTACAAAACATCATCTCCACATTTTCTTTCAGAAACAAACAAATCTCAAAAGTACAATCATACAAAACTACTTTTCGATCCATGGATAATCAAATAAATAAAAAGGTAAACTTTTCAAACTAAGATTATATATAATCTCGTATAAAACAATTTTCATCCTCAAATGAGTAAACAAACAAATTTCTTTAAAAATCGCATTAATATCCATTACACGTGATGATATATATAAAAATAATAATTTTTCGAAAAGTCAGTATTAGAATCCCTTTACCTCAAAGGAGCACTCAAGTTTTCAGTGAGCTAATCCGAAGAATTTCACCTCAATTAAATATTTCTCCTAAAATAATAATAAGAGATTATCATCATTACTTATTTATTCTTAAAACTTTCCTAATTTGATATTTTACCAATATATTATTGCTCACCTCAAACATATTGACAACTGCTCAAATGATAAATTATTTGAATTAGGTAGTTTTACAAATTTTATAAAACCTATATTTCCTTTCTCGATCTTATTTTAATAATTTATTTATTTTTACGTTTAATCCGAATCAAATTCTTTACTAGAAAGAAATAATATTAATATTATTTTACAAATTATATTATTACACAATACTTGTCTAGCCTTTTACTTAACAAATTATCATACTTGGACAACAAGTATTATTAACAGATCTTATTGCCTATAATTGCTAACTAATTATTTCTAATCATATTCCTTATCTCCATAAAATCTCAATCCTTAATAAATATTGCATTTGCCAAAATATATATATCTTTAAATACTTATCAAATACAAATATTTATACAGAATTCAACCTTTTCAAATTTATCTTATTTATTTATCATTATTTTCTTTCAAAATTTATCCTTAAATACTTTTAATTTCTACACTCAAAGCAGATCCAATATGACACCACCAATCCTTATTTTATTTTATTTCTAAAAAACGAAGCGTAATCAAAATCTCACTTCTTCGTATTGATCTAAACCTAAAGAAAATTAAAGACCCACATCAAAGCAAATCTAGAAAAGTAAACTATAAGATCTTACCAGAGAAATTTGCTCAAACCCTAGATCCGAAAGCCGTATCGTCCTCCAAATTCTAATTCCGCCTGAGAGAAATTCAAAGAAGAATATAAATGATTTTTCTTTTCTTACTCCACTTATACTTCTGAGGTATCTATTAGGAAGTTACCTTTTGCTCCCTCTTTCATTAATTTATACCTATTACGATTTTGTCATTATACTTTTCATGTCATTAAATTAATCGATACCTATTAAGGATTTGTCATTATACTTTTCATGTCATTATCATTTATTTCCAATTTATACTTCTTTCTACGCCATTAAATTAATTGATACTCTATTATGACTGTCATTATATCTTTCATGTCATTATTATTTTCCTTAATTTATATCTATACACCTCACTATTATCATTTTCCGTAACTTATACCTATATAAATTCCTGGGTGTTACATTAATATTAGAGGTTATGATTGGTCAATATTTTAAAATTGGTCAAATCCTCTAATGAGATTATTAAAGATAAGAAAAATCTCACCAATGCTTATAATTAATTAATGGATACTATTAAATTAAATTGAAAGGTTTTGATGATAGAAAGCTACCTTTTTATGATGTTTAAGGGTTCATTTGATTTATCCAAATTCCAATTAAATACTTTATTCCCTTTGTTCTAATATGACTTAATTCCTTTCAAAAAAAATAATCATTTCCTCTCGTGCATGGATTCGTACACACATTCATGATTAATATGAAATTTAAAAATTGGATTGTAAAATTATAAAACATAATTTTTTAAGAATTTGATCAACATTTTCAATCAAATGAGTGTGAGTGGAAGATTCATGGATGAGGTTTTAAAAAAGTTACTCAATCATGAATAGTTATGTTAAGTTTAACTCTAGTAATTTTATTTATTTTTTAAATAGTTTTGAAAAAAAAAATAGTTTTTGAGCAATACTTAAATAGCCTTATTGACAAGGATTTTAAAATTTGTTTTTTATTATCTAATAAATTTAAGGGAATATATCAGGTTCGAGTCTCTATGAAAACATTACATAATACTAAAGTAAATATGTTTAAGAAAAAAAAAACCATTTGAAAATATTAGGGCTGACAAAATTTGACACGACACGTGAACACGACACAAATCCAACACTTTTTTTGCGGGTCTTGGTTGAGTATAATCGTGTTTTTGTCATATTCGTGTTGATATGTCTAACACGAATTTTACCCAAATTGATCCGTTTAATTATTATATTAATTGATTAACCTATTTAATATTTTATTTGTGTTAAATATGGATTATTAATTACAATTACTATTAATTTAAATAATAAAATTAATAAACATGTTAAATTTAATGATTATTTGTATTAAAACATTTACTTAACGATTAATTATAATTTTATTATTTTAACAATCAAATAATTATTATATCTCTGTCAATTCTAACACAAATATTAAATGTGACGGATTGGTATAATAATGCCGACAAGTTTATTATTCGGGGTACGGCTTCGCTAACGAACGCCGACACGATCCGCATACTGATTACCGATACGAACACCTAATTACTCCATTAATGACTGATAATTCCTATAAAATATAAATAATTTGTAAAAATTTTAAAAATAATATTCATATACACATTTTATTTTCAATCATTGTGTGTACACAATCATTGTAAATTCTATGTCAAGGGACAAAGCATCCCTTTTATCAATAAAACAAAAACAAGCAAAACAAAAACAAATAAACAAGGGAAAAAAACCTAAAACATGCAACATCAATATATAATTTATATTTCAATTCATCTTATTGTTGTTCCTCGATTAATTAACATTTAACCAAATTCATTTAGTTGCATTTATTGTTGATATAGAAGACACATAGTTAAATTAAATTTATTAAAAAATTCTAAAATATTGGGTTAACTTAATTTGTCAATGTGTTAGTAGTTAATTAAATAATTCCCAAAAAAAATAAATTAGAAACACTTATGAACTAAACCCTAACCTTGTTTTCTCTCAACGTTTTATTTGTTAACCTCGTTTTTTTAAGTAATGAGGGTAATTATTTGGTAATTTTCGACCCGAAATCACCTTCTATATTTTTTTTCTGGCTTTATTTCTCAATAAAGTCGATTATTCCACGAACCGCTTTTATTTGTTTTTTCGTGATATAGTCGCTGCTCGCGCTGCGATCGCTGCCGCCTCGCTACAAGACTGTATTGCCGTCCTCCTCCATGCGCCAGGGTTATCGCTGTCTTCACGCGATTTACGACGCGTCGCTTTAAGACATTGCCGGCTTTTCATTATCATAATACCAAGGCGATTTGTATTTTGACGATTAAGACGAACAAAACATATACAATTAGAGACAAAAAAATCAAATCAACGGTCGTCCATATGCTGCAAAATTGGAGTCACGGGTAATATAGTCATAATATTGATAATATCAAATGTGTATACTTTAACTATCAATATATGTGCTTTTAATGATTAACTATTGAACTTGGTTGTTGTTTCATTATTTACGCTTATCGATTTTAATTATACGCTTATATCAATATATTGTAAGTTTTAATTAATAAAATTATTTGTTATCGTTAAAAAAAAAACTCAATACACCAACAGTGGTGTATATATATATATATACATATATTATTTTGAATATATTATAGCTTTCAAAGATAATAAATCGTTTCTCTCGCCGAAACTCAACTTTGACCTCTCCTATGTCATATGTTCGCTTTCTTTAACACAACGCTCTACCGTAATTTCCAGATATAATTACTATTGAATTAATAAAACCGATGACTTTTCTGGTCCTTGCCATCTCTAAGCTGCTCACTCTGCTCAATCATTGTTTCGAATTTCTAAAACCATAAATCGATAATTTTTCTGTTTTTAGTCACCGTCCACTTTTAAAACATTGATCATATCTATGATTTTAAATTTAAACTGTCATGCAAATCATGTCTAGCTTAAAGTAGTAAAATGTTCACAGTTAAAACAAATAAATGACTTAGGAAGGGGGACTCAGATTTGCGCCCTCAATGACAATTTACTCATATCAAACTATAGTGTATTAAAAAATAAAAATTTAAACTGTCCATAAAATTGTAATGCAAGAATTTTTTTGTTCATCCAGACATTAATTAAATACAACAGATAAACCATTTTTTTAAAAACACTCGATATTAAACTTGTCTACAACTACATTTTAATTTTTTGGAGTAAATGATAACCTTATCCAATTTCATGTGTGTGTGTATATTATAATCACAATATCAACAATAATTTTTATAAAATTTAGTGTTTCCGATCAAATCCTAACACATCTCACTAAAAAATATATAAAATATCGTAAAAATTCAAAATGCAATATATATATAAAAGAAATATGCAATATGCTTATCTTATTTTGAAATATCGAAATTCAAATTATATTAATAAAATAGATTATATATAACTCGAGGAAATGATTGTAATATTTAAAATGATGGTGTGGATTGTACAAAATTGCATATTTGTGTATCACAGTACAAGAAAGATTAGCTATATTTCGTTGTTTGTTTACTTGAGTTTTGAAATTTGTTTTTTTAAATAAAAAAATTGAAAGAAACACATACGAAACAATATTTGCACAAGCCATTCAATGCTTTCAAAACTATTTTCGATTCTAAAATAAGTTAACATCAAGCTGTTTTTTTTTTTAAACACATAAATTCACTAAATTAAGAAAACAATAATAGCTTTCTTGCAGAACATTAAAACGACAAGCTTCACGTGTTAAAATATAAACCAAACAAGCTGTTGGTTCTATTTTTTTTGTAAAAGCAAAGAACACAACAAATACTAAATTCAATGAAAAAACAAATTTAAGAGAATAACAAATTGATGTTATTTATGTTTTAAGAAACATTTTTCAAAAACAATAACCACACATATTGTTGATCTCTCAACATTTAATTTTGTTATTTATATGATTTATATTTTAATAAATTATTATTATCATTCAATAATTTAACTGAACAAAACCTTTTCAAATTCACTAACAAAACTTAGGATCCCACAAAGTCATAGGCCCTATATGGTTTCTGTTTGATAACAATTTTTAAGGTTTCTGTTCGATAACAATTTTTAAAAACATCGAGAATATCATTTTTGTGTTCTCTAAAATTTATTATTATTTTTTAAATATAATATTTCCTATGTAACAAAAAATACGGGAATCAAACGTATTATTTGTTTTCCTTGTTCTTTTTATTTTTCAAAACAAAAAATATTTTATAAAAATCGTAAACAAACACACTCTTACATGCGACTAAATATTACCAAAATGTTTTAAAAATCGAATAGAATCAATCGATTCGACAATTGATCGATGACTTTTTCAATTAGAGTTTAATATGACTTAACCATAGATTTGACCCTTAAACCGTGAATATCGAACTTTTTCGATTCAATCACTAATCCGATTTTTAAAACATTGAATTACCCAAATTTTCTAACGAGAATGTCAACTACTCCAAAAAGCGAGAAAAGAAGAACTAAGATGAACCCAGATCAACGACCAATCAATGTAGGCCCATGGGGTTTACCATGAACCCGCAGCACACAGGATAACTCCCTCTTTGCTTCTCCTCACACAAACACCACCCTCCTGAATAGCAAAACATGGAAATTTATTTTTTCCGATTCTCCGAAAACACTTCAAAACCTTCTGACGATCACATCCTCTTTATCTTTTTTCTCTCTCCGATTTTTTTCTCTCTCACCATTCTCGTTCCAGTTGTGTACAGGTTTCTGTGATTCGGGCATCTGATCTTCTTCGAATCCCCTCAGAAAGCCCTAACCGAAACCTTCTAACTCACTGAGTCCGATCCATTATTACGCATATTATTTTTCCTGTTTTGTGCTCTTGTCGGAGGAGGTTCAATTGATCATCGGCTGACTCAGAGGGTGCCTTCCGGTAAGGATCATTGATGGTTTGGTCTTCCGTTTTGTGGGTTTAATTTCGTTGGTTGTTAATTGCGTATTTCTGTTTGGTTGATAAGAAGACGAAGGAAAGGGGTGGTGAGGGATGGAGAATCTTGAGGTTTGGGTCGGTTGAAATTAAGCCGATGGAGGGGTAGAGGGCTGCGTCTTTATCCTAGGATTTTCTGAATTATAATCTCTTTTGTTTTCTACTTACTAAATGGGTCAAGGTGGTTTTCTGCATGTGCCATTATTTTCATGAATCGAGCTTGCTATTGATAAGAATTTCATGGTGTTCTATTGAACGCAGGGTCTGTCACAGCTTGATAGGGGCTTTTGGGCGTAGCTCCTGTTGAAAAAGTAAGGTTTTTTGATCTATTTTCTAGCTTATTTATGCTTTGTTAAGTCGAAGTACACCTGTAGACGTTGCGACAACTTTTTGGAATATCATTGTTGTTGTTTGTTTAGGTTTGTTATTTAACGGTTATTTATTCAGAAGCCATTATAGAAGACTAGGTGAACCTTAATCGAATTTGGAACTTCTAACATCGTCTTGAGCTTTTCTGATGTGGCAACATCTTACTATTGGCTTGGATAAGGTTGATTTGATTCAGAGGGATGAAAAGTGATGCATGTGGAAGTGTAATATTCATCATTTAGAAACGTCAAACACAACCTTTAATGGAGGACAACATCCTCCGTGTGTGTGTGTGTGTTTTTAAAAAAAAATCCCAATTTCACATTTTTTTAATAGATAAATGTACAAGTGTATACATGAAAGTGTACAAAAGGAGCCCAAATGGAAGTTCAAATTCAATAAGTGGAATTTAGGGATCATCTTGGGACAAATTTTTCTTCAGGTAATTAGCCACTATTTTTTTGCCCATGGTAGAAAAATGATCACATGGCTTTGGTCTTTAACACTTGGTTTGCGTAGGTTTATGAGATCATATAATGTGAAATATGGATTCTGAGTGGTGCATTTCCTTTGTATGCTTAATGATTATTCTATAATAATCTTTAGAATTAAAAATCATTCTATGCACTGGTCGCACGAGTCATGAGGCTTCGTGACACACGTTATCAATCATAATAGAATGTGGAAATAGGCTTCTTTTACAAAGGGAAGGGTGTTCTCACAAAGGCCTCAGATCACTAGTTATTTGTAACTCTCTTGTCTGGATGGCTACTCATCAAGGGAAGGAGTAGTTTTTTTGTTTTCCTTCCCTTTTTTAGCCATTGAATACGTCTTGTGTACTTTGATGCACTATTGCACTGTTTTTGCCTTTGTATTGTATTTTGTGTTTAGCTATACAAATAAAAGCAATTCTGTTGTTGGGATCGCTGCTTGGTTTAGTCAAGTAACTGATACTAGAATCACCAGTCAATAGTTATCATAGATCTCTCGCATCCAAAAATCCATCTCTCTCCCGCCAGCTAGGGAAATTGGAATGCTGTAATCTTTGCACCATTTGACTAGGAATGAAATGAATTTGAGATCTTAAATCATTATAGTGGCACATGTATGGTTAGAGAGTGCTATAATTTAAGAGCTTGAATTATAACGCGATAAGTACATATTTCTAGTTCAAATTTAGAACTAAAAAGTCATAGCTAAAAATTGAAGTGGTTTATAGTATTGTGGATTATAAGGAATAATCTATGTATTGTTATATTTTTAATCTTGAACTTGTCAAATATTTAACCTTAATGTTTTATTATGTTATGATGTAGTTTAAGTCTTTCAATTGTACTATTTTCCATAAAATTGATCATACATTTCTCTATATTTTGTACTTAAATAGATATATACACCTATACATACTCATAGAAAAACTCCTGCGGTATATGATTTGATATGATACACGATACAGAAAATTAGAATATGCTTTACGAGTTAACAACCATGGTAGCAGCAGTAATGGCAGTCATAGATTAGTAGTTGGTTGGGTCTGTTAAGGTATTGTATTTCACTCACGGTAGTCTGTAATGTGAATGTTCCCGGTATATTATATTGGGCTATGAAATGGAATGGGCTGAACTTACGGACAGCCACTGTTATGGAGAAGTTGTATGTAATGCTGCTGCAACTTTTTAAAAGGCTGCATAGTGCGTGGATGATTTTACCTTTTTTGTTGTGGTGTCAAAATAGAAAACTTTTTCTTTTTTCTTTCCCACCCGCTATCAGTTATTTTCCCTTGTCTTGGGGGGTTCTTCGATTTTTATTAGTTTCACTTTAATTCTATTGATGCATGAATATTTAGATCTTTGGGTTGGGTGGTTACATCCTTCTCTTTGGTTCATGGTGAGTGTCTGGTGATTGGGGATGTCTAAGCTCTGCTTTATTCAGCATTTCCCTTGCTTTTGTTTTGATTGGATTCTCCTCTCTTCTCTTTTATTATTATCTTGGAACTTAAAAATTATGTATTTATTTCATTTTTGCTGTCTTTGATCAGTTTGGGAATTAATTTTTTTATCATTTTGTTGAACATGATAAGATCATGCGTTCTGTTTGATTATACTGAGGTTATCTTCTTTACTTTTCTTAAGAAAACCGCCTTTGTGCGCTTTTAGAATGTTACCATCTTATGTCTTGCTGTTGGATGCATAATAATTTGAAGCTTTATGTTTACTAGAGATCCTCTTAGGATGAGTATGCAACAAGTTGCACAGCCCAGATCCTTTGCAAACGGTTTTACCCGTCGAAGAGGTGAAAGAGAAATGGGGAGTAGGCAAGATAACAAGTTGCAATCTGGAAAATCAAACTCCAGCAGGTTACCAAATGCAGGTGAAAATCTGACCTTATTTTTTTATTGTGTTGGTTTTTTTCCCTTCTAATAGTCATTGTTTCAGGTGTATTTACTGGCACTAAAGGTGGAGGATATGAAAGCCCGTTACGTGATCGACTGGTATATTTAACAACATGTCTTATTGGACATCACGTGGAAGTCCAGGTCAAAAATGGATCTATATTTTCTGGAATCTTTCATGCACGACGTTGACAAGGATTTCGGTATGGTTCAAGAAATCACACAATGTGCATCATAATTTTATATTGGTTCCCCTGACCATCCTTCAAAATCCGAGCAAGCCTGTTTTCATCCATTTCCTAGGAAAGGTTTTAGCATATTCACTTTGCTCAATAACTTCTCAGGTGTTGTTTTGAAAATGGCTCGTTTGACAAAGGATGGTCCTGCTCGTGGACAGAAGGTTATTTCAGATTCTGTCAGCAAGGCTCCTTCGCGGACTTTAATTATACCTGCGAAAGAACTTGTCTGCTATAGCAAAGGTTGCTAGATTTATAGATTTCTTTGTCAATCATCTTCATTCTGGTATGGTCTGAATCAAGTAAGGGTTTTTCCCTTATTTTTTATGGTTAAACAAAAGATATGTCAGAAGTGCCAACCAGAAACAAAGGAGAGCACTCCATGTACACATTTAGTGCACAAGAGGGTCTACCTAGGCAGCACTGACTACAAAAACAAGCTAAAAGCTGCTATCCACAGTTTAGATCATCAACAAAAACCTAATAGCGAATCTTATTTTTTCCCAATAATATTCCAGATCAACTGCAAGAGTCAGGCGGATCTTTTAGTTGAAGGTTGCTGGACCTCTACAATCAAAGATCCTTCTATTCCATTCTCACTACATACACCGTAACAAACAAAGAAGGGCACCATTCTCTTATCTTTGCGCTCTGTTCCAGCTGGTGTATTGCACTTGTCTCTCTTCAAAGTGATTCTCTCACAATAAATCTCTTTTATGTTTTTCTATCCTTCTTTTCACCTTCATGAGAATCAGAAAAAGGGACTTGAAATTTATTGTTTCTGCTAAAAAAGAGAAAGAAAAAGGGACATGAATTGTATGTGAATCAAATGAGTTTCAAATGTTAAAGAAAATAAATTTTTTGTACAACAACTTACCAGTAGTCTGTTATGTAGATAAATATGAGGATAGTTTTATATGAAGTGGTTAAATTGTGTATGTTGGATGAAGTGGCTGCTGTCATTTTCCTGATTCTTTGATACTTATTGAGTTATTCAACAGCCAGGATGTGCTCATAACCAGGATGGGTTCTCAAATGAACTCCAACAGGATAAACACAACAGGAAATTATGCTAGACTCGAATATTTCAATCTCGCCATATTGAGGCGGAAAGAGCTAGAAACGCTAGTCCTGATGAAGACGTTCCTCAATGTCCTGAATTAGATAACATATTTGATGGCACTTGGAACAGGTTATTACTCATATCCTTTTGTCCTTGTCGGTTTCTTTGGTGGGCCAGGGCTGGGGTGGGGCTGAGCAATGGCTTGGCAATCACATCTGAACTTTGCTTACAGTTTTTAATACCTGACTGTGAGTTGAGTTGTGCCCAGTATTTATATTCTACAATTTTTAAGCATCCAGGTCATTTAATTGCATCCTCAGGGTCTCATACAGTCTGTTTTGTATACAAAATGTAATACTGTTATTAACTTTTGTATTGTTTTTCTTCATTAGCTGGGACTGGTTTGAAAACGACAAAGCATTGTTTGGAGTAAACAGCACCTTTGATGAGGAGCTCTACACAACAAAACTTGACAGAGGTCCTCAAATGAAAGAGTTGGAGAAGGAAGCTTCAAGAATAGCAAGAGAAATTGAGGGAGAAGAAACCCATGATCTTCACTTAGCAGAGGTGAGAATACCTTGATATCAGTTTCTACCATCTCTTAAACTCTTTTTTATTCATCTCTCCAATTTTCTTAGGTCTTTCATGTTGATATATCAGGAAAGAGGCCTTCACCTTCATGCAAATTTTGACATTGATGAGGAGACAAGATTTCTACCATTTAGGAAGTTGATATTGGTAAGATAATGAGGATAGAATTTTCTGATTCGCATAATGATGAAACCTTGAGGTTCCTCTGTTCATTGTTAAGTGTGCATCGCCACGATTTGACTACCGGGAAAAGTAGCATGTGGCTCATGAATATCAAGTTCTTCATCTGTAGTTCCTTACACATTTAATTCTTCATATGAGTTCAGTTATCTTGGTTAATGGTAGGCTCTCGTTCTGATCAGATTCTACTCAGTTCCGTTTTGTCTAGGATAGGCTAAGCCCAATTGATGGGAGGTGAAATTGGTATAAGCTGTGAGTCTAAACTCAAGATTTCTATTTTTGCTTCTACTTGAGTTAAGCTGAGTCTATTCAACAGGACCTGACTTAACAGGTCTTCCGCCTTTATTTTATTTTTAATTTTGTTTAATCACACATCTTTCTTCATTTTCGCATGAATTTGAAGTTTAGGTGAAAGATTTGATTCTTGTCTGGATTCGTCTCCCCTTAAGGAATAAGGAAACAAGATAATGGCGCAGCTCCTGTGTCTGCTGTGGGTGATTTGAGGGAGAGGAACTTAGTGGCCTTTGAGGATGAGTGTTTTCTTGATAGACTAAAATCCTTTTTCTTAGATCCCTTTTGTTATTGGGCTAGCTTGATTCCTGAGGTGGATTGCTAGCTTTTAAAGATATCTTTTACAATCTTTAGCCAGGTGGTTGGGCTGGTAGGTTTTGCTGAGCTATGCCCCACCCCCTCCTCCCTCCCCCCGCGCCTATTGTTTTTGGCCTTTGGCTCCTCTGTATACAGACGCTTTCAGGGTTTCCCCTCAGGCTGTTTTGTTTAATTCTCTTTCACCTATTTATCATGTTTATTTATTGTCTTTTGTTGTGAAACTGGGCATGTGCTGCATTTTGCTTTGCTCCGATTGTGAAGAAGTTTGTAAGCAACAATTGAACTCTATTGCTACTTGGTTGGACTTTTATGTGACCTTCATCATCTATAATGTTATATTTGTGTCACTTCAATGCCTTTGCACTATTTCTGAACTTTAGTTTGTTTAATGTCGCTACCGATCCATTTTTTGGCGTTGTCATCAGTTCATTGGTCTTTTTTGCTAGTTGATTTCTGTTTTTCTTACTTAACCCATGTTGATCATGATAGTTCTCTATTTGATCCACCTGGTTATTTAGTTGGTTAAATCTACATTTTCCTTTCTTTTTGGGTTGTTTGCCTTATTGATTGTCTCTGTCCTTGTTTGGTAACTTTGGAACCAGTCATAGTATCTACTTCTGATTCTTGCTGTCTTCATACTTTTTGATTATGGAATTTTAAGATCAATCATGTGTCTGCTTCTAGTCTTTTGGGGTCCTTGACCTTAAGATGATGTGTCTATTTTTTTCTCTCAGATACTTAGGCTTTGCTTAGAGCACCTTTTAGAATTTTTTGTGTTATACTTGGACAGTAAAAGCTGTTTCACTGTGTGTTTGCTCATGTTTAAGACACCATTTTGAGTTAAAAAATTAGGATTCACTTTAAGTTTCCCCGAAAGGCTTCAAGAAGTTAGATTTCTTTTAGAAAAATTCATTTAAATGGACATCTGTCAGCTTATAAATTCTATAAAACGATGTTAAGAATTTTAGGTGAAATGAAAATGACCGATTTCCTTATCTGAGAAGTTGTTCTAAAAATAGAGTAACCTAAGATTCAAAATTCTCTTTTCTAGTAATCTCTGTAGATATAGATATTTTTAAAAGTGTCATTTGAAGCTACATTCATGCAGAATGGGTCTTCAGATTTTCTGATGTCCCTGGCGTCTGTAGCTGGCAGATTGTTATCTCCTTTTTCCAGTTTGTGGCTCTTGATGGGAGGTGATTCATTATGATCCTAGTTCTATACATTCTGATAGAAATTGATACAATATTTTGCAAATTAGGTTCCTTTCTAACTCTACTAAAGCAGTTGTTGATATATATATATATATAGAGAGAGAGAGAGTGGGTGGGGACCAAGTTTATCTTCTTTTATTTATCTTTTGTGGTCGGAGACCAAGTTGTCTGTAGTGAGTAATATTAATACTCGTTTTGTATCCGTTCCTTTTGGTTTTCATTTTCCTTTTCTTGACGTGCAGGATGATGCACAACCTTCTCAGTCTGGTAACGGCATAGACTTGTACCACTCTGGCTCTCATGATCATGCTGGACATTTGGATTTGGACGTTCAAAGCAGGTTTCTTATGACTTTTTGCTTTTATATACATACATACATATATATATATATACATACATACATATATATATATATACATATATACATATATATATATATACATACATACATATATATATATATACATACATACATATATATATATATAGCATAAGATACATATATATATATATACATATATATACATATATATATATATATATATATATATATATATATATATATATATATATTGATTTAACTGCTTGCATTGTCATGAGAAGGCTGTCTAAAGAAGTTAACAAATTCATTTTCTTGGTTCCTAAACTCATCTAAAATTTGTAGGGTTCAAGAAAGCCAGTTCAGTGAACAGCAGGGAGGAAATAATCATGCTAATGAGTTGCAGATAAGCAAACAGAGTTTGACTGCTATATATTCTGCTTACAAGGTCACTTCAGCCTTGTGATTTTGTTTAGTTTGGTTGTCTATGAGTATCTTGATAATTTATTGTTTGTCCATACTCCTGCAGTTAGCTGAGTAAAAGCTCAAAACATAAAATCGAGGAGGGTAAGTATTTTTCTGCTGTCAACTTAAGAGGGTTGTTGGTAAAGTCGTATATCATTTTTAACAAACTTCTCTATAAGAGAAAACTGACCATTCTAAACCCATAGAAAGCCTTCACTTTAAAATATGTTTATAAGGTTAGGAGGAGTACACACACACACACACACTTAATGTTCTAGTAACTTTCTCCCTTATTTGATGTGGGATGACAATAAGGACTTCAAAATCTCAGATTCCACCTATTACCCATTAAGAAAGATATCCTACTAATCAGAAGATTCATATCCTTATCACTTTCCACAAAGATTCATAGAGAAGCTTTGAAATGAAAAAGAAACAGAAATTGTAACCGAAATTGAGGTGCATGGGCTTAGGTCAAACTAAGTAGCTAGTGTTAGTAAAAGGAAATTAGCTTTTTTGATGTTTTTGTATTACAACTTAATTATTACTTGTTTTCGCCAATTAGTATTCCTCAACATTAGTCTAATTCAAAGCTAGGAGATCTCATAAATTCATAATACTAAATAAGTTTCTTCTTGGAGTACTTTAATAATCTTAGGTAGGATTTGGATGGTTAAGGAACTTCTACTTGATGAAGATAATGTAATTTTTGGATAGTTTTAAATCATTCAAGTAAAATGAAAAGTTGATGGTGGAGAGGAAAGAGATTAGAAAGATAAATGGAAGAGATAAAGAAAGAGGGTAATAAATGGGAAGAACACATGGTAGGTTTTACCTTTTTGTTTGTGGTTGAACCACTCCAATCAAGCACACACATCCAATCATAGTCATGAAAGGCGCGCTTAAGGTGTGCCTAGGCTAAAGGCACAACTACTCCTTAGTTATAGTGCCTCGCCTTCCAAGACATGCACCTTACTGAAGAGGCGCCCTTATATACTATAGTTTCTTTTTGGCTAGGTTCCAGTTTTTTCAAGATCTTTCACCGATTAGGAGATGGAAGAAGTGGAAAGTGTTAAACGACCAACTCTCCTAAAAGCTTAAACTTGTAGGATGTAAAAAACATGATATTTATATTAAACCCAAATCTTACAGGCTTAAGCTTTTAGGAGAGTTAGTCGTTTAACATGGTATTAGAGCTTGGTTTGGCAAGAAGTTCTGGGTTCGAGCCACCTTTTTGCAATTTATTCCCCATTTGTTGATTTGAAAGTCCATAGAGGATTTTGTTTGGTTTGTTTGATTCTCCACGTGCGGGTATGGGGCCTCACGTGATGTAGGGTGTTAAAGGCATGATATTCATATTAAACCCAAATCCTATAAGCTTAAGCTTTTAGGAGAGTTGGTCGTTTAACAGGAAGATTCCTCCGTCTTCTTCACCATAGAAAAATCAGACCCGGTCAAGAAAATAACTTGTTGATGAAAGACTCCAAGAAAGCTGGCTATTGAGTTAGACTCATGTACAACTTGTTGGACCACTCCCCCTTTGGCTTTCCTCTCTTGGTCTATCTGGAATCCTATATTTTCTCCTAAGTCATTTTGCTTCGATGGGAAGTGTCCTGGGGTAAGGTACTCATGCTCGACTAGCGGAAAAAAAGAGGGATTACTCTTGCAAACAAATGTTTTCTTTGTGAAGGCGAAGAGGAAACAATAGATCACATGCTCATTCATTGCCCAACAGCTAGGATACTTTGGGATCTTTTTTTGGCCATTGGCGGCCTTCTCTGCTTGGGTTTCTTCATGACGGTTCGCTAACCCTCTCATAAGGCACTGTGGCAAAATTAAGAAAATTTGGAATGCTGCCCCTTTGTTTATTTTGGACTTCATGGCGGTAAAGGAATGTGGAGGCTTTTGAGGATGTAACTGCCTCTGCTCATAGATTGAAGACTACTTTTTTGTGTACTTTGTGGTCGTGGGCAAACTTGTATAGTGTGGATAACACTAATTATTTGATGGATTTTTTGACTTGGTTGGGGTATAGGTGAGTTAGAAGGTTTTTTGGGTTCCCTCTTGTATACCTCCTCCTATGTACTCTCCGGTAGCTTTTTGCTCTTTTTGTCTCAATAAATTGCTTTTCACCGATAAGAAAAATATACTATAGTTTCTTTTAAAACACATTTATTCTCAAAATTTCTAATTATATATTGAAATTTATACATAATTTCATTCATTTTTCATCGAATTTTCTTTAAATATTAGGAATATTTATATATTTTATTAATAGAATCATACTTTGAATCATATTTTATAAAATTTATGTGCATTCAAAGTCACATTGCACTTCACAAAAATCCATGCCTTAGGTGCGCCTTATGCCTCAAGGCTCCAAGAGGCCTTTGTGCCTCGCGCCTTTTAAATCCAATATGACAAAGGAAGAAGAAGCATCTTGGATTTTCACTAACTTTTTTTTTTTTTAAAAAAGAAGTGCTCCTGAGGAAGGGTGGAAAGCTTACTTCAAGTCTAGTTCGTAGTTGGATTCTAATTCACTTTCAAGTAGGATAGTTTCTTTGTTTTTTTTTTTGTTGCAAACTGGTACTGATCATCGTCTGGAAATATTAATTGATGCTAGTTAATTTGCATGTGGAACTTTTCCATAATCAATATTTAATATTTAGATTATTGTTACCCCGAAAATTTGAACTTATTTTTTAGATATGGGGGAATTTTTTAATGCAGATTTACAATCATCAGTGGATGCAAAGAAAGATGGATCTGATAAAGGGGCACTATCACCCAATGCCACTGCATATGCTCCATCTCGTGGTTCATCAAAAAGTCAGGAGAATACAGGTTCCCCTGCTGAAGTCACAGAGGGTCCTGTATCTGGAAGAACCCAGGGAGAAACACAATCTGTAAATTCTCGTCGACGACCTAGCAGCTCAACATCATCTACTTCAGATTGTGTAGGTGCTGCCCCAGCTTCAACTGCTCCTGGTTTGTCACCAAGTTCATCAGTGGGTTCATTATCTTCAGAAAAGTCAACACTGAATCCCCATGCTAAGGTGGGATTGATTTATCTTTGATGAGCTTTTTTTTTCTCTTTATTAATTTTTTGTAAGTTTGATGTACTGAACTCGAGGTGCATTTTTTGCTTATTTGACCCCAACACACACACTCATGTATAGCAAACACCATATCATCTACTCTTGTGATTTACATTTTTTTCTGGTTTTTAACATTGTTGTCACTCGTCAGGAATTCAAATTCAATCCCAATGCAAAGAGTTTTATCCCATCTCAAACACCTGTAAGGCCGCCATCACCAGCGTCAGATGGTTCATTCTATTTTCAAACTAATGTTTCTGCTATGCCACAGATGCATATGCCTATGGGTGTTGGGGTAAGTGCATTGAGACAAACCTGTATGTTTTGTTCCTTGCTTTTCTTAGCTCAAATTTCAAATCCAAGTGCTTGATAGGTTTTGGATGTAACATTTTGAAAATCAAAGGCAGCACCTTTCTTCATTAACTATTTGTTTATTTGATTGCCATTTTGTTCAAATATCAAACCTTTAGGTGAAACTTGTTCATTCGTTATCCTTTCTACTTAGCAATTTGTGATGGATATTATCATCATCTCTATTCACAATGATGCTATTGAAACTGTTTTTCTTTCTTTTAGGTTCATCTGTTGGAAATGGGGTTTGTAGAGGATGTTTCGCATTTTTCTCCCAAATTTTCTCCTAGGGTTACCTGTTAGTGAAACATGCGACTTAATTTTTATTTTTTCCTTCCTGCCTTGGAACTCTATGATGGATCTTAGCTATGTGAAAATAAGAACGTGGTTTATAATAGTCGTCACTGAGGTTGAAGGTGATACCCTCAACAGCTCTTCTGTCAAGAAATCTGCCTTTATTTTGTAGAGAGGCATTTAATGAAAAACATATAAAAGTATTTGAATCATTTTTAAGAAAAAGAAGTGTCACTTATATTTACCTCCTATTCTGGGTGATAACATGTTATCTTGATTTTTGCTTATGTTAATATTTTCTTTATTGGTGTGGTAAGCTTCATTTGTTCTGTAAGGTTTTCGGCTTTAGTTTGTTTGAATCTAACCCGCTTGTCGAATTCTCATGGTGTTTATAGATTTTACACTCATTTGCTGACACCAGCCAGTCATATATCCACAGGGTGCAATTCAATTCACAATCACTGCAAGCTTATTTCCATCCAAATGGACCTCAAGTAAGTAATCGTTGCTTTAAAACATATTACTGCAGAGACCTGAAGAAGAATTCTCTTGTGCAAGTTGCTTCAAAAAAACAGATGTGAACCGTAGATGTTTACTATTATAATTCATCGTATTGCAGTACGGCCAACAGATGTTTCCGGTACACCGGCAGTTCATGTACATGTCAGGCTATCCTCCGGTAAGAAAATTTCGTAAAATCTATTAGTTTTATATCGGATTAGTTTCAAAACTTAAGATATGTTGCTGTTGATTATCTTACAACAGAAGTTGCTTTTTATGTCTTAATAATCTCCAAAGAATTAGTCACTTTTTTTAAAAAGTAATGCGCATGAATTTCCATTTGCCAGTGGTCTTTTTTTTTTACATGCTCGTCTTCATTGAAATGTTGGGAATACAATCAGCAAGGAGATGCATATACTACCTTACCAAGTGTCGGTGGGGTTGGTTCTTTTTTTCCTTTTTACTGAGACCATACATGCTTAAGAATTGTTAAAGGCATGATATTCATATTAAACTCAAATCTTACAAGCTTGGGCTTTTAGGAGTGTTGGTCGTTTAATATGGTATTAAAGCCTAATTTGGTTGAAGGTCTTAGGTTCGAACTACCTTTCTGTAATTTATTCTACATTTGTTGATTTTAAAGTCAATGGAAGACTATTCGCTGAGCTTCACTCTCCATGTGCGGGTATGGGCCGCATATGAGGAAGTACAGCAAGTGTACGAGATTCATATTAAACCCAAATCCTACAAGCTTGAGCTTTTTAGGAGTATTGGTCGTTTAACAAGAATGTTCACTTGGGTAATAGTTAGCTAGGTACAATTTATAACGTGCTTAACGTATACACCGAGTCTGGGTTCAAAATGACCCTTTAATAAAAAAATATATTCATTTTAGGTAACTTTTGAAACTTTTGTTCAAAATGGTTCCCTTATGCCATGTAGGAGAGATATGTAGGGCCTGTTTGGTTTTTGTTTCTGAAAATTGTTATTGGGAACAGTTTTTGAAAACATTGAACACCAAAAAGGTGTTCCTGAAAACTTTATTTGTTCTTAAATTTACTGTTTTTTATGCTTTTTAAAAAAAAAACAGGAAACTGTATATGTTTTCTTCTTTTTGTTGGCAATGTAAAACATGAAAATGTAAAACCAAATGCACTTTAGATTTTTTTTTCTTTTTAAAATTTAATTTAGAAGGCGCAGTTAAAATTTAATTTAGAAGCCACAGTTGCGGCTTTAGTTCAAAAATAAAATCCCAGTTTCTAACTTTGGTTTTAGTTAACAAATGAAGCTGAAGTTTCTAAATGCGGCTTCTAGCTTGTATTAAAAAATTAAAGAGAAATTGAACATCTTTCCTATGTTGCATAAGAGGGCTATATTGAACAATAGTTTGGAAAGTGGCCTAACATCAATTTTTTTCTTTTTTGAATAAAAATGTCATTTTGACCCCAAACTCGTAAACACCTGACTAGGTTAGGGAGCAGATTTCTGTTTAATGGGTTTCCTTTTGCCCTGCAACTCCATTACTGATTGTAAGTAACTGATGCAAATTGGGTTCATATTCTTGACACAGGAAATGCAATACAAAGACTAGATTTTAGTTGGTTGATTGATTGATTGATTGCATTCTCAGCATTGATGCTTGCTCGGAATAAACTTCTTCTCAAAGGCTTTCTAGGAGCAATTTTCTGGGAAAACAATGCCAAACAGTCCATGACAAATCAAGTATGGTCTCGACGGATCATCAGGAGAAGTTGATTTAATTTCATGACCCTGTAATCTTTTCACCCATCCCATGACATTCAGATTTCTTGGTTTTTCTTAAGCATGTAGTAGTAGTAGTACTACCTTTGATTAACTGTTTTTCATTTTGATAAAAGGTAATCTGAGATCATCATCAGAAACCAAAGTTAGTTTAGACAATTCTCTGATTGATTTTGATTTACTCTCTCATTTGACCGTCCCGTGCCCGTGCCCATGCCCATTCCCATGCCCCGTCAAATACAAAAGTTGTGTTGAGCAGAAACTAAACTCCATTTTCTGACCAGTTTGTGTCTATAGCAGCCAAATGTGATTTCATATGTTGTATCTCTTTAAGCTTATACTGTGTGTTTACACAGAGGTGATGAAATTTTTGGCCCTCCATGGGGAGAAGCAGCATTCATGATGGTCTTATGAGGCTGTTTTGTACTTTTTAATTCAAATTAGTAGCATTATTTTCTGTGTGAATGATGTTTCTATTATTTTTTTCATTTGTGAATGGCCTTTGTTAGGGGTTTTAGCCTTATCACCAGACATTTTAGACTATTAAGAGCATTTAGGTGCTTTTTGTTTTTTGGCTTTCGGTTGAAAGCTAAATAGCTTTCAGTATTCAGCCTGTTTTTTTTTTTTTTAAATATATATTTTTTTCATGACTTATTCAGTCCATGCTCATGCATTCTGCCTCGGCCCCAAGCCATGCCTCATCCCCAAGCCAGGACATGCCAAGACACGGTGCCTTAGCTGACCAAGTCGGCCAAGGCGAGTGCAGTGTCTTGGCTCTTGTCTCAGCGAGGTCATGCAGCGTGGTGTCTTGTGTTTGTTGAATTTTGAAATTGTTTGCTAAATAGAAAAATTAAAATGTTAGAGCTTTTGGTTTTTTAAATGCTTTTTGTTTTTGAATTTTTATTAGAAAAATTAGATCTTATAATATAAAAAAATCATATTTTTATGATATGATCCAAACTCATAATCATGATAATTAAATAAAAACACACACACACACATATATATATATATATATATATATATATATATATATATATATATATATATATTTCAAAATTTGGATGAAGATTAAAAAATTGATTTTTTTTTTTTAAGAAAAAACAAATGGCTAAATACTTAACATCAGAACAAAAGTTAAAGTGTTATTTAGAAGTGAGAAAATTTAGAAGCGTCACCTTAGACTATTAAGAATGATTCATATTATTATTCCTCAAACTAGAACATTATCAGTCCTTTCTCCCATTTCCATTTGATAGAGGAGGAGACGCCAGCTGGAGGTCGAGACGATGTATCACAGTACCAGAAAGATGTTTCTTCGTCGAACCCCAGTGAAGTGAGCATGGCCGGCCAGCAGTCCCGGGTGATGACCCCGATCGCCGGCAACATTCGCCCGAGAACCGTTTCCATTGTCAAAGAAGTTAGAAGATGATCTCGTTCGTGCATGACCTTATCTCCATGAGGGCGTCCCAGCATTCAGCTATTCCTCCGCTGGCTTCAAGCCTTGGAGCGAGGCCGAGCCCCAGGCCCGGACGCAGGTCCTGGGTTGCGGCTGCGTTCGCCATGGGCCAGGTGAGTGCCACAACAAGGAAGACGACAGTCTTGATAGCCATGGGAGAGTTGGAGATGGAAGGGAAGGATAGGATTTTATATGAAGGCTGTCACTGAAAGATGCAATTAGTATTCACTGTTACGTGGTTTTAATTGTGGGGTGTAACCCAAAAGGCATAACAGAAATTAATGGGTGTTGGGTCTTTATTCTGAAATTTTCGCATTCCATGCCTTGAAACGGTATAGGATAAGTACTATAAAGACTTTGAGCTATTTGCTAAATTAACTTACATTATTTTAAACTGCATAATACCAACTTATTTCTTATCATGTCCGATCACGTTCACCTATGCAAGATTAGAGGTGTAAATGAAATGAAATACCTGCTCGACTCAGAAAATAGCCTCACTCGACTCGTTAACTGCTACGCTGGCGCTTCGAGCTGAGTAGCTTATCGAGTCGACCCGGTGCATCACAATACCGTATCCGAATCGCCAGCAGTTTAATCAACCTTTACTCTTTTATTAATAAAGTCGAGTTTGAATATAATTATTTTTAAATTTTTAACTCCATCTGAAAGCTTTATCGAGTCGAGTTTTAAAGTCCTTCAAGTTCATCAGCCTGAAATGAGTTTTTTAACGAATGAGCCCGAAATGGCTTCTTATTGACTCTGACTGCCTCGAGCCATACACATATGTGGCAGAACAATCAAAGTTTCAAAAAAACAAAGACATAGGGACGATGAAGCAAGAGATGGGAGATGGTAGCAGGAGCCGATCCCCAATGGGAAGCTTTAACTCTGCACATCCTCCCCAGAATAATATGGAAACGCATTTGGAAATTTCAAGTGCTTCACAAAATTCGTTCCTTTATAATAATATGGCTTATCCAACAACATAGAGAAAGTCTTGACAAATACAAATACAGAGAGGATTTACTGCTAATCCTTACTGCCTTTTTTTTTTCCCATGAACGTAGAGGACCTACACCATATCTTTCGATCTTAATTGCACTAATATTGCTCAACTATCTTTCGACTCCAGACTGCATCTTCTCCCAGGGAGAGCAACCTTCAAAGTTCATCTCTCAATAGTTTCTATTATTTAGGAAAATTTTTATGTTTATTTATTTATTTAATTGTTATTAAGAGAGTCACAGTTGTTTGAAAGTTTTTGGCTAATGTGATAAATGTGAAGAGTTAGTTGTGAATGAGATAATTAATGTGTTTTTTATTTTAATTTTATTTATCTCTTGTAAGCCTATTTATAAGTATTTTTAATGATTGAAAATAATATGAGAGTTGCATGTTCTTTTTCTACTTCTATTTTATTTCCAACATGGTATCAAAGTCATAGGTCTTGAGGGTCTATGAGTGGTTCCAATGGCAGTGAATAATTTTTCTGCTCCTATTCCTACTCTTATAGTAGAAAATGATCACATATGAGCTATCAAAATGAAGGTCTATCTAAAAAATTAGAGTTTGTGTGAGGTTATTGAGAATGATGTTGATCCTGCTGCTCTTCCATCTAATCAAACACTAATGCAGCTGAAAAGGTATGAAGAAGATTTGGCAAAGAAACCAAAGACATTGATCACTTATATACATGCAAATAAAGGTTAAAATATCGGATATATTGTCAATATACGATATCTAACGCTCGGATATACCTATATTTCCGCTTATCGATAATCGCTGCGAAAAATCGACAAAAAATCGATAAATATCGACGAAAGTATATTGTGGAAACATCGTGGTCCATATGACGCTCGGGTTTAGACTTTTTCGCAAAAATATCGAGATATATAGACATATCGAGGATATATCGCTTATATCGAGATATACCAAAACGGCAAGATTCAAATCGATTTGATCCAACGGTTATTGATTGATCCCAACAAGTAGCACATAAGAAGACTAACTTACCGATTTGCACAAAAATTAAATCCAACGGCTATAATATAAAGATTTTTTAACCATCCAATGACTATTTTGACCTAAAAAAAATCTATAAATACCTCTAAAATCATTCTATTTGATCACAAATTCTTTTTACCCATATCCAATCTTCATTTCATTCAAAAATATTTTTTCTTTGTGATAGTTTATATGATACTTTCATATTTTAAATTAGTTAATTTAGTGATAATATATTAATAAATTAACATTTCATTAATAATATATTAATAAATGTTAGTTAATATTTGAAACAAGTATGTTGATGAACCTCAAATTTCCTATCCATCGAAGCTAGATGTTAAAGACATTTATTCACATAAAGGATGCTCGATCCTATAATCAATATTACCTAACATCACGCCTTGGTATGAGCTGCTTTATCAAAGATAGATCCCCATCAAATTCTGCAATCTGAAACATATCGATCTTCCTTTTGATTTTAAAAGCTTATTGTAATGTAAATTCAATGTATATATTAGATTATTAATGTCATTTTTACACTTTTAGAAAGTATTTCCATAAATTTCAAAGTATTTTTGTTAATTTCCGATATATCGATATTTATGTAAAAATATCCATCGATATATCCATTAAAACCGAGAGTTTCCAGACATTGGGTATCAATACATCATTATACGTTAGCTACAAACATAATGACTTTGTATGAATCACCAAAAGAAGATGAGATCTAATCAAAGAATATTTTGAAGGTAATAATCAAACAAAGTTGATGCAGAATTTAAATCTCAAAAAGGAATTTGAGATTCATAAAATAAAAGAATATGAAAGTGTGAAGGAGCATGAAAGCAAACTCATGACCATTGTCAACCGTGATTTCAAATTACTTTACAACATTTTCTCCATTTCGTAGACCAGAAGCTTATTAGGTTTGCCTAAAATGCTTAACTAAAATTTCTTATATCGAAAACTCTAAGGATCTATCAAAAATCGCCAGAATTAATCAATGCGCTTCAAGCTGTGGACCAAAGAAGAACTATGAGGCGGGAAGCAACTGAACGGATGGATGATGTAGCATATTTAGCCAAATAGTTAAAGGGAAAAGGAAAAATTCTTCGGTGTGATTATTGTAAAAAACTTGGACATGAAGAGAAAGATTGCTGGCATAAGGGAAAACCTCAATGCTTCAAGTGCAAAATATTTGGACATCTACAAAAATATTGTAGAACAAAAATGGAACAAGAAAATGTGGTAAAAGAGGTTGAAGAAATTCTGAATTAATTGTGAAGTATAAAGAATAATTTGAAGAAAAGGCCAACACCAGCGAAGGTTGATAGAGAGATGATCAACTTAGTACGATGAGAAGTGCTCCAGAAAATTAAAAATTTATTTTTATAAACTTTGAATCAAGGAGTGTTGAAGAATGATTCAAACTGGTCTCAATAGTTCCTATTATGTTTAGGAAAGTTTTTATGTTTATTTATTTATTTAATTGTTAGATAGACAAAGAATGAATGTTATAATTACTATGTCAAAGTTAGTTTTTTTATTTTAATTTTATTTATCTCTTGTAAGCCTATTTATAGACATTTTTAATTATTGAAAATAATATAAGAGTTGCACGTTCTTTTTTTATTTCTATTGTATTTCTTTCATTTTAAAATTCCAACATATTTCATGGCCAAGATATCCTTGAGAAATAATAAATTTTTAAGTGCAAAGACTGAAAACCTTTTATACAGGTAAGCTGGGCAAAAGTTAAGAAACTAACCAACTTAGAAAACCAAACCTAAACCAACTAAAATAGGTTAACTCGAACTGGATTCATGTGGTTTGGATTTCTTGTTTTATATACTCTAGTTTTAGCTTAGGTTTAGGTTTACAAAATATAAAAACTATGGTTTTTAAACCATCTGAAAAAAAACAAATATTATACTAAAATTATAAAATACAAATGTATATAATATTATGAAAATAAATTTATATATAGGTCTAACATTATCATATAATTTAAATTCCTTAGTATATATATATATATATATATATATATATATATATATATATATATATATATATATATACATTTTTTGTAGAGTATTAATGATTAGGATGAAAATAATCTTACAAAAGTGATAGTTGATATTTTTATCATATTATAATTCACCCTTTAATATTCATAGTTTCAAATTTTAGATGAATTATAATAATAAATTATTTTTGTTAAGGGTTACATTAATATTTTGATATAATGTTTGCTTTTGAAATTGGAGGAAGACATTATGCACCAAATTTCAGGTTATATATTTTATATTAGTAGTATATAATAATATATAATATAAAACATTTTAGACCTAGATATAATATCACAATCCAAATATATAAGTTGTGACATTTTGATGTAGTTTTTTTTATTGAAGTTGTTAAAACAGTAGTTGATTTAAAAAAACGTGATTAAATTATTTAATCTCATGCATTTAATATATTATTTGAATGTATTATAAATGAATCTAAGTGTCGCAGAATTGCAAATGAATTGATAACAATTTATTCTTTTTTTTTTGTATTTATTGTAATTATTGGAATTTGAACTTTAATATACAATTATGAAATCATAAATTTTTTTTAATTATGGTTAACAAAAAACTGATATATGGTTAATCAAAAAAATGATTAACTGAATATTCGATTAACCATATTGGTGATTAGATTTTTAGTTTATATAAATAACAAACAAAAAATCGAGGATCGGTTTACCATGCCCATCCCTGACATAGGGCATTGGGAAGTTCCTTGATCAGGACCCCCTCACGATTAAAAAAAAAAAAATGACAATGGTTAGTATTAAATTCTTGTATTAAAAAATAAATTTTATATGCAGTTTCTTGTATTAAAAAATAAATTTTATATGAAATAATGTCTCAACAATTAGCAAATTTATTTTCTTAAAATTTAGGTAAAAAATAAAGAGATTAACTTAAAAAAAAAAAAAACTAAATACTCAATCCTATTAACATTATTCAAAATAAAAGTTTTATTTAGTATTAAGTTAACAAAAACAACAAAGGCCAACTTTCTTAATTTTGGTTTCTAAAAGGTCATGTTCTCTTTATTAGACTAATTAAAGCTTTTAAATTCAACGCGAAATAAATTTTATATGAATTTATTATATAAGATAAGGAAATGTTATAAGAATTTTCAAAGGTTTTCTTTTCTTTCTTTTTAAAAGTCTGTCTAGGCTCGTAAAATTTTGATATTTAACACATGTATTTTTGCTACTTACTTTACGGCTTATGTTGAGTTTAACTGCTATTTGGATCAAATTGTATAACTTCTCTATAACCCATTTAATAAATGAATTATATTTATGTCAATCCATATAACACGAATTTGACCCGTTTAATTATTATGTTAATTAATATTTAATCTAGATTAACCCATTTTATATATCATTTGTGTTTAATATTAAAGAATTAGTTATAATTTATATTATTTTAAATTACAAAATTAATAAATTAGTTGTAATGTGGTTCAATCATATATATTACAATGCATTATTAATTTGGGTCGGTTAAATTTAGTATCTGATTCTTATTCGTGCTGTCTTCGCTGCTAGCGAACATCGTGAAAAAACTCATATCGTATTGATTTAATCAAACACAACCCACAGAACATGAATTGCCACTTTAGTCTTGCCATCAAATTTTGTTAGTCGATTATGAGTTAACGGCATTATTAGATGCAATTTATTTTTTTTCTTTTTTTGTCTTTTATAAAGTATATATTAATTTTTTTTACAAATAAATACTTCTTGGGGCTTAATATAAGAAATTGTCTGTATACTAAGACTTTAACTCGAGACCCATTTCCATGTCTTGCATTTTTAACATCAAACGTTTTATCACATGGTCTGCATGATACGAACATATGTTAATAATTTATAATGCATGCAATTTATAGGCACATCAAACTAATAAACGTGTAAATAATTAATTAGTACTTATAAATATTAAGGTTTTAATTTATATTTATAATATTGAATTTAGACTTTTGATTTTTAGAAAAATTAAACGATCTCTACTAAACTAATTAGCATACTACTCAATAAATTATATCATAAGACTATTATAGGATAGAAAGGAAATATTATAAACCTTTTTAGTTTATAATATTAAACTAAAAATTTGTTTTTGTTATAAATATTTTAATGAATGACCATCACATGGAAGGTCATTCTGCTTACTCATCGAACCTTTCGACCTTCATTATGTTTATAAATAGACATTATCAATATTTAATGTTATCAATCCTAAGTTTTCTTCTCATTATCTTTCTCCTTATTTTATTTCTATTACAACACGTTATCAACACGAAGTTTTAACCAATCACAATATTCTAACCAAGTTATTTTAAGGTAATGATCTTACGTTTGGTGGGTATATATATTTTTTCCTATGATATTTTTTTTACTCAAGATAATTGTAGTCTTTTTAATTTCGATCCAATATTTATAAATCCTCTTCCAAAGAAAGAAGAGAAATGATTAAGGAAACAATATAAAACTAAGCTTTATCACTCAAGTAAATTTTTCTTCCAAGCAAGATATTTACTAAGGAAACAATATAAACTGAAGTTTATTGTTCATGATTCTTTTCTCTTCCAAGAAAGATAGATTAAGGAAACAATATAAACCTAAGTTCTATTATTCATGAGATTCTCCTCTTCTTGAAGTAAGTGAGAGTGACATACAATATAAACCTAAGCTCTGCATTGCCTGGCGCGATTCTCCTCTTTCTGTGGCAAGAAAACCTTCTAATGAAGTTTTTTTTTTTTATAATTTTTTTTTTCAACCAAAACAATAAGTCAGGATTTCCTTTTTTTATTTTTTATTATTTGATGCTAATAATATGAGATTTTTTCCCTTGACCATTTGCTTTATTTACAAAGTCCATTCATGCCAGATGTAGAGCAATAGTGGTCGTTTTGTGTGTACGGATTTCAAGAGATTGATAGTTATTGTTATGGATTAATCTATCATGCCTGGCAGAAAAAGATAATACTCAATATATTTTTTGTCACTGACTATTTTTATTTTGTTTGCATATTTATTGGATACATGGATCATACCATTTTTCTGGAGTGAGAAATGATTTTATTTGATAAATCCTTTATACTTAGATTTTTTTCTTCCTCTTACATTTCCTCAACACAGCAAACCATTATAAATAATGAGTGACTTAAGTTATTCTCTGAAGGAAATTATTTATACTTTCCCATGTTGTACAATTTTTGCAATCAATCCTATGTTACCCCCATCCTAAAATATTTATGAAAAAAATTGTTCTATGAGAACATTTAAAATAAGCACATGAATTGCTTCATTATGTGACATTTGTCGTGCATTGAAAGTTGTAGGAGTATCTTATAACACTCCCTCAAAATTCGGTTGTTATGCACGAGGGTGTGTTTGATCATCCTGAATGATAATTGGTTTCGGGTTACATTAGCCTATATAAATTTTAGTTATTATTCTCTTTAAGAAGTGAGAACAGGGTTACTATTAAATTGTCGACATTTCGCATATCGACTTTATGCTGTGAGTTTATTATTTTCCCCTTTGATCTATTTCCTTGTGAGAGAGCGAATTTTAAACCCTTGATTTGTAGTAATCTTTACAATTATCATTCGACTCTACTTTATTGTTCATTCCACCAAAACAATAACATATGGGTCCTGGTCTAATAATTCATCTTGAATTTCCAATAACCCGGGACAATTTAATTATGGTTTAAACGCCCTTGATTGATAACACACACGTTCTAAGGATGATATTATTATTTTCATAAGATAAATGGTAGAGAGCAAGGCCCACAGAGCAGTGCATCCGCAGACCTGGCTATAAAAACTTTAATTTTCATGCATCTTACGAAAGTCCCAAGAATGAATACTCTACAATAAAAAGACTCATTATCCTCCGCGAGTTTAAAAGACCGAGCAAGGACCACCAGAAACACATTACTCCCTGGAAAGCAAGAGACAGACGCACGACCAGGGTTTCGAGACTTAAGTCCGTTATTGTAATACATTTCGCTTTGATTTAAGATCTGCTCTCGCAATTAAAGCTTCGCGGAAGAACACTGCCAGAGGATATGCTCAAAAAACTTACACTTTTCACGCCTAATGTGCTCATGCACAGTTAACATAGAGAGAGCGGTTACTTCAAATATTCTCAATTGATCAGATGTCTCCTTGTGCTGAAAAGAATAACTAGCTTTATCACAAAATCATCACACCTCTCTGTTATTCAAAGCATTTCCTGTAATAAATATATTTTCTTGTATCCCCCATAAAGCAAATAAATAAGGCACAAAAACGGGTCGACCAGGGGAAAGGACGAGATCGTGAAGCAATGAGGGCGTATCGGTAATAATCAAGAAGATCATAACGGCCCTTCAAAATTTAAGAGCATAATCCAATCCGTGAAGTCGCTAAATCCACAAGCAACCATCGCCGCAGTATCACCCAACGCCAACAAAATAATTCGCTATAGATGGTATTTGACGGGTCATTGGTCACACGACTACTGGGACTTAATAAATGATTAAGCCATTGATCTCTACCAAGCTCCTCAATCATAGATGAAAGACAACTTCTGTATCTAAACTTTCTACATTTCATACATCTTAGTTACTCATACCCAGCACTTTAATGGACTAGCTGAATCTTTCTACATTTGCAATGGATTGTTAGACCATCGGAAGAACCAAATTACCTTTTATCTCAGTTGGGGGCATGCCTTGCATCGCAGACAGCCGTAATTTAACTGTCACCGGTATCAGTGATCATGATTTTTCCTTACAAATTGTTTCCGGTCCCAACCAAACATTTCCGCATTTGTGTCTTCGCTGTGCGCTTATGTCCCGCTATTCCCTCCACAAAACAACATTCTAAATGGGTCCTCAATGATCGGTATTTAGTGGGAGGTTTTTTCTTTCCGCATCGATTATCCATTACCAGCCTTTATTGTGGGGAATCTTTGACCCGCCTGCTGGTGATTGTCATTTACGAACTGTCACCATTAGGAAGATAAGCCAAATTTAATAAATATGTGAAATTACTTGGAATACACTCATTGTCGTGATCTTGATCCTCTCGTACTAAAATGTATCAATTAGGGTTCAAAGAATCATTCATTTACAGGATCTTGCGTATCACACATATGCTTTCACTCATCCACAAAGCCACTTCAAAGTCAGAATATATTCTAGCCATATCGCATTAACACATAATGAGTAGATCCTTAAGGGATTCGGGAAATGCTATAACTAGTACATCTGTAAAACTGGAAAATTAGAAATTTTGGGGAAAATGGTAAATGATAATAAAATAATAAATTATCATAAGGGTTCGAAGTTTAGAGAATTTCAGATCGTCTTGATGATTTAAAATGGAATGCAAATGCGAATCTGCCTCAGCTGAACTAGTGACCTTAAAAGTTTACGACCAGACAAGTGGAATATTTTAAGATTTTCTCGCAGATAAATTACAAATGATTTCAAAGATTATTTTAATAAAATTTCAAGTCGAAATGTATTCGGCTAAGTTCATTTAAAATAAAGGTCAGAATCGAAAAGAATAAATTTTTCGATAGAAACGGATTCAATGAAGTAATATGAATCAAGTATCCAAAATAATAATATGTTTAATATAACACTAAAAAAAGATTAAAGGGAGGAATGACATGACAAGATGAGGCGAAAGAGAGTGTTTGAGAGAGATATTTTTTTATTTCTTTATTTATTTTATCTCAGATCTATGAAACTGATCAAGTTACGGTACTTTAAGAATAAAGTTGATCCACGTATCGAGGCCACGTGTGGACACCAAAATCTTAGAGTTTGACCAAAAACTCCACAAGGTAGGGAATTATACTTAGTTATTTAGCCAGAGAGGCTATTTGAATGGTTTGAAATTGGCTTAGAGGCGAAATGTTTGAATTTCAGGTCCTCAATTGACTGAGTGTAGGAATTTATGAATTTTTAATTACTTTGGACAAACGCCACTTCTGGACTAAGTTTAACAGTCTAAGCTGAGACTTCGAGATCAAGTGGCAAATACGATGCACTTTCGAGACTATTTTCTAAGCAAATCGAAATGTAGTCAGAGGGCTCGCTTTCGTCCTATCAATGCCTTCTCATGTTTCGTATGTGTTTTGGTATCACAGAATATTCAATGATGAACCATGGAAGGACCAAGAGGCACCTTGTTTTATGAGTCCGAGATTCTACTTACTACACATATTACTAGAAACGAATAACGTGAATAGTGACAATTAAATTATTTTTTAAAGAAAATGTATATTGGCCAGAATTCAAATTTAATCGTCATGTTTGTTAATTAAATTCACAATAATTTTGGTAATTGGTTGAGAATTTCATAACATGTTTTATGTGATTTAATTATAGTTAGTATATATGTAGCCAATATATTAGTACGAAGGTTTTGAATTGGTATCATGCATTCCATATGCACTTAACTTAAAATTGTGTAGAGCAGAGCAAGCTGGAAGATTTACACTGTTAGGTGTTTGGTGGTGTGTCGTGAGTACATCGGCTAGGACTCAACACCGTAGGGTGTTGATTAGTGGGTTTTATTAATAGGACAACGCCCAAATGAGTCGTAGACAAGTATATGAAATGGAAATGGCTTATTGCATTTCATATATGCACCGGCACCCAGAATAACAGGAGGAGTGCATTAGAGGTGGTTTCTCGAGAGAATTGCTCGAGGGTTGACTAACAATATTATATATTGGAGGTCCTAATTAAGCAACATCGTAGGTGGGTTGTCCATATATTACTAATCGGGTCTGAGTCCGCCAATTGATATACACATCTGAGGCTGTCCACAAATAGATTATCGCAAATCGGTCCACTATTTATACTGAGGGTCTACTGCTAAAAAACAAACAATCTTTATTCATGAAAATGGCTTTCATTCATGGCGTAACGCATGCTCGAGGAGTCAAGAGAACTTTGTATATACAGATTTGCGCAGGTGTTACATATAATTCTATATCATAGTTCGTATTTGGTGTAAGACTCGCTTGGTGATCACCCAAAAGTTATGGTGTCATTCAAAGCACACACGGCCAAGGCGTTTATCACTACATAGACTTCTAAGTTGTGTGATGTAGAGTCGGATTGACTTTGGATTTATTGCCATTGACATTTATTTGGGTAATGGAGCCTAGTGAGGGTCGATAATAGTCATTAATAATACCGCTGACAAATACACATAAGGCCAAGCGATGGATGTGAGACTAGCCTAGTGAGTGACTCGGGATATATTACTCCAATGACATATCGAGTGATGGAGCCATGAGAGCTCGACATGGGCATGTGAGGCTCTAGTCTATCTATGGCATGCAGAGAGTCCGTGTAGATATGTGTATGTCGTAGACTTGGAGGTGTGTTTGATTATGTGTAATATCAGAAACACTTATAGGTGGGAGTGACCTTATATAGAGATTATCACTACTCACAAGCCGCCACCCCGCCGTGGACCCTTCGTGTATTGTGTGTCAAAGAGCAATGATTCAGATTCGACCGCATACATATGAAGAAAACCGATTGTGGCTTATTATATATTTTCTTGTAAATATATGGCTAGATTATTTGTATAAGAGTGATGTAATTTAAACTCTTATTATCATGCTTTAGTACGCGCATGCGCTTATATGTTCGAGTATTAGATGCAGCCCAAGATCGCGAGATATTTTACTTCCGCATATGTGACCTGCGGGGTCATTGTTGATTATCGGGACATGTTGCACTGGCAGTGAGCTCCCCGCAGTGGAGATCACTGATTTTCAGAGCAAGGTCGCAACCCGACATCCTGACGAAAGTGATTCCGCTGCCGACGAGTTAACAACGGGACCCCTGATAGAGTGTCATAGATTCAAACCACGCCTAAAACGAAGACCGATCGGATCTAAAGATTCTTTCCCTGAAGGAAAAGAAAATTCAGACAATCATGATACTCGTAAAGTACAATTTGATGAAATTGCTCCCAAGAGCCTATTACTACAATCAGCTTCTCGCTGAGTCAAACACATTATGGGTGGTTAAAGGAAACAGATATAAGAGTAGCAATAACCTACCACCATTCCTATAATGAAGATATCTTCTATAAATTATGCGAATTAAGGAGAAATATGGGATCAGATATACTTCATAACAATGCTTTTTCTTTCCATGAAGGCGTATCATGCAAATAACGATGATCGAGCCATAAATCAGTAAAATGAATATCAAATCGATACATGATTGGAGAAAAATAGAAAGAAGCACCGTGAATCGATCAAGAATGGGTATGTGGCAGATTGGACCAATAGCCCAACACCGAAACGTTGCTTCTGTTGGATATGATGGGTTCAGACGTAAAAAAGAAATGAAACAATGAAATCGTAGTCGATATAAAAGCTGCTTTCTGGTTTTGTTGCACAAGGTTTTTTACAAAGACCAGATTTAATTCATGAGGAGACATATTCACCAAGAATGGATGTAATCATCTAGATATTTAATACATTTAAGAAGTTTCAAGCGACTAAATGCATTTGATGGATGTTGTCACAACATATTTGTAATGGATCCAGATAGTGATATATACATGAAAACCTTTAAGGATTCCATATCATCAAGCAAAAAAATTCTTCAAAACCACGTGGTATGTATCTAATAAAAGTCGTGAACGATATTTATGGACTCAAAAATTGGCCTAATGTGGTACAATCGTTGAAATACTTATTGAAAAAGGATATGTAGATAATTCAATTTTCCCATGTGTATTTATCAAGAAACAGGTCGCCATTTTTGATAGAATTATAGTAAGATATGTGATGATTTGAATCTAATAAATCTTTGAAGTACTTAAACTGCTAATTATTTAAAGTTAAGGAATTTGAGATGAGATCTAGGTAAGACTAGATATCAGCCTTTCGGCCCGCAGATATAGAGAGCTTGGGCCGACATTTGTTCATCAATCAACATACACCGGTGTCCTAAGAGCTATAGCGGACACAAAAGCCCATCCCCCAACTCCCCATGGTTGTGGGATCCTGGAAGTGGATAAAGACTCATTTCGTCCTAAAGAAGAGAATGAGAAACTCCTTCGGTCCAGAGCACCATACTTCTATGCAATCGAGTTGACTAACGTATACAAAATCAGATGTTTACATGCCTCTTTAGCAGAACTTGCTTGCAAGATATAGCCTAAATACTACTTCGAGGCATTGGAACTAGAGGCAAACATTTGTTATTGAGATACCTTCGTGGAACAAGTGATGATATAGGCCTTTTATTCCAAAGTACCAAAACCAGAGTTACTGGTTATACCGATGCAGTGATACCTTGATCCCCATAAGGCTTGATCATAATCAGGATATGTATTTACTGGTGGGCAATACCGCTGCCTCTTTGTGAGATCCGTGGCTAAACCATAGCTGCAACCTCCTCCAATCATTCAGAGCTATTAGCAATGTATATATGAGACAAGGAGAGTGCATGGTTAAGATCCAGCGATTCAACATATTCGTGACTTCCCAATGGTCTTTCTCCTCCCATTTCAAACACAACAACATCATTATACGAAGAGTAATACCACTGACAGACAACTCAAAGGCTGACATCAAAAGAGACTGAACCAAGCATATTTCTCCAAAGTTCTTTCACACGCATGAGCTTCAAAACAATGGTGAGATCGATAATAACAAATCAGTCTGAATGATAATCCTGATATTTATTCACTAAGGCATTACCTCGTTACACCTCTCAAGAAATTTATACACTAAATTGAAAAATGAGGAGGCTCAAAGATTCCAAATCAAATATTACGATATCAAGGATCTTCAATACCAAAGCGCATCAGATTTTCCTTTCATCAGTTTTGTCCCATCGTATTTTTTCCTGTGAAGGCGAACGAAAAAGAATATACTCCTCAAAGATACGCATTCTTTCCTTCACTGTTTTTCTCCCAACGGTTTTTCCTAGTAAGGTTTTATCGAGACACGCTCAATGCTATTATATTCGCTTTGTCAAGTATAAATATTTTCCAACGAATTACCATCACATGAAAGGTCCTTTGGTTTTCACCCGTAACCCTTTTGGCCTTTCTTGTTATAAGCCTAAGGATACAGCTCATCGCAGCCTTTAACAAAGATCATCCTAAGTTTTTTCCATCTCCTTCTTATTTATTTCATTACAACTGGGTTTTGGAAATTTGTTTTTAATTTGTTTTTTGAGAATTATATCGCTTATACTAAAACTGAAGACTATTATGAAAATTTTGTTTTGTAATAATAAAAGTCAGCTTTGAAGCTTGTTTGATTAAAGTGGTAAGGGTAAAAGCAGACACACGGGGAGAATGATGGTCGAACCAATGTAGTATTCTGATATAATATGTAAAGTGAATAGATGTAAAAAAAAAAAGTTTTTAGAATTATAGTTTTACCTTCAATTTTAATAAAACAAAAAAAATTTTTTTTTACTAGTTTACCAATTTATTATATTTATGTAAAACCATCTCCAAATATAAAAATGATAATAAAAAAAACGGTGATTTAATTAAAAGACTATTTGAAAACCAAATTTCGTAAATTTAACATTTCATTCATTTTTGGCACTATTTTGATAACCCATCTTCTCCTTCCTCCCTAGACCCTAAATTGATTTCCAGATCCAACCACACTTCAGAGCTTCAAACACACTTCTAAAGCCACAAGGATGATCCTCTGCAGATCTCTCAATGCCCTCAGAGCCTCCAGAATGGCGGCATTGCCGTCTCTGCCCGTCAGAATCAATAGATCGGCCTCTCCTTGCAGGCCCTTCGCCGCCATTGCTGCCCGAAAGCTCTGCACCGGACGGGACCCATCCGTCAAGTACCCTCCATAAATTTTTATTTATTTTTATTTATATATAACATTTTCGTCTTTTGTGAGGCTTGGGAAGCCCAAATGACCTACTAACTGCGGATACTGATTACTGGTTCCTGTTTCTGAAAACTGCTCTTGAGTACAGATTTTGAAAACGCAACAAACATCATTTTGATGTATCTGAAAACTGTTCTTATTATCTGAATTTATTGTTTTGTATTTGTTTTTTCAAAACAAAGAAGGGGAACCAAACACGTTCTTCATGTTTTCACTGTTCTCCTTGCTTTTCAGAACCAAAAACAGTTTTAAAAAACTGTAACCTAAAAACTGTGAAACAGTTTTCAAGCCCCGATGATCATTCATGTGATTTGAAGCCATCTAAAGTTTGAAAATAAAACTTGAGAAAAGCAAATTAATCCTTATTGGCGGGATTGCCATTTTGGAAGGATTGGCTTGGGTTTGGGATGTAGTGTAGCACCTTTGAGGCATAACTAACAACGGATCTCTATTTTCAACTTCAAATTATCATCTTCTCTATATAGAGATGATGGGCTTATTTATATTTTAGAGATTCAAATATGAAACTGTGGAGATGCTCTTAGCCTTGTATTTTGGTCTTTCCTTTAAGGCCTTCATTCAAGGCAAAAATAGTGTGGAATGAGGTAGAGGAGAGGTTTCTTGGAACGCTATCAATATAGATGGTAAGACAGTACTTTGGAACAAAAAAATCTTGACAGAGAAGGTCTAGGAAGCAGCAAACAATTAGGGTATGTCACTGCCTGTGGTGAGTTTTATTTGCTTTCTTTTCATTTCTTTATCATTGACTTGGATTGTTTATGATGATTATGCTTGTCAATGTTGTTTTGCAATTTATGGTTCTATACAGTAGCAATTATTTTATTAATTTGGTGGTGCAATTATTGTTTTGCTATTTGATTTTCTTTTAAATTATGAATTTATCTATGTTTAGAAATTCTGGATACGGTTTTCAACGTCCAGATTTATGTATTGATTCATCAACGCCCAAAATTTGATTTTCTTTTAGATTATGGATTGATTCATCTATGCCCAGATTTTGATTTCCTTTTAGATTATGGATTAATCCTTATGTGTCTGGAATTATTGATTCAATTTTCAATGTCCAGACTTATTCCTTTTTTTTCTTTTAAAAAAAATTAATTCTTAGGTATGAAATTACCATTGATCATTTGGGGAAGAACCCCAGAAGTTGGCTTCGATTTTGATCATTCAAAAAATTGACTGAGATGTAATTTATTGTCTGTTTGTGTTTCAAAATTTGAAGCTATAAAAGTCACTGGGGAATCGGAATAGTGTACTCAGGGAGAAGGCATTTTATGGTGAACGATTTGGGAGATATTTTGAGACTATTCAAGCTGGAATTCACTTGTGATTCCTTTGTGGATACGCATTGTGTCAGTGCATTCTCTCGAAGAGAAGGTACCAGTCGAGATCAGCCTGCTTCTACAAGGGCCCGATTGCGATATATTGATTGACAGCTTTTTGTAAGTATTCAATTTGGGTGGTTTCTCGTTAGTGCTGTGTATTGCCCAGTTTGAGTGGGATAGTGAGTTATTAGCTGTTTTTCACAGCTTGTAGATCCTAAACTGGCCCCCTATGGTGTGGAGGATCCCATTGATGCTGTTACTCGGCTTGCACATAAAACAATCCGCAATGAGCTTGGGAAGATTACTCTTGACAAGACACAGGAATGCACTCTTGATGAAAAGATAATGGTTAGTTGACTACTCCTAAATCACTCTGTTGTGTTTTTTAATCAACTTTGTACATGTGTTTGTTTTAAAATAATTGTTTTGTTTTTGAAATTGACATCGCATTTTGACAAGGACCAGCGCAGCTTCTTATTCTGTTATGAGAAAAATGACATTGCCATATCTAAATATTTCTTAGGTACTTTCATTGCTATATCGCCCATAAAGAATTCTTATATGCTTTATTATCTTCTTTTCTTTAGCGATATCACTCACCTCCTGGAGTGAGGGTGATATGGACTTATGCGTGATTAGAGAACCCTTGAAGGGACTTCAATTTCGTGATGGTGAATCATTTGGTAAAGACGTAGATTTTGATGTTACTTCATATGAAAATTTTCATTTGTTGGTGTTCTAGTGGGAACTTAGTGATATTAGAATAAAAACTCATTTGTTGTTGATACTATGTCTTTAGTAAAAGTCTTTGTTCTATTGGTACTATTTCAATTCAATAAGCAAAAGCTTTGGCCACGGGAGCTTGGGGCTTATTTGACAACATTGTGAAAAATAGTTCTAAGGGGTCAATTTCTGAGCATTATGCTTAAAAAACAGCTGTTTGTTTTTAATAACAAAATTTGTTTTTTTGTTACATAAAAGCGAAGGTTGTTTACCACCTATCACTATTAAGGTTACATAAAAGTGGCTTCCTTATTAATATTTGGTTCTTAGAATAGTTTATGGAAACTATGGTTCTTATAATTGTCTATGTTGAAAAAACTTCTTTTATTTAGTTCTTGTTTTTGAGAACTGCCATTAAATAATATGTAAGATGCTTTATATTTCTGATCCTCAAGGTTTCTTAGTATTAACAACCATTTTATTCTAGCCAAACCAAATTGATAAGATGGTATTAAGAGAACGATGCTTTATTATAATGCTGCTTGGTTTACAATTTCATTAGTGCATCTTTATTACAAGTTTTCATAGAAGTTTACCAATAACATTTGTTAAGAAGTAACCATTGAAATGATTTTTTTTCTTCTATTAACACTATTTTTCTTTGCCCCTTTTATTTATGCAAAGTCTTAAGAATTAATCGGATATATCATTGCATCTCATGCTGGGATTTACAGGAATCAAACTCAATAGAAGTTTACGTATCTGCTAAGGAAGTTGAGATATCTTTCCATGATTCAATAGCGCCAATGACATTGCCGAAAGGAGGTAAGAAACGACATGACTGCCATATGGATGCGGTAATTTGATGTTGTGCTTAGTTGGTTGATTAACTAAAGTATTTTCTGTTCCTGTTTTTCTTTTTTGGATCATCTTCTATTAGTTCACAGTCTCAGATGTTGTAGCCGTACTTGTCCCCAAGGCTAAAAGCTCGCATGGAAGCTTTAATGGTGATGCCATCACGATTACAGAAGCCCCTTCACTGCAGATTAGTAACGACCAGACGAGGCATCAATTTGGCCGCGGGATATGTATCAGGTTTCTTAGAAAATCCTCCATAATGTTGCATCCAAAGGTTTCTTCTGTTTTTTACCAAAACCAGACTTTCCCCCATCTCAGTTTTGACTTCAGAAAATAAGTTGACACCTATTTGGAAAAAAGTCCAAATGCTGGAATTGAAAACAAATTGCACAAAGTTAGAATTGCTCTTATAGATGGCCAGTATATAGTTTGTGTGTTTTAGAAGTGTTTTTAGCTCTTAAAACACTTAAAAGCGTTTTTAGAAGAAAAAAAATAGGGTTATCTATTTACAGTTTGCTGTTTTTTGAAACACTAAACATAAAAAACAGTTTTGATGTTCTCCAAAAATAGGAGATTTAAAGTGTTCTATGTGCTTTTCAGAACACAAGAAATAAGTACCAAACAGATTTTCAATGGTCTTCATGTTTTTTAAAACAAAATATAGTTTTCAGTAACAAGAACCAAACAGCCCTTTAGGCCCTGTTGGGTTTTTGTTTTTGAAAACTATCATTGAGAACGGTTTTTGCTAACACATAGCATGTCATTTTGGTGTTATGTGAAAACTGTGATTATTATTTGAATTTAGTGTTTTTTTTTTTTTCTGTTTTGCCTGTTCACATATCCCTTATTCCTAGGTTATCCAATTCGGAATGGAGTTGACTAGTGGGATGGATGGGGCACGAATGTTAGCATAATTTGGCACTGCTGTTTTAAAACTGATTTTAGCTCTAAAAACACTTTTAAAAATAAGTGCTTACAACTTTAATAAAACACCCCAAGCGTTTCTTTGAGAAGCACTTGGGGTTGTTTTAAGAAACAAGAAAAACACTTCAAATTTTTTTACATATTCTTGAATTATCTATTTATTTATTCTTAAAATATTCATTTATTTTTTCTTAATTCTTCTACTTATTTTTCCTTAATATATATTTATATATCTCCTTAAAATATCCATTTTTTAAAAATTCAAATCTATATGTAAATTTGTTTAAATTCTTTTTTTATAATTATTAAAATAATTATTTTAGATTTTTTTAATATAAATTTTTATATATATTTATATATTTTGTAATAAATGTATTTATTTATTATGGTATCATATTTTTTAAATTTAAATGTCATTTTTTATCATTTTAATAATATAAAAGCGATTTTATGCCCATGGGACATGTTAAGAAAACATTTTCTTTGGAAATACTTTTGCAAGAAGCCCTAATCATTCTCAAGGAGGGCATAAATATCTCCTTAACTGAAAAAGGGGATGGTTTGTGGCTTTTGTTTTTTTTTTTAACCTAATATTTCATATAACTTTTGTTTTAAATAATTTAAAATAGTATTAAGTATTTAGTTATTTATTTTTCTAATACTTTATTTTTATTAAGTATTGAGTTGTTTGTTTTTATGGGTTTAAAAACACAATTTTAAAATCTTAATATATACATAGTTTAATTTAATATTTATTTATATGATGATAATTTAACTTTATCAATTATCATTATGATAAAAATGAAAATATTCATGTAATGTTTGTATAACATTTTAAACATATTTATAGAAAATAAAAAAATAAAAATTATTATGATAAAATACCATGAGGAAAAAATATCTTTATTAAATTCATATAGAATCTATGAAAAATAAACATTTTATCCAATTTTTAAGGAAGTTAATTTTTAAATAAAAATAAGCATCCTATCTAGTTATGAGCTCAGACGAGCTTTAGTAGGAGAGGAGTTAAAAAATAAGATAGACAATGAAAAAATAATATTATGATAAACATAATATTATGATGTTTTGGATAATGAATATATGTTAAAAAGGCAAAATTATAACTACTAATGAAGAAAAAGAAATTAATATATGATATAGTAAACATAATTGTACCTTACCTAACTTTATAGTTCCATAGGGTTAATCAGGTGGTACTCTACGATCCTATAACTACACTTTATGATCATGGGTAACAAGACTTAAGATGAACAATGAAATAACCTGCATAATCCAACACATTAGATCATAATATAATTTTCTTTTCCTTACTAAATGGCACACAAGGATGTGAAGTCATTCGAGGTTAAATATGTACAAATTACTCATATATGTTATATGAGATGCTACATAATAGACTTCTCAATTTTAGAGCAATTAACATTCATGGAATTAACCATGATCAAATATAATTATAGACATGTAAAATTGAAATAACTTTAGAAACTGGGTTAAGGGTTTAACAGGAGTAAAGCTCGTGTTAATAACGTGTTGTAAAGAGTATCTGAGTCCCATAATACAAGATAAGATTGAGGAAAACATATATTACTCTCCTTGTATCACATATATAATGGAAGAGGGGTGATAAGATATCGATAAAGCAATATGGAAAGAGAGAGACTATTGAGAAGGAAAATAAAGGAAGAGAGAGAGAAAAAATGAGAGATAGAGAAAGAAGTCTTCTATCATATAAGAGATACAAAGCCTGATGTAACCCTTTATTACTCTAATGAGGGTAAATTACAATTTATATGCATGTGGTCATTCATCACATGAGGCAGATTTAATCATTTACAACGTTTCATAGTGGATCAATAGAAATCATTATTATTTAATGACAGCATTTAATAAAAATGTTATATACCATTTATAACTTTATTTTGTTATCTCCACGGATATATGTTTTAAAATATTTAAAGATAAATTAAGAAATGTTTGTAAAATTAACATCTTTTCTTTGGGATGAAGAACAGTGTGTTACTAAAATTAAAAATTAAAAACATTAACAGTTGGCTGAGCTTTGTTTATTTGGTGAAGAGTACTACAATCTTGTGAAGCTGAAACGAGGAAGCATGGTTTGTTAAGACTCAAACGAAACAATTGCAGAAACTGAAAAAATGATTAGTTGGCACCAGCGTTTCATCTCATGATGAAACCAGGTAAGGCTGTATTGTTTCAGTCAAATTAAATGGATCAGTGAATGAGTTGAGTAAGTATGTTAATTGGGAGTCAAATGCAATATGTTTTAAATTGAAACCAAGTTAAGATGTGTTCCAGTTTTGTGTGCGGTTTCTGGGATATAGTTAGTTTTCTGTTTTATTCATGATTTATTTTTCTTTCAGTTGTTTTTCAAAGCACCCCGATCTTCTGGTGTTGATTTCTCACTTTTAGATTATCTTGCACTTTTTCTTTGGCATCTGTTTCAGCAGTTTAGCGTTTCAAATGGAGGATCAGATCAGTTTCTTTGATCATTTGTTAAACTCCTTTCAAACAGTCTGCTCTAAATACAACATTTCAAAATGACCTTGTCAAATATTCAGCCCGGGTTCCATTCTTCAACGCACCTCTATCGGCTCAATCTAAACCAAACAACAAAAATGTACATTCAGTGACATATGATTTTGATGTTTTTAAATATTCTTATGACTGATGCTCCATTTCTAAGTGATGTGATTTACATATATCTATTGACTTTACCATGTTTTACAATTCAGGTATTTGACACTTTTCTGTTTTGTTTTGCATCTGTTTTCATTCTGTTTAGTTGAAACATTTGACAGTTGAAGAAAGTTGATCCCCCAGAATTATTCTCATACATTGATCTATCAGGAGAGGATAAGGCGTTTGCTGATTCTTACACTGAAAGACCAAGCGTGCATCAGACACGACGGCGTAGTCCTCGCTGCTCGTTTTAACGGTGACGGAAACTATTGTCTGAGCTGCTGCAAAGATCGCACCATCCGTCTCTGGAACCCTCACCGTGGAATCCACATAAAAACCTACAAATCGCGTGCAACTATGAACTAGAGTCGATTGTTAATGTGATTTATAACATTCAAAAGCATGTATCTATCTTATCTGCAGATCATATTAATTATGAAGCGGAGACGCACTAGCATCACTGATCTGAACGACGATGTCCTCAAGCACATCATGTCCTTTGTTGCTGATTCACCTTATGGATCTGCGGAAATTGCAAAAACTATGTGGATGGTCGAATTGGACGTCACCCCGGTTATCTGTTGAACTACCGTAGCAACATTTTGGAAGTCACCCAACAAATTGAGAGAGAAGCTTCGTGATGGAAGAGTGAGGGGACGAAATCTTTCCTGATTTTGAAGAGTGGTTGTCACATGCTGAAGAGATGATTAAGGCGATAGACAAATTCATTGCAGATGAAACTTGAAAGGGAAGCAAACAGGGGCTGTTTTCATTTGAAGCAGCGGTACCAGCTGAGCAAATCGAGAGAGACCAAATCATGGAGGCCTTAAGAACGTGGTAATAAAGGAAAAATGCAAAAGCGCTCGGTCTATTCGGACCATTGGCTATAGTGCTGCTAAATTATCATGGTAAGTTTTTATAACATGTTTAGGATATAAAATAAATAAAATTAGTATTTTCCAAAATAAAATAATATTAAAAATAAAATAAGAAAAATCCGGAATTATCTGAAAAATTAAGGGTAAATTAGTAATTCTGTTGAGTTTCTGAGTCATGCGTAATAAGATTATATATTAAGTGAAGCCAGATAAGTTAGGATTGTAATTAGAGAGAGTTAAAAGAAGGACCTAATGCAAAAACCAAAGTTTATTAAAATTGGATAAACCAAACATGGCTTTGAAACTCATTTTTGCTATTTGGATAGGGGCAAATTCGGTGATGAGAAGAAGAGAAGAAAAAGAAAGAAAAGAAAGAAAGAAAGAAGAACAAGGAAGAAGGAAAGAAGGAGAATCGTCTGAGGTCAATGGGCGTAAAATGGCCGATGCAGTACGGACCATGGACAATCAAAGCTACCAGTAGGCCTTGTGAGATTGGGTTATTAGGCGCCAATTTCTATACGAGTTGGGTGGCCCTACCAATTGGAGACTACTAGCCCAGATATGCATGTCGATCGTAATCTCTAATATTGGCAAAATATGACTTTATCTTTATAATGTTGATAAACACAAACTCCTCTTTATGAATTCATACCCTTTTAACTACGTCATTATCTTTATTTGAAAATTTGTTTTCTCATGCAATATACCATATTTAGAACAATAAGTTTCAAACATTTCCAATCTCTATTTCAATCATGGCTTGTTGAAACTATAGAAAATATCAAAAGACTTTTTTCTTTTACTTAGCAAATAGATCCATACCCTTCCTCCTTCAAGAGTTTCCCACATCCTACTCTTACACCACAAACATTAATAGAGATTATACTGTTCCAACTTTTCTAATATATCTTATGTTCAAGCAAATAATGATCTACAAGAGGGATATAAGGATTCATTTTTTGCTAAGAGAATCAAGTTTATAAACTTTCTCTTGGCCTAAACAAAATGTAACAAATGAACCCTTAGTGCGCTTCCATTTGCGTTTGCGAAAGTGCTTCCATGACCTTACTTATTTAAGGCTAATCTTGGAATTAAATTAACGCATAAATCTATAATATCGACTTAAACCTCATATTGGTATTAAAAAAAAACATCACTCATCTCTATCATTTTGGAGTAACTAGAGTTTTTCATATTGACTGTGTCAAAGTCTTCAACTCTATTATTAAAAAACAACTCCAAGTGAGAGGTAACATGGTAAGGAGGTTACCGTATCTACAATTCATGATTTCTTGATAATCTATATCAATACTCATATTAAAACACTAAAACTTCATAATTTTCGTTATATTCTTGTCATCTTATTTGTCTAATTATGGAAACACTTGATTTTGTTTATGGAACGGGACCTTCCCTCCAACTTGTTAAGATCTGCCTATCCTCTATTCAGGTTTTCTTCAACTTTTTTGTGATAAGGGCTTGTGCATATTTTGTCTCATAAGCTTTTTCTAGTATCTTCATTAATCAAGTTTTTTTTACAACCTCCATAGATAATGCACAATTTGGAACAAAGTTACTAATAGTCACAACAAAAGTTTCCCAAATTATTGGAAAGAAAGAAGCTAGTATCTCACCATCCATGACCATTTTCATAATGGTTAACTAATTAACAATAGTCATAAAAGCATTAAGTTAATCTATCATTAATGTTCTTCCTCTTTAACTTCATGTTCATTGACTCTTTGACAAGAAATTTTTATTCCTAATTGTTTTTTATTTAAACCCTATCTCTAATTTCTTCAATAAATTATGTGAATTTGTTTCAATTGCCACGTGGTGACGTGAGGATGTATTAATTCATTGCCTAATATAAGCAATTGGCTTTTGTTCATCTTATACAATTCCAAATTAGAAATACCATAATATCTAACTTCTTCACCCTTTAAAGCATCTCACAAATTTTTAATGGTAAGAAAATCTTCCATCATGGATTTTCATATAAATCCAATTTGAATTATTGAGTTTTTTTACCATGAAGGTTACTTCCATTTCTATCCTTTTCAAGAAGAAGATTCCTAACTAATCTCTAATACCACTTGTTAGGAAGTTAAAAAGAGTAAAAATAAAATACATGCACACCTTGATACCAAGAATAAGAATAAAATAACAACTTTCAAAAAAAAAAAAAAACACTAAATATAATGTGAAAAAACTTTCCAAATAAAATTAGAAAATATATTGAAAAGCCTTATTCCGTGGTAATAGAATTTAGATATAAATATAAATCTTCCCTACTTTCTTTGTTAACAAAATTAGCAACACTTTACTCTTCAGGACTAATACATCTATGGACTCAACTAGTTGGATAAAATTAAATTAACCCAACACTATTTTAGCTAGTAGATTTGTTTAGAATTTGTTACGAAATAGTTTGCATATATTTGACAAGTTTTTTATAAAACAAAAATTTGAGAATCGAGTTATTCTTTTTAGAATAAATATATAATGATTGTACTTATTTATTTGCAAACAATGATCACAAACTATTAAAAATTGAGTTAACTTTAATTTAATTTAATTTAATTTTACTTTTCCATTCTATTTTCTTTACTGAGTTTTTCCCCGCCCTTCAAAATTTAAGGAAATCATACATAGACTTGCTATCAAATAAAATAATTATTAATTTTGAAATAGTACTATAATATTCTCAAAAAATGTATCAAAGTGGATTAAGATTTAGGAAAACAGGCAAGATTTTCCAAAAAAAGGTAGCGAGACGATCGTTGGCAATTGACACATCTCAAAGTCTTAAAAAGGAAAAAGAAAAATGGTGAGACTTATAATTAGACGTGGGAATTAAGAAAACAATAATGAAAGGAATGAATGGAAATCACCGATTATGGATTCATAATCATGCACGTGGAAAGCTAAAAGGTGGGGGAAATGGGGATGCCAAGTTAAAATCACTACTTGGTAACGGTAATGAATGATACCTACTTATCTTTTTTGTATTCGCACTACAATCAAATTGTAATCTTTGATAACACATGAGACTTAATATAGATATACGAGTATGTTGAATATGTATGTGGATGGTTGAGATATCTTACGAAACTGTCGATGATCTCGAGTTCAAAACACAGGTATCGTGATTAGTCCTTCACATGAATTACTTGAGCTAAATCTCAAAGTTGGATGGTAGCTACTTAGTAAAAGTAAATTAAAGTAGCATTTGAGGTTGAAAATTCAATCCATCCTCATCCAAAAACCCCCCATTGGATATGAAATCTTAACGTAGAGGTTTTGGCTTGATTTTTGTATCATGTGACGGACCATAATAAAGCTTCAATCAAAATGCCCTTTAAGCCAATTAAATTGGCATGTTGTATCAAAATCAAAATTAAAAAAATATGCATAATTAAAACATAAATAAATAAAGAAATGCAAACTTAGGGAAAAAGAAAAAGTCAAATGTGAAGTGAGTGGGGCCTTGAGTCTTGAGTCTTGAGGGAGAATTCAGAATTCATGTATGTAGTTAGTTGGATATCATATCTTTGCTGCTTCCATGCAGGAATTTATTTTCTACTTCCAAACGAGGCATCAATCCAGAACTCAGAAGGGATTCTCTAGTCTAGACTTAGAGGAACTCCTACCTCTTTCTCTCTCTCTCTGAGGGTTAAGAGTTGGATATTGGCTTCCGCATTTCAAGTTCAAATATCCACAATCACTTAATCATGTTCTTGGTGGTGGATGTCAGATTCCCCTCTTTCTTTTGTCCGGATTTGATGGAAATCGTTCAAGAACAGAGGCATGAGTGCAAGGTCTGCAAGAAGAGGTTCATCAGTGGAAGATCTTTGGGAGGTCATATGAGGTGCCATATGGTGACGAATCGAGCTCTGAGTGATAAGAATCCCATTGAAAGTGACATAGGTTTTGAAGAAGATGGCGGTGGTCAAACAACTGGTTATGGCCTGAGAGAGAACCCCAGGAAGCGATCCCAGAGGTACAAGATTGGCGATCCTTCCCTCCTCAATTTCAATGATTCTTCGTCACCGAGCTCTGACTCTGAGGTGACCAGAGCTGAAGAAGGGGGTTATGTGTTTGATGTTGCTGTCTAGAGGCTGGCAGGAGGGAGTTGGGAAGAGTCTAATTCTGCTGGGTTTTCTGATAACAATTCTGCCATTCCTGAACCTAAAACCTATCATCCAAAATACGCCAATTGTAAAGGATGATGAGGATGAAAAGAAATTTTGTTTCTAAAGGTTATGGCGGTGAGACCTCCAAGATGTTGTGGATAGAAAAGGGATGCAGAGATCAGAGTCTTCTGGTCAGGAATTTGGGGGGAATGTTTTGTTTGAGAGAAAACCACTGAGAATTATGATTGTGATTCAGGGTTTGAATTGGAAGTTTTTGCTAAAGAATTTTTTAGAAACGATGGCTCGAAGAAGAAGAAGAAGAAATTGGATTTTGAATCCCATCATGAATCGACAGAGAAGAAATTTCAAAGTGAAATCAAAATCAAGAGTACCACCATTGATTCTGATTTAGGTGATATTGATGTGCGGTCAATTGGGTTGGAGGAGGCTAGTTCAGAGTCTCAAAAGCATAATTCAAGCAAAAGAGCTAAGTGTGAGCCTTATGAAGCTGATTCGGAAGACAAGAAAAGGGGGTGTGGAACTCGAAATAACAAAAGAATTTACAAGTGCAGCAGCAAGGTGTTCCAGTCCCGTCGTCCTCGTCATCTTGCACTTGCATCAAACAGCAAGAGATGCGGAAAAAGCATCCACACCAATGGCAAAGCTAATTCCAAAGTTGAAGAATACAAGGAGGAGAATCCAATTGAGATTGAGCAGGAGGCAGAGGCAGCTGGAGTGAGCGAGTTAAAGTGGAGGAGTAAGGATTATGAGTGTGGGGTCTGCTTCAAGGTTTTTGCATCTGGACAAGCTTTGGGTGGTCACAAGAGGGCACATTATTATGCTGGGAGCTTTGAAACTGTACAGGAAGAGGAAGAGGAAGGAGCCACACACTTGTGGGGAGAACAATTCTGATGTTTTGGACATTTTTGATCTTAATCTCCATACTGCTCCTGAAGAAGGTGGTGGGTTCAACGTTCAAGGCTTGGTGCTTTATACTTTAGAGGAGGAGGAGCTCATCATGAGCATGAGTCAGTGCTGGGTGGTGTAACCTCTAACTGAGAAGAATGGTCCTAATCCACCATCTCAGGTACAGACAATTTGGTGGATTTTATTACAGACAGACTTATAGCACAACCCATGTAGCAAATAAAGTTTTCCGCTTGCAGTGTAAACTTTGATTTGGGTTCTCACCAGTCACCACCCCACTACATATGCCTACCTGTCTTTTAATCCTGCAAAAATCTCGAATTTGAGGCTTCGAAACTGTAACTGAGAATTTTTTTTCTTGGGTGGTCGGTCTTCTTTGTTGATTAATATAAGCAGAGGAGCCATTATCTCTTTGTTGATGTTAGTCTTGGTTTTTCAATTCTAACGCTCAGTAGGTAGGTAGAGTATTGGCATATACTGTTTTACTGTTATGAAAAATAAAAGGGGCCTGGGCTTGTGTTGCTATGATTGAATTTCCGGAGTGTTGAGAAATGGTGTGGGGATTGGAGTGATTTTTAGATATTCTGACTGTAGACTTAGTAGCAAAGTTGGAGTAGAAAGTGAATAAATTTTTAAGGAGGGTTGTGGTTGTTTAGTCACCTACCTACCTAGTACCTACCTACCATCTCACTCACTTCTTCATGCTATTTTGGTCTTTTGATTTATTTATCTTGGTAGTTAGTTGGGGAAAATTGTTGCTGTTGATACCGTAACATCATGCGTTTATTGAATTCTTTGTTTGGTCCTGGCATAATCTTCTTATGGCAGAGGGGGCCCGACTTACTGGCTGCGTTGTTAGAGTTAGAGCGAGCTATTTTTCAATAGTGACTTACCCAAGCGAGCAAGCGTGCCTCTACTCTACTGCGGTTTGTTGTTTTATTTTGATTTTTCTTACTTCACGGTTCACCTTCACTCACCACCCTTGATCATGAATGAAAAGAATATTTTCTTTGAGGCAAATCAAATTTTGGGCGGAATCTCGGGGAAAGAAAAAAGGAATGAAAATCTTCAAGCTTTTCTCTGTGTACTGTTTGATAATTTTCCATACCCCTTCTTATAGTGTGTGACAAAAGTGCGAGAAATCATTTTAATCTCTTCCTATAGGAATGACTTAACCTTTAAGTTAAAAAATAAGTTCAAGTATAGAAATCAACCTTAAATGGCTTGAGGATTCATCCTTCATGCAACCTAACCTAAACTAGCTTGTTTGGGGACACGGTTGTTAAAAGTATTTTCTTGACAATTTTTTTTCTTTTCTTTGAAATTTGTTCAGGAAACATGTTTTTTTCCCAGAATAAACTCGTAAGAATAAAATGCCTTTATTTATTTTACTTGTTAAAAATGTTATGAGAAACATGAAAATTAATTCTTTGATACTGCAGGAGAATAGAGGTTGTTTATCAAAATATGTTTGTTGTAAACTATTTCAAAAAACACTTGGTAGCTTAAGCCCTCCAAATTATAAAAGAAGTAGGGGTTGGATGATAAAATTACGAGAACAAATGGATCATCAAAGATATGTAATGGAGTGCGATACCCACATTACCTTGAAAAAATGAAAATAACGTTAAAGTCCCCAAGTGATCAATCGTTTTACAATCCGCTGATGGAAACTAAATGTAGAATTAAATAAAAGAAGTTGGTTATTCTTCCCATTCGCTGAAGTTGAAGACTCTAATGGGCCCCCCATCTAGGCTTCTGAGTGGGCTTTCATACAGTGAGTACTATTATGCCTGTACCACCACAGCTACGCACCCACATGGCAGCGTTAGATGAGGGGGTTGAATCTAATTCCATGAATTTGCAGAAGCCAAAGCTTTCTAGAGAGTAGAGACTCTCTCTCTCTCTCTCAATTCTCAATTCTCAATTTTGGCCTCAAATTGAAGCAAAACTCAGTCCATCAATGGACCCATATGCGCCACTTTACGATACTCATTACCCATAGTACCATTATCCCTTACAATTTCATCATCACCTCCCAAATCCTAATCGAGACCCCAGCCCTAACCTTAGTCTACAAAATCCTTATTCGTTTGTTAACTCCCATGAAACATATAGCTTAGTTGCGGAGGATGGACTAAGGCCTCCTAGTCTTGGTGTTGACTCATACTCCTCCCTCAACTCTCTGGCTCAGCTACCCTTGTGGGCTATCAGAAACCACCTGACTGCCTTGATGTTACATTGGCTCTCCTCCTTCACGCCTACCCGTCCAGGAGTGCTATTAGGCCCCCATTGCCCCAGAGTTTGGGCATCGCGGTTACTTTTAGATACTTGTTTTAATTTGTTTTGAATGTTATCCATGCTTTTGGCGCAAATTGAGAACTTGAGTGAGGACTACAGTGGATAGATTGTGCTATGGGCTTTTGTGGTTTCTGATATAAATGTTGGGAAACAAGCGATGTTGAGCTTTGAATTTAAAATTATGGCTCCGATTAACTGTTGGCAAAATCTAAGTAATTAGAAGAGGTTAGAGTGTCCAAGAGCATATTTGGTTGACGAGAACTTCCAGTTAAAAAGGGGGGAATTAGGCGAGCCTATCTGATTCATCATTTAGCTTGGTTGTGAGTTTCATATTTTAAAATTGCTTTGTCTCTTCTTCTTCTTATTTTAGTCCTAATTTGTGTATTAGCCTATACATAGAACATGATTAGTCTGATCCGCAGGGAGGAATTTTTTTATATATTTACCCTTTTTTTTTTTTGTATCTTTATTGCTCATTGTAAAGCCAAAATAGAAAAATCATTTTCATAACATTTCTTCTTACTTGCACTTTTCCCAAGGAACCAAATATAAAATAGCAGCTTCTATAATACTTGTATTATCCTTTATATAATGTGGTTTCAACTTTCAACTGACCTTCAGCTCTCAACAAAAGTAAAAAATAAGAAGCTTTCCGATACACAGACCAATTGAACAAATTTTCCATTTCTCTGTTCTTTATATCTTCTCTAGCTGGAAAAACGTGGAACCTAATCAAGAACATGGCCCTTCATATTCTCATATCTCTGGTCCCTCCGTGAATGCATTGTCATTTTGCCATCAAACCTCTGATTATGTGCAATAAGAACATATACAGAAGCAAAGACTCCTGCACAATGTCCTTTTGAAGAACCATTGAAACCCCCACTGACATGTACCACTGTACAAACTAGTAAACAACATTCCTCAAATGTGGCCAACCTAGGAAAAGTAGAACAAATTGCACTTTTGCTTACTATTTTAGGCCACACAGGTGACGTTTAAAAGCAAACAACAATCCAAATACTTTAACAAGTATGCCTCCCCGTTCACCCTTTTAGATGCTTCCCACATTGTCCACTGATAAATAATCTCTAGCCTACCTTCCTTGAGCCGTTGCTACAAAGCTGATTTGTGCTTCACCTTCCTGGAGCCATGTTTTTTGTATAACTCAAGATGCATTTCTGTCTATATTTTAGCTTCTCTATCATACTTCATGGATGTTAATTTCATTATGGTACCATGGATCAGAATATATTATTGAAAACAACGCAATCTTGAAAGTTGTTGGCGCTCGTTGAAAGTTGTTGTTTTTCATTTGTGAACACCTCTTAAATGAACCATGTCGTTTCATGGAACCAATGTAGATCCTAGCACCTTTAGCAAATGAGGCATTATATTATATATTAGTAGTTAATTGTCATTGTCTCAAAATTATCTAAATAATTGTTGATCTTAGCTATAGGGATTTCTGCTGGAGGGGTATATATATAATCGACTTATCAAAAAAAAAAGTGTATATATATATATAAAATAATAATAATAATAATAATAATCAGTCAACTTCAAACAGCTTTAGAACAGTAAGATAATCAAATTTATTCCAATTATGTTCTATTTAACATTGATTTGGAAGAACCCCTGCAAATGAGAGGTTTTGAATTTGAGGACCCCTGATATTTTAAGTGGTGTAGTGCAAGAGGTGGACCAATATTACCCAGGATTTGCTTCACTGGCAGCTAGAATGAATGTCTTATTTTGGAGTGGATTTTTCATTAAAAAGAATGGAAAAGAAAAAAAAAAAAAAGAACAAAGATTTAAGAGAAAGTGGGGGACATTTGAACTCATCCAGATCCCATAATAAAAGGAATAGGACAAAGCTTGCTTAAATAAGCAACAAAGATTGTAAAATAAAGGTGAACAAGATAATCTTAAGTTGATAATTAATGGCTGGTTTGTTTGTGTCATTGCCACCCTATAATAGTATGAATCCATAAAGAGGACTAATCCTAAATACTCAAGATTGAAAGTTAAATGATCCAATAGTCTCCCTCTGAGAGCTTATACTGAGTTGGGAATGCAATAACAGGGCTGCTAGGGCCATGATCATTGTCCCAATACCATGTTTATGCAAATTGTTTTGTGAACGCTCAAATTAAAGCTTGAATTAAGAATGGGAGAGGCATGAATCTGTGATACATGGCATAGACCAACTTCTCCATTGTAGGATAGATGCTTCAGAATGTGAACAATATATTACATCCCTTTCTGGGATATGGCTTCCCCACTCACTTGTCATAGCTTGGTTTTAGGGATTTGTGTAAAGTCAAGCTAAACAATCCTAGATTAACACCCAAGAAGAGTGAGAGGGGAGGAGGGTTTGAATTGGGTGTTGATCTGTCAAACTCTTAAGAAATTTGAATGGAAATAATAAGAAATAATGATAAGTAAAGCAAATGAAAATGATGGAGGAGCAAATAAGTTTTATAGTGGTTTTATCAATTGCCTTTGCATCCAGTCCCTCTCGCTTCAGCCCAATTTTAGAGTACCTTTTGATTTGCGGGTTTCTTCAACCCCAAAACCTTTATTTCCAAGGCTCCAATATACCCCCACAACCACCCAAAGGGATCTCTCACGCTTGAAATAACCTCTTTCCAACTGCAAAAAAATAAATATTGCTGGCATATTTCTGTGTAAGTGAAGTTCAAATACGAAGGAAAAACTAGGATTAATGTGCACGAATTGAGCATTAGCAAGTGGATGAAGGGTGCACTCAAGAAAATCTCTCAAAATTCTTCAATGAGATGTAACAGTGATTTTAAGAAGTGAGCAATGCCAGAAAATGAAGTGGTGAATCTTTAAGTAGAAATTTGAGAGTGAAACTAGTCGTTAGGCATAGTAGCTTTAGCTCAATCAGTCAACTGAATGGCTGGCCAAAAACTAGTCATCAAGAACTTCTTAGCAAACCGTTAAAGGCCAGGAAACTTTACTGGTTGAGGTCCAACCCCAACCCTCTCTAACTCTTTGGTGCAGAAAAATGCAAGTTCACCCTCAAATAGTTGATCAGGCAGTTAACAAGTTCACCTCAATTTTCCCAGTTGCTGAATTTTTGCAAGTTTTAGACCCAGGAAAATTTGAAAACTGGCTTTGACATGCTCCCTCTTCATACATCTTGAAAACCTTATGATCCAAAAATTACATTGAGTCAACATCGGTTCTCCTTTTAAACATATTTCATCCTTTCTTTTAAAAGAAGATAAGACAATTTAAGGTTTCAATTGGTTAAGTTTTTAATCAAAATTGAATTGATTGGCATCTTACACCCTTTTTATGCAATCCACAAGCAATTGCACCTCAACCTCACAATTTTAAGATTAAAAAAAAAACAAAAAGACTTAAGCTTGATGGGGTCATTCATAATCTTGCAATCCTTTACCCCATTGATCTTTCAATGGCTTGTTAATTTTCAAATATGTGATATATACTCAAGCACATGATTAAATTACCATTCTTTGTTTGTAATCATCAAAATCTCTTATGGGGTAAACCTCAGGGTAATACTCTGGAGGTGATAATGGAATTAACTAGTTCTATTCGTAAGCTTCTTTGTTTGGCTTTCTCTCAACTGTTCTTATCGTTCATTCCGTTTTCCCTGTGCAGGGCCTCAACGCCTACAAATGGGACAGAGCAGTTGATTACTGCAAAAGTGAACAACACCTTGAGTACATCAATGGTACAGCCTCGTGGCAGTGGCAGTGGCAGCAGAAAAGAGGCAAGAAAATGAAGATTATACAATTTGCAAAGTTGATTGCAACAGCAATGATATCCTTGCCATGCATAAACTAGGAAGGAGGCACATGAAGACACAGTCGCCCCTGCAACTATCGTTGAAGCAGGTTCCGGCAATCCACTAATTGGACCACCAGAAAACTCTGATAAAGGCGACAACTGAATCTTTAGAGGATTTGGACACAAAGAGAAGAAGGATTGTGGAATGTGGGGCTGCAGCAGCAAATGTAGTCATAACTCTGAATTTTAGGGATAGTTCATTTTTCTTTTTCTTTTTTCTGTTTATATGTTCTGCTCATATTCACTTATATAATCCATTTTCCATACAAAAATTACTTAAAGAAGTTTTGTGGGAGATTGATTTTTAATGAAGCGTGGTCTAGGTGACAAATCCATTGTCTTAATTTCTTGTTCTTTAAGATCAAAACGTTGCTCCGAGGAAGTACCCTTTTATACATATTCACAATTTGGAAAAAAAGAAAAAAGAAAAAAAAATTAGAGAAATTCAAAATAGCATGTGCAAGTGGACATGCATGAGGACCTCTAGAGAAACATGCATCTGTTGTATTGGATTGAAGACATGATATTGATGCATATATATTTACTGTTTCCTAAGAAGAATCCCAAAATTTTCCAAAAAAATAATAATATCATTGCATACAGCAATGAATCAATATTTTTTTCTTAATTTTATATTAAAACGAAAAGATTCATTTTCACTTTCATTTTTCTTAATTTTGAATGTATAATGGTTTTTTTTAACAGTATATTCCCTTTCTGTCACTCAACGTTCCAAAATATTTGCTTAAAAAAAAGACATGCATTTTTGTTTCATTCAAGTTTTTCACCGTAATTTATGTAAATAAAAAATTCATCTGACAAGCCTATTTCATTCATGTTTTTTAAAATGGTTTTTAAAAACAATTGCAATTTCATTTTTTATGTTTTTTGAAAATTGTTATTATTATTTGAATTTAATATTACAATATTTATCTTAAAAAAATTAAAGTAAACAGTGTTTCTACCACTTTCTTATTTTTGTGTTTTTTGAGAATGAAAAATAGTTTAAAAAGTAGGAACCAAATAGTCCTAACCACTTTTGTTTTCTTCATAATTCATTACGATGTATGAACATAAATATCAAGAACAAATAATCAGTAATAGTGGAATATTTTACCTTTATCCTCATGGTCCTTTGTATTATATTTAGTTATAAGAAATGAAAAAAAGTTAACAAGAATTATTTTCTTAATTTAGTTATCCTTTATTTCGAAGAAAATCCCTGAAGATAACTAACTAGTTTATCTGCCTCGTCTTCCTGGCATTTCAACATAACTGAGGAAGTTCAAGTGCTGCCACAAGACTTACGATCTTCTTTCTTGAGTTCATCATAGTTGGATTTTGGAAGCCCCAAAAATGCCGTATTCGAAGCAAGATCAAGGGTCTGGCACAAAGAGATCACCCAGAAAAAGGAAAGGGATTCAATCTTCTATCTATGGAACCTGCATACTGAGGAAGGTAGGAACCAGCCTCTATAAGAAAACCCTTTTCCCTCTTAACCCTCTCTCTTCGCCGACCAAGAAACCGAAAACACATCCCATAATTTGTTTTCCGTGCATGGTTTAAACCACGACAAAAACTCCTCTAGCCTCCCGATCAGATCTCGGAGATCTCAAACTGGAGATACCTAGCTAATCTGCAAAGTACAAGCTGGTTTGAAAAATATATAGAACCTCTTCAGACCTTGTCTACCAGAATGGAGAATGGTGATGACCACGGTGAGATGGAACCGTTGAACAGCGAATCATGTGTCAAAAGGAGGAGGGATAGGCTGTTGAAAGAAGCTAGGAACAGTGGACCAGTATATGGGTGTGGGAGAGTAGCACATTTGGTTCAGGCTTTTGAGAGACTCCTTTCAATAACGAAGTACTCAGATCTCAAGGCCGAGAATGGATCAAAAGAGAACAAAAATGAGAGAGAAATTAGAGGCACTTCACTGGATTATTGAGTTGACTCTCAGGCTCTGGTTTGATCTTTGGATAGCCTTAACTTGCCTGCTTGCTTTTAGGTAAAAGTCAGACATTTCAACGGCACAGCCAGGTAAAATCCAAAATTCCACATCCTCTTCTGCCTAGTTATTCTCATCATAAGAAGATTATGTCAGGACTAAACAAAATTTGTATTATGCATATATATATATATATATATATATATATCTCCTGCCTCATATGCTATATTACAATATCAACAGCAACAATTTTAACTAACTACAAGAATAAATGAAAAGACCAGAATAGCATGTGTGAGAAAGTAAGGTGAGATTGTTAGGTAGGTACTAGGTGATTACATGACTAAACCAATACCTTCAGCCTTTATCTTTGATTTCATAAGGAAGTCATCAATCAACCCACAACCCTCTTTAAAAATTTTGTTACTTTTCTACTCAGCTTTTACTAAGTCACAGTCAGAATATCTAAAAAATCACTCCTATCCTGTTTCTCGCTTCCAAAAATTCAGTCATGTAACTTTGAAGGCCCAGAGCCCCCTAGACCTTGGAGCCACTTTATTTTCATAACAGTAAACAGTGTGCCAATACTTTCTGCCTACCTACTGAGCGTTAGGGTGAAAAACCAAGACTAACATCAACAAAGAGAGATTATGTCCTCTGCTTATATTAATCATAAAGAGAATGAAACACCCCAAGAAAAATTCATGATTTGTTTTCCGAGCCCTCAAGTGAGTTTTTAGGATCAAGACCGGTAGGTATATGTAGTGGGGCTGGGGTGACTGGTGAGTATAACTGCAACCTAAAAGCTATTACTAGCAAAGGGAAACTTTATTTGATACATGGATCGTGCTATAATCCTGTCTGTAATAAAATTCACCAAATTGTCTGTACCTGAGATGGTGGTTGGACATTCTTCTCAGTTCCAGAGGTTACCACACTGGCACTGACTCATCCATGGCATTGAAGGCTCCTCCTCTCAAGTCTAGCACCAAGCCTTAGTACATTGGGAGCCCACCACCTTCTTCAGGAGCAGTATGGAGATTAAGATAAAAAATGTCCAAAACATCAGAATGCTCCCTCTGTACAACTGTGGCTCCTTCCTTTTCCTCTTCCTCTTCCTGTACAGTTTCAAAGCTCCCAGCATAATAATGCGCCCTCTTGTGACCTCCCAAAGCTTGTCCAGATGCAAAAACCTTGAAGCAGACCCACACTCTCTCATAATGCCATATAAAAGCTGCTCGATGCTCACGGCTGCCTCTGCCTCCTGCTCGGCTCTAAATTGGATTCTCCTCATATATTCTTCAACTTCAGATTGGCTTTTATCAGGTGTGGATGCTTTTCTGCATCTCTTGCTGTTTGATGCAGTACAGAAGATGATGAAAACGGCGGAGTTCATTTCTGCTGCGCGCGTAAATTCTTTGTTATTTGAGCTGCACGCACGCCTGTCTTCGAATCAGCTTCATGGCTCCGCACTTAGCTCTCTTGCGGATGTGCTTTTGAGACTCTGGGCTGCCTCCCAGCCCAGGTGACTGCACTACGCATCAATATCACTAAATTAGAATCAATGGTGGTACTCTTTGTTTTGATTTCACTTTAGAAATTTTCTTTCTGTCGATTCATGATGGGTTCAGGAAATCAATTTCATTGCATTCTTCTTAGAATAGTTTCTAAAAATTCTTTGTGGCTTTAATTCAAACCACGAATCACATTCTGCCAATTTCAGTAGTTTCTTCTCAAACTCAAAAAACATTCCCCCCATATTTCATGACGAGCAATCTGATCTCTTTGCCTTTTTCTATCAACAACATCTTTGAGGTCTCCCAGCCGCAACGCCTGAAACAGAATTTTCATCCTCATCGTCATACGGTGGCGTATTTGATGAGAGGTTTAGGCCAGGAATGACGAATTGTTATCGAAAACTTCAGAAAGCAGAATTGGGGCTCTTCCGACTCTCTGTTGCAGCCCTGAATAGTAACATCAGGCACATAGCCCTTCTTCGAGTTACGCTCACTTGGGTTGGGAGTTGCAGAAGATCATTGGGTGTGGGAGGAAGGAGGATTTGGGAGCAAATCTTGTGCTTTAGGATCCTTCCTCAGGCGAGCGGAATCTCTCGTCTTGGGATTGGCAACTACTGAAGTCTTTATTTGCCCGGATTGCATGGTGCCACGATCAACCTTGCGAGGTGCATCTCGCGCCGGTGGAAAGAGCTCTCGATGAACAAAACCCTTTAATATTCTACATAAGATTTTGTTGCCTTGGTGATGCCTCATGTGACTAAAGAGCGGATGAGGATAACATTGCCACATCTTTCTGACAGCTACTCGTTGCCACCTCTTCTTGTTCTTACTTCTTCATTCTATTCTTGCTTTGGAAGCGATGCGGTTTAGAACTTTGAAAGCCTCCATGACTTCTTAGAGGTTCTCTCTCTTGGCGTAACCAGTTGTTTGACCCGCGCCATCTTCTTCAGCCTATGCTCCACTTTCAGTGGATTCTTATCATAGAGGCTGGATTCGTCACCATGACTCTGACCTCGGTCTTCAGCAGTGGCCTCACTGAGACCTTGCCTCCATGCCTGCGTTCTTAGAGCGTTTCCATCTCAAATCAGGACAAAGAAGATAAAAAATAAGCTAAAAAAATTTTGGAAAGTGTAGTCTTCGAATTTTCCATCACTTTCCCTAGCTCAGCAGAGTGTTAGAAGAGTGGCATACCGAAGACATGGAATTAAGTGATTGTGGATGTTTGAACTTGAAATGTGAGTAATATCAACTCTTAACCCTTAGAGAGAGAGAGAGAAAGAGGTTCTAATGCCAGTAGAGAGAGAGAGAGGGAGGAGTTCCCCTCTAAGTCTAGACTAGAGAATCTCTTCTGAGTTATGGATTTATGCGTGGTTTGGAAGTAGAAAATAAATTCCTACATGGAGCGACAAGATATGATATCAACCCGAAGCTACTACTACATACATGGATTTTGAATTCTCCTCAAGTCAGAGTCAAAGGCCCCACTCGCACATTGGACTTTTTTTCCGTGTTTGCATTTCTTTATTTATTTATGTTTAATTATGCATTTTTTGAATTTTGATTTTGATGTAGCCATAATTTAAGTGGCTTAAAAAACAATTTGATCGAGCTTTGTGTAATTCCGTCATGATATAGAAATCAAGCCAAAACCTCACATTAAGATTTCATATCAATGATTTTGGATGAGGATGGATTAAATTTTAACCTCGAATGCTACTTGAATTTACTTTTAATAAGTAGCTACCATCAACTTGGGATTTGGCTCAAGTAGTTGAGGGGTGTGAACTTGAAGGCTGACTGGTTAGAATCGGGAATCATCTTGACCATCTGCATACGTATTCAATGATATCGAGAGATCCATGTTTAAGTCCTTGCAAAATAAGTGCTACAATTTGATTTAGAAAGTGAATATAAAAAGAAGTAAGTAGGTACCATCCATTAAGATTTACCAAGTAGTGATTTAACAGCATCCCCACATTTCCCACACATACTAAGCACTGCGATGCATGATGTGAAGCCACAATCGGTGATTCCCATTCACTCCTTCCATTATTGCTTTCTTAACCCCCACGTCTAATTATAAGTCTCACCATTTTTCTTTTTCCTTTTTAACACTTTGAGATGTGCCAATTGTCAACGACTGGCCGCTACCTCTTTGGAAAAAATCTCTTTGCCCTAAGTTTGAGCAATCACTTTGTTTAATTTCTTGAGAATATTATGAAATTTTATTTTAAGGCTAATAATTATTTTTGTTGATAGCAAAATCTATGTATGATTTCCTTAAAATTAGAGAAAACTACGTAAAAAGAAAATAAGAGGAAAAGTAAAATAAAATAAAGATAATAAATTTAATAGTTTGTGATCATTTTGAAAATAAATAGAAATGCAAATCATTATATATTTATTTTAAAAAGAATAACTCAATTTATAAGAGATTCTCAAAATTTTGTTTTATAAAAAACTTGTCAAATGTACAAACTATTTAGTAACAACTTCGAACAAATCTGCACTAAATAGTATTAGGTTAATTTAATTTATCAACAAGTTGAGCCAATATATTAGTCGAGTAAATAAAGTGTTTGAAAAAAAAATGTAAGCTAATTTTTAGCAATAAAAGAAAGTAGGGAAGATTTATATTTATATCTAAATTCTATTACCATGGAATAAGGCTTTTCTATATATTTTCTACTTTATTTGGAAAGTTTTTCATTATATTTAGTGTTATTTTTTTGTTGAAAGTTGTTATTTATTCTTATTCTTGGTATCAAGGTGTGCATGTATTTTATTTTTACTCTTTTTAACTTCCTAACAAGTGGTATTAGAGATTGGTTAGGAATCTTGTTCTTGAAAATGATAGAAATGGAAGTAACCTTCATGGTAAAAAAAACTCAATAATTCAAATTGGATTTATATGAAAATCCATGATGGAAGATTTTCTTACCATTAAAATTTTTTGAGATGCTTTAAAGGGTGAAGAAGTTAGACATTATGGTATTTCTAATTTGGAATTATGTAAGATGAACAAAAGCCAATTGCCTATATTAGGTAATGAATTAATACGTCCTCACGTCACCACGTGGCAATTAAAACAAATTCACATAATATTTTGAAGAAATTAGAGATAGGGTTTAAATAAAAAACAATTAGGAATAAAAATTTCTTGTCAAAGAGTCGATGAACATAAAGTTAAAGAGGAAGAACATTAATGATAGATTAACTTATTGCTTTTATGACTATTGTTAATTAGTTAACCATTATGAAAATGGTCATGGATGGTGAGATACTAGATTCTTTTTTTCCAATCATTTGGGAAACTTTTGTTGTGTCTATTAGTAACTTTGTTCCAAATGGTGCATTATCTATGGAGGTTGTAAAAAAACTTGATTAATGAAGAGACTAGAAAAAGCTTATGAGACAAAATATGCATAAGTCCTTATCACAAAAAGTAGAAGAAAGAAAACATGAATAGAGGATAGACGGATCCTAACAAGTTGGAGAGGAAGGTCTTGCTCCATAAACAAAATCAAATGTTTCCATAATTAGAAAAATAAGATAAACGAAGAATATGGCGAAAATTATGAAGTTTTATTGTTTTTAATATATGAGTGGTTGCATATGATTATCGAGGAATCAAGGGAATTGTAGACATTGCAACCTCCTACCATGTTACCTCTCACTTGGAGTTGTTTTCTAATTATAGAGTTGAAGACTTTGACACACTCAATATGAAAAACTCTAGTTACTCCAAGATGATAGAGATGAGTGATATTCTTTTTAATACCAAAATGAGGTTTAAGTCGATATTATAGATTTATGCGTTAATTTAATTTAAGCTAGAGGGAGGGGTTAAAATTAAAAAAATATATATGGTTTTAATTCTTGGGCTTGTCGAGCCAGCTCGCTTTAGGCACATCAGGCTCGCCCATCCTGGGCCTGGTATGTTGTATCAAAATCAAAATTCAAAAAATATGCATAATTAAAACATAAATAAATAAAGAAATGCAAACTGTGGTCTCTATATGTGTCCTTAATATGGATAGATATAGTAATGAATGAATCAATATATGAGTGAAAAGGTAACTTACCTTTAGGTCTCTCTCTATATGTATGCCTCGTCTTCCTGGCATTCAATATAACTGGGGAAGTCCGAAGTCCTTGCTCACAAGGAAATAATCTCCTTGCCAAATCCTTCATTTCCTTCCAAGGATTCATCATAGTTGGATTTTGGAAGCCCTAAAAATGCCATATTCGAAGCAAGATCAAGGGTTTGGCATAAAGAGATCACCCAGAACAGGAAAAAGGAAAGGGATTCAACATTCTATCTATGGAACCTGCATATTGAGGAAGGTAGGAACCAGCCTCTATAAGAAAACCCTTTTCCCTCTTAACCCTCTCTCTTCGCCGTCCAAGAAACCAAAAACATCCCCGCCGACTTCCAGTTATTTCCAGCGATGGATTCCATTGGCAAGAACACCACCAGAACAAAACCCCCTCTAGCCTTCCGATCAAAGATCTCCAAGACTTGTGAGAATCTCAACCCTAATCTGTCCAGTCCAAGCCTTGGTTTGAAGAAAATGTCGAATTCTCTAGGGGGCCAAGTCTCACAAATCCTTCCTGAGGATTACTGAGAATCTGAGGGCCTCTGTGTCGATTAGGGATATTAGTGAAGAAAAGGCAGAAGGAGAAGAAGATCCGGTGATCCAAAACTACGGAATTGATGAAGGATATGAGGGGAAGGTGGAGAATGGTGATGACCAGGGTGAGATGGGCGGATTGAGTCAGCGAGTGGAGACCTGACATGTAAAAAGGAGGAGGGATAAGTTTGTTGAAAGAAGCTGAGAGCAGGTGGACACGTATGCGGGTGCAGGAGGTTGCATTTGGTTAGGTCTTTTGAGGAGGCTCCTTTCAATGTGCAGATGCGGGATCTCAATGACAGAATGAATCAAGGAACAACAGGAGAATGGAAATGGGCACTTCTACGGATTACGACAACCCGGAGTTTTGAAGCTCCTCAGGCCTCTTCGTTTGATCTTTTATTAACTGCAGAGAAACTTGGATTGGATTCTCAGCTTTCTTCATCTTGGGATAACAACAATGGGAAGTTAGTAAATTTGAATTGGGAAGAGTTAGATTGAAAATCCACATTTGATTTTCCCTTTTAAGTATATTTTATTATAGCCGCAGTTGGTTTTGTTATTTGTTCCTATACGTTTTTGAAGCTTTGGCATTTCAAGCGAGACCGAATTGGAAGGCCCGAAGGGCCAGAAAAAATGTAAGAATTTTGTTATTGTAACTTAATTTCAGTTTATACTCATCCGTTTCTATTCTTTATTACTAATCTTCATCATAATGTAACATTTGACACTTCTCAGGAAATAACAGTGCATGAAAGCATTTACTTTCTTTGCATCTTTTACAAGGGTTAAAAGTTATGGTGCACATTGTTTTTGCTAATGAATTTTGTGGTTCTTTAATTGATTGAACCTTGTACTTGTACTTGTATTTGGATTTAGAGCATTGAATCCTCTCACTGTTGGTGGAAGGGCACGGAAGAAGAAGCAACTCAATGCTACATGCCAAAGGCCATTCAACGAGAAACGAGAGTTAATATCATTTAAAGAAAGTGAATTATAGGAAAGTTCAACATTTTTCACTTTGCTTAGGCAATTTAATTTTCAACTGCGACAAAGGGGACACTTGAAGGAGGAAGGACCTATGAAGAGAGATACGAAATTGGTGGGGAGAAGAGAAGCTATGGATACCAATTACATGAGGACTCCATGGACAGGAGTAGACCAAAGGTGAGGGTCATTTTGTAATGAATAAGCAAATCTACTTGAATTTTAGTGGAGCTATATTGTTGGAACAGGAGTTAAAAAATAAAATAACATTTATAGATGGCATTTTGGATTTAGACATTTCCATGCTCTAGTGATAAAAAGTATCTAAGAAATATTTTCATTTTTTTTGGGTGCATTTATATGAGTGCGTAGGGCAACCAATAGTGCCGAAAGCCAAGGTTTTGCATTCCTCAACATAAGAAGATCAATGACTGCCTTGAGTGGCCCCCTAGCTACAGCACCTTGATCATCAGTTGAGAGGCAAAGGCTCTTTATAAAGAATAAGTAGTATTACAATAATGATGATGCAAAGTAAAAACAAATAAAATTATATTATTAAAAATAATAATAAATTATAGTTTGATTTATAGTGGACTATGATATATTTTTTTGTGGTACCATTATGTTTCTTTTTTTGTTTCAAAATAATTGGGTTATTTGCAATTGAAGCTGACTCAAACGCAACATAATTACAACTTTCCAAGAAAAGGAAAATCAAATGAAGTTATTGATTATGCAGTGGTAATTATGAGCACAACGCAGTTGAGGTTACCAGTAATCAGAACAAGAACATGATCCTTCCTTGAATCGTCGTTATTTCCAAAAACTCTCCCAATCCCTGCTTCCCATCTCCCATTGTGATGGTGCCTGCATATAATCCCCCAACATCTTTAGTATAATTTGCTTCCAATACAACTGATATATGAAAAATGTTTAGCGAAATATATGGGGAAAAGGTGAATACCTTGCTATTCCCCTGTACTTAGACACACCCCTTGAGAATCAAATTTACTCTTTCTGTTGATAAAGAAAAAACTAGTGATGTTAAAGGAGATCAGTCATGGAGGAAGTATTAGATGTTGATTATTTGAGCCTTACTTTCTTAAGGCTAAGTACTCTTCTTTTGTCACACACTGCATTATCTCAATCTCTTTTTCATAATATGAAACCTGCAGAAGAATTCAAGAGTATAAGACCAGAGATTTTGGTGTCATGAAACTTTCAATATGCATGTTAATTCATAAAGTTCAGTTTTGGGGGAGAGAACTGATAATCATACCGGGTAATTGGTGAAAGTTGATGTCCCAAACAGTGCAGCTAATCCTTATTCTCTGCTGCGCGGATTCCTCTTCATCATAGGCTTCACCGCTCCAGAAAGTTTCGAAAAATATTTTACTTCTCTTTGTTACAATTACTGAAATGAGCAGAAAACCTCAAGGTTGTTGCAGTTAGCAGATAGAAGTACTAACCAAGGTAAACTGTTGAGTCCCAGAAATTGATTCCAAAGCACAATCGGATGGAAGTAAAAAAGAAAAACTTCTGGTGTAAGCATTCCAACAAGAAGATGGTGTCTTGTATCCACTAGAAAAGAGCTTCTTCTTTTTACCCAAGCCTCCTACCCTTATTCTTCATGAGGAGGTATAATATCCTGACCATGTGATTTAATCTGATTAGTTGATTTGGTTGATTTTATGTGGAATATGAAATTTATGTGGCTTTTTTTTTCCCTTTAGTTTTATTGTATTTTTTTATTTTTATTCAGATTGACTATGTCGAGTTTGAGAGGCATGCTGCTAGAGGCTCAACTATGCATTACTTTGATCTTCTTATAGAATAAAGATTCGAGGCGAAGAACATCTCTTCCGGAATATTCAGAGGAATGAATACCAAAATCTTTTTGACTTTATCAGGCTATCTCTCTCTCTCTCTCTCTCTCTCTCTCTCTATTTTTTTCATTTTTTTCGTAGGGATAAGAATTTTTTGGGATCTTTATTCAGTCTCTTTTCCATTTGCTTCCATTCAGTGGGAAAGGCTTGAAAATTTTGAATCCTGGAGCTGCCCAGACCGCAGATGGTGTTGTTGCTGTTCTTCAGAATGATGATGACGATGATGTTGATCCACATCTTGGGCGGATTAAGAATGAAGCTAGTGGAGACGAGAGTGATGAAGAGGTGACCCCTCTCTTTTACTTAACATGTGAAGAATTCTTCCTTTTTTATTTTTTATTTTTTAATTTTTTTTTTCACATGTCCTCCTGGTCCATGTATGCATGGATGTTTTTAATATGGCAAATTTCTGCAGGATTCAGATTTTGTCGCTGATAAGGATGATGGAGGTGAGGCTCTCCTACTGATGATTCTGGGGAAGAGGATTCTGATGTTAATGAAAGTGGAGCGAGAAAGAGAGGTAAGCCATTTCATTTCCATCCTTACAGAGCTCTATCTTTTAAGAATATCTATGTTAAGCTTACGGGCACATTTTACTCAAATTAATCAAACTCAGATGCCTTCCAAAAGGAATCAAGAAAGGCGCATAGCTCTAAGGCATCTTCATCTAGAAGAAAGCCCAAGATGGAGATGAAGATGGTTCAAAAGAGAAAGAGAAAGAGCAGAAGAAGAAAAAGGATCCAAATGCGCCAAAGAGGGCTATGTCTAGTTTCATGTACTTTTCACAAACTGAAAGGGAGGTGCGTTTCTTGATGTTCTTGGAGTTTGCTCGTCCGGAAGAAGCCAGATGGGTCATTGATTCTGGAAGAAGATGGTTCATGGGGGTATCTCTTAAAACTAGAATGGTGGAGCCCTGACTTGGGTTGTGCGAAGTGTCCTTTTATTTAATTTTTTTTTCTTTTTCCTTTTTTGTTCAAGCCGCGCAATCTTATAATTTGTTTTCCCTCTGATTTTATTTTCAATTTGCTTGCGATCTGTTTGGCACATCAGAAATTGAAATCCCGAAGGTTTCTCCGTCAGTTTCGAGAAGAGATGAGCGTTGCTGGTCTGCCGAAGAACGAGGCCAACGTGCTGTGTGGACACGAAGGCGCTGTCCTGACCGCGCGTTTTAACGGCGACGGAAACTATTGCCTGAGCTGTGGCAAAGACCGCACCATCCGCCTCTGGAACCCTCACAGCGAATCATCAGACACCACAAATCATACGGCCGCAAGGTTCGTGATGTTCACGTCACTCCATAAGTAACACACTCCTCCTTATCTCTTTCTATTAGGTTACGATTTCACCGAGATGAAGATTTGATTGAGAATTTTAAGCAAATTTCCAGATTTTGTTGCTGGTATTAATGATCATACCTAGGTTCGTAGATATTTATAGTGATTTGTAGTTGAATATTTACAACAATTGAGCCGCCAAAGGATTGCGTCTTATGTACAGATTTAGCTACTTTAGTGTTTTTGAAGTTGTGAAACCTTTTGTTTCTTGCTGAGTCATGATCATTGGATTCTTGTTTTCGAATAGAGGTTTTGTCGAATGGATTATTAAAGTTAAATGGCTAGATCTTAGTGTAAGCAGGAAAGTGTAATATCTGTTTAGGAGGAAAAATTTCCAATGGTAAGGTAGTACCTGGTATCTTAGACTACTTTCCTTGTGCTTTTATCAGGGGAGATTGGATCCAAAGGTGTCATAATGAAGAGGATCCTATTCATTTCCAAGGGATTCAGAGTTCAGTTGACAGTGCTTTTAAAAAAAAACCACTTCTAGTATTAATGGTGCTTTTGAAAAAATTATGTATTCACAAAATTTGGAGAAGCACTTGTAGGAGATTCTCCCTAAAAATTTTCTATTAGCACTTCAAATAAAATACTCCTTTAAAAAAAAAAAAAAAAAAAAAAAAAAAAAAAAAAAAAAAAATTTTTTTATAAAAAAAAAAAAAAAAAAAAAAAAAAAAAAAAAAAAAAATTTAATAATCTTCAAAAGATTTTCCAGATTGCCTTGAGGTGTTTCTTGCTTGAAGTATTTGGCAAGTCTCATTTGTCAAGCTCCCTTGTATATTTAAAGATTTCTCGAGACCTTACTGTTTTAGTTCGTAAGTAGTTATATGGCTTGATAATTCACAATAAAGGAATGGACCTTATGTTGGATATAATATCCATCTAGCGTTACCTTCTGTTGCATGTGTGCATAAGTATGTATGCATATCCTAATGTTAACCGAAAGTCTTGTGAGTGTCGTTATCTTTTAATCGTATATAGTTTGTGGTAGTGTAGGGGTATAGGATGTAACTTTAAAGAATAAAGGACAAGTTTGGTTTCAAAGGTTATAGGGTTTATTTGTGATTTATATATGATGGGATAAAGGTTTAGAATGGAAGGATTTTAGGTTTGGAAGATTAGGGTTCGATTTGATGCAAAACAACCTTGTTTTAAGCTAGTTTGCACTTTTCGGGTTTTTCTAAGGTAGGCTAGGGCTATGTACGAATTTGGGGTTTCTCTAAGGTTAGAGATGATGGTTTGTATGGTTTCTAGGGTGAAACATGTTTTTGGAAAGGTCTTAGAGGTATGAAACAATATTTGGAAAGTTTTGGGTTAAGGTTGAAAATTTGGTTATGGAAAGTTAAAAAGAGAAGATGATGAGATGGTGAGTTCCTCTGAGAAGGATAGGTGTTGCTTTACCTCAGGATTTACCAAGAGATAAGAAGCCACGAACTCGCCACTCAGGAGATCCTTGAAGAGATGAGAACAAGATATATCTTGCCTTCAAGGAATCCCACAGGATAAGCAATGAACTTGCCATGAGAATCTACTAAAGAATGAACGAGAAAACTCTTAAAAGAGAAATCTGAAAATATTATTAAACTTGAACTGATTGATAATGAAAGACTACATTAAGGGGGTATATATAGGCCCCATACGTTCTAAATCAAATAAAGCAACTCCTACTTTGACTTGGAAAACAAGACTTTCTAATTTAAATAAAGCAACTCTTATTTTGACTAGGAAAACATATCTTTCTAATTTAAATAAAGCAACTCCTAAAAAGAAATAACAACTCCTACTAGGAAAACAAACTTTCTAAATTAAATAAAGCAAATACTACTTTGACTTGGAGACCAAATCTTTCTAAAATAAAACAACTTCAAATCAAAATAGTAACAAGATTCAAATACTTGGATTTAGAAACATATTTGGTGTCTCCAAGGTTTCATAGCCTTCCGAATCTGAATTTTTCATAATTAAGATCGAATTCCCAATATATGTTATAGAAGCTCTTGCATCAATGTTGAGCAAAAACTTGTATTTTGTTATTTGTAAGTAGTAACCTTAGATTCATGTTGAACATTTTGGCCGAATTGCTCCCTTCAATTTGCGTGGCATTTATGATCACTTAAAAGCTTCGTATTTTGTTATTTGTAGTAGTAACCTTAGAGTTATGTTGAGCATTTTGGCGAGTTGCACCCCCTTAATTTGCGTAGCGTTTATGTTGAATAAGGCTTCGTATTTTGTTATTTGTTAGTAGTAACCTTAGAGTCATGTTGAACATTTGGCGGAGTTGCGCCCTTCAATTTGTGCGGGAATAAAGTGAGAGGACAGGTAAGTTTGATTATTGGTCATATCACCTTGTCCTAAGATCTGAAAATTGAAATTTGACACTTAGAATTCACTGCACCTGACAGTTTATGCTGCAGTCTATTGAACATTGTTTAACCCTATTTGCAAGCATTGATGTGTGTTTGTTTTGCAGGGACAACTCGAAGCTCTGTTCTTGTGGTGGTGACCAACAAGTATTTTACTGGGATGTAACAACTGGCCGTGTAATCAGAAAATTTCGAGGTCATGATAGTGAGGTATGCATATTTGCATTTACTAAGGATTTTCCCATCGCTCTGTTTTTTTTAAATAGTTCTTTTTGCATTGGTGTTTGTGGAAATTTATGAAGATAGTTGTTTTCGGCTCCATCATTTGGTTCAATTTTTGTGTACAAGGATCCTCTACCATTTTTAAACACTTTTTCTAACATTTTGCCACCGTGTTCTTTTCAGGTGAATGCTGTAAAATTTATTGAATATGTCTGTGGTAGTATCCAGCAGGCTATGATACGTTCTCTGCGTGCTTGGGACTGTAGATCTCATAGTACTGAGCCTATTCAGAGTAACTTTATGTTTTTAATAAATTTTTGGCAAAACTATTTTTAATCAGCCATGATCTTCCTAACAATTCTTTAAAAAATTGCTTAATAATGCAGATCATTGACACATTTTCAGACAGTGTAATGTCTGTTTTGTAACTCAAGGTAAATTCTAGCAGGAACCATAGATGGAACTGTTCGGACATTTGACATACGTATTGGTAGGTAAGTTGTGTTGTAGTGACAGAATCACAAAGCTCAATCTCTGTCTTGCATTTGGAGATTTTTTGGTGTTTCGAAGAGACTCTTCATTAGAGGTGCTTTATACTTCTGCAAATGGACTGAAACACTTTCTCATATAACGATTTCTTTTTCTATGCAAATAGAGAACTTTCTGATGACTTGGGGCAACCTGTCCATGTATCTCCATGTGTCAGATGATGCCAACTGCATATTAGCCAGTTGCCTCGATTCCCACCTCTCGTAACCCCTGGATAGGTAATTTTTACACTTTCATCCATACTTACTGTATACATGTTATATTGTGCTTTGCTGGCCATTTTACTTACCCAATCTCAGTCTACTGGGAACTACTGCAGGAGCTATAAAGGTCACACTAGCAAGGTTAGCGTTCTGATTCTTTGTAATGGTGCCTTTGTTATTTAATTTTCTCAATGAAAATATGATATCTCATTGTAATACTTAGGCTCCGTTTGGAACTTATGAAATCTGAAAAAGGAAAGAAAATAGAGGAAAAGTCGAATAGAAAAACTTTTGGAGAAAATATAAAATGTTTAAACTTAATAAATTAATGGTCTATGTTTTTATTCAAACTTATTTTATTTGTTTCTCATTTATATAAAGACTAAGTCAAAAATATGTAAAATTTTTGATTATATTTGATTTTCTTTATACTTCCCATCATGGAGACCAAATTTGAAAATGTTTCCTTACTTATTGTTTTCCTTTCCCTAGTACTTTCGGGTTCAAATGGAAGTCTTAAAGTAATGGTTCAATTCATTCTTGCCCTTTTATTTATGCCACTAACCTGCCTTTGTCTTTGAAACCATTTCAATCTAAACACAATGAAAGTTCAAATTAAATTTAAATTATTTAGCGATCTTCTTATCGATCTTACAAATGATTCTTTGCCTTCACAGTACCGATGCCCATGTAACTAGCGGGTCCGAGGATGGGTTCATCTTCTTCTGGGATCTGGTTGATTCATCCGTAGTGTCAAGCTTCAAAGCTTATGCCTCAGTGGTAAAATATTCTTGTTTGAAAACTGCAATATCTAGTTTCATGACACATCTTTTATACACTGATTCATATTTATCATCAGGTCGAGCTACTCACGTTTCTTAAGCACTAGGCATGTATGTGTTTAATGAACTAGCTACTCTGACATAAAACAATGTAGATCCCTAGTAATCAACTTCCTTTTTTTTTGTGAATGTTTTGCTGCTTTTGTATCCTTTGGCTGTGTCTTAAGCTTTGATATTTGGATTCCTTTCGGCTCCATTTGGAACCTGAAAAGTACTAGGGATAGGAAAAATGATCAGGAATGATTTTCATGTTTGGAAGTTGACTGTGGAAAATTGATGTCGATTAACATCCTAGCCGAGGGTGGGGATTTTGGAGTTGCGGTTGGTGGGGAGATTTGCTCCCTTAGGTCGCGGAGGTTTTCCCATCAAGGCACAAGAATAAAGAAGTTTGTAAAGAAACAGGGGAAGAAGATGGGTGGAAGCTACGCCTTGGGAACGCTTGAGAGCGGGATTAGGAGTAAGCAATCATGAAAGCAAAAAGGCGCCCTGTAGGTGGAATGAAAAGACCTCCTGCTGCAAAAAGATTGAGACCCCTCGAAGTGGAGGCCTCTTTTAACGGCAGGAGTTCAGAAGAAATTTGGGCATGTAATTTGGAGAAGCAACCCAAGTCTTAAGCCCATGGTCAGTTTCTAGGAAAGATTTAAATATCTCCAGAGGCACTTTAAATGGTTGGGGCCTAAGCCCTTTGGTCCCTATCCACGGGTTGAAGCTTGAATCTGTGTATGGGACTAGGATACAGCGGGAAATAATACGGCCCGAGGCCTCGATATGTTCTCAGGGCACGGCTTTGCAAGAAGACACAATGCTAGTTCTATGAGCTTGTTAAGATGTAACTTAGCTCTTTTTACTCTTCATCTTACACTTCAGAAAAATTGCAACTTGGTCTCTAAGTTAGAGGCGAAAGCGAGAATGGTGCGTTCGAGGGAGGGAGCTATTGAGATATCGAAATCTCGAAAGTCGACCAAGGCCTGGCCAGAGGAATCCTCTAGAGCAGAGATCCCTCCCTGTAGCAAATTTGATGACGAAGGTGGGGCTACTACAAGTTGGGAGAAAGAAAACCTGAAAGACTCAAAGAGGTACGTTACTGTAGTCTCACCATCTCCCTCTTCTTTTTAGGGCCAACCTCTTTCCCTAAAAGGGTTTTTTGACCGAGGATGTTAAGTGGGGATTGGTAGTGTCATGTAAGGGTAGGAGTGTTGAGGAGGAAGACCCTTCACTAGGCGATTTTGAAAGAAATGATGTTAGCAATCCAAATGCTTTTGACCTAAATGTAGAGATGGGGTTAGAGGAAGTTCATACTTCCTTAGCGAGAGGAGATGAGGAGGAGGATCAAGAAGTGGGTTCTTAAGAGGATAGTTGTCTTCAAATTTTCAACAATTTCTTGGGATTTTTGGTGAAAGGCCGTGAAGAGGAGATTTTTAACTTGATGAATAGTATATGTGAAAGGAGAAATAATTAAAAAGGCAAAGGGGCTCATGTTCCAACAAAATTTGATAGGGAACTCAAAAAGTTGCAATGGAATGTGAAAGAAAAAAAAGGCTGGAAATTCCAGCCAAAGGGGCAAGGGGCTTTATGTTGGTTGGTAATGAAGATAAAAATTATGTCTGGGAATGTCAGCGGAGCAAAGGATTCTACTAAAAGAAAATTAGTGAAGGTTTTCTAAACAGAAAGTGGATGTAAAACGATCTTCGGAGACAAAATGGAAATATTGTTCAAGAAGGCTGATTCGAAGCTTAGTTCCTAGTAGGTTCATGGATTGGGTTGTTTCCTGCTCTGAGGCTGCCTCGTGTGGGATTGTGATTATGTGGGACACTAGAGTGGTCCAGTAGTTAGGCATGAGAAAGCAGCCATACCCAAGGATAAAAATATCGGTTTTGACGGATATATTTGTACTTGGATTCTGAATATATTATATCGGTGGATATTTTATATAAATATCCATAAAACACAAATTATATAAAATTCATGAAAATGCTTTGAAAAAGTTTAAATTTTTTTTATTTTCTCAAAAACCATTTAAAAAATTTATCTGATGATACTTATCTTTTAAAAAATTATCACGAAATTAATTATAATCTTAAAACTTAATTATATATTATTAGAAATTAGCCATTAAAAATACATTATTATTATAATTACATTTTATTTAAAAAAAAATTAGATAATGTTATCTTTTAAAAAATTATAACAATAAAAATAATTGTGACATATTCAAAAAAATTAAAATATCCATTAAAAAATAATTATTGTTGTGTGTGTTATTATTATTATTACATTTTATTATCGTTAATTTATAATTAAAAATATATTAATATTTAATATTTTATCTTTATCAATTAATAGTAATTTATAAAATATTATAGATTTATTAATTATTTATTTTTTGAAAATTTTAAATGATGAATGTCAATAAAATAAAAACCATGTGCTAGTTATTCTTGAAAAATAAGATTAATGTAATAAAAAGTGAAAGATTATTTATTTCTAATATATGTATTTTCATGTCTTAAATAACAAAAGGTAGAAATGACTTGGTGGATAGCATCTTTCCCATTCGAGTTTTGTACCGGGTTGAATCCTCCGGCAACATGATAGTGACCAAGGTTGACCTATAAAATAGTCAATATTTTCATAAAATCAACGAAAATATCGGAAAAATCCAATATATCACAAATATTTCCGATAAATTTATGATAAAATCTCAATAAATCCATCACTTGACTATCGATTTTGAATATTGTGGTGGTCATCGATAGCAGATATATCCAGAGCATTCGAACCCTAGTCATAACTTGTCATGTAGATTCAAAAATTGTGGGGATGATTTTTTTCTAGGTGTACACTGGAATCTATGGGCCTATATAAAGGGACCTTAGGGAAGATCTTTGGGAGGATCTTAGGGCTATCGAGGGAGAGGTGTGGGGCGGCTGCTAGTGCTTAGGGGTGATTTCAATGTTTGCTTGAAGGTTTCAAAGGAAAGAAATAGGGAAGGAAGATGGACGGAGGGGGGTGGAGGGAGGTGGTATTAGAGATTCCTTAGGATTATCGAAGACTAGAATTAAAGTTTGACCCTTAATGGAGGGTACATTATACGGGTTGCGAAGGCAGGAAATCAAGAATGGCGATTTGATGAGGTCTTTGGTTTTGGATAATTGGGAGAAGATCTGTTTTGGGAATGTCACTTTCGTTATCTTGCGAAACCACTTTCAGAATCCACTCACATTTTGTTTTTTTTTTTTTTGGGGGGGAACTTTAACTTTTGTTTTGAAAACATATGGCTCAAGGTAGAAGGCTTTAAAGATTGTATTACTAAGTGGTGGGAGAGTTTTGTTTTCAAAGGCACTAGTAGCTTTGTGTTGGTGGAAAAGTTGAAAGCCCTCAAGCATAAGCTAAAGAGTTGGAACAAGGAAGTCTTTGGGAGGGTAGAAGACAGAAAGAAGACAGCTTTGCAGAATTTCTCACATTGGAATGCTCTAGGAGACCAAAGATCCCTAACCCAGCTTGAATTAGAAAGAAAAGCCGATGAAGTTGAGGAGTTCAAGAAATGGGCCTTGTTAGAGGAGATCATGTGGAGACAGAAATCTAGAGAAGTGTGGGTAAAGGAAGGTGATAGAAACACTAGATTTTTCCACACAACATAGCGGCATATAGAAACACAATAATGATGTTAGTCTAAAAATCAACGGGCTGCGTAAACGAAGGTCAAGACTTGCAAGAAGGCGTTGTCAATGCTTTCTAAGTCTTGCTCATCGACCTTGAGGATTGGAGAGCAAATTTAGAGGATCTAGACTTTACAAAATCAGATGAGATGGAAGCTATGAGCTTGGAACTGCCTTTCACTGAAGAGGAAGTCAAGGCAGCGCTTTGTGAGTTGAATGGCGGGAAAGCACTAGGTTCATATGGATTTACTGTTGCTTTTTGGCAGTTCAATTGGAATACAGTAAAGAGCGAAGTCATGGCAGTCTTCAAGGATTTTTTTGACATGGGCAAAAGTTTGTAAAAAGCTTGAACTCTACTTTCATAGTTATGATTCCAAAAAAGGAAGGAGCGGAAGACCTAAAGGATTTTAGACCCACCGGCAATTGCGTGCTTTGCTCTAAGTTGATCGCGAAAGTGTTAGCAAATAGATTGAAGAAGGTGACCGGTTGGTAAATAAAGCCCGAAAATTCTTTTGGAAAACGAGACAAATCTTGGATGCTTCTTTAATAGATAATGATGAAATTGACTCTATGGTAAAAGGGAAGAAATGGGTATCTTTTGCAAACTGGAGACATAAAAAAGGCCTATGATGAGATAAGCGAAAGTTCCTTATTTGATCCTAAGGAGATATAGGGTGTGTGGGTGCAAATGGATTGATTGGATAAAATGATCAGTATATCGTTGCCTCTCTCTAAATTAACTTATAAATAAGCGACGACAAGCTTCTTTAGCGACATGGTGGTTTTAAAAAAAATTGGTCCCTATCCCCTTATTTATTTGTCTGATTATGGAAGTCTTCTCCGCTTCTAATTGAGAGCAATACATTTGTCTTTGGTAGTTTCTCTATAGTTTGCACTACAAAGGGAAAGAATGGTGAAGCAATGACTTTATCCACCTTTGTTTACGGCGACACCTTAGGCTTTTGCAATGATTATGAGGACGAATGGTTTCTCTTTGAGATGGATCTCTGCGTATTTTGAAGCTCTCTGCGGGCTTAAAAGTTAATCTAGATAAGAATGCTATCCTCCTAGTGGGTGATGTGGAGAACATTGAGAAAAACTTGTATGTTGTAAAGCTGGAACACTACCCTCAACTTACCTAGGTCTTCCGTTGGGCACTCGGCAAAATTCGATGAGGATGTGGGAAGGGATAGAAGAAAGATTTAGAAGGAGACTCATCGCTTGGAAGAGACAGTACATCTCTAAAGGAGGAAGGCTCACACTTATCAGGAGCACCCCATCCGAGCTTGTCAAATCTACCTCTCTACACTATTTGGCTTCTAAGGGTGTTAAATTTTGAGGTTGGAGAAAATTGAAGGGATTTCCTATGGGGTTAGGGAGAGTTGGCTACGAAACCATGAAAATTCCCTTGATAAGCTAGGCTTGTTAATCGAGGCAAAGGGTAAGGTGGTTTAGGCATTGGGAACCATAACTTTTCAAATAGGGCCCTATTGGGACAATGAGTTTGGAGGTTCGTTGGGGAGGAGAGTTCGACTTGGAAAGTCTGCATCAGTACAAAGTATGGTATAGGCGGGGCTGGCCTGCTTGTCCTGGAGGGAAGTTGTGGTTTTAGCCCTTTGGAAGCTATTTCTAAAGAAAGCAGGCTAGTTGAAGCAAAGTATGAATTTGGTCATGAGGATGGAAAAATGATAAGATTTTGGGAAAACTGACTAGTGTAAGGGTTTGCCTTTATGTGAAACCTTCCTGCTCTTTACAATCTTGGTTTAAAAGGGCTGTGTTAGTATGACATTTTGGTGTTTCGGGAGATCAGGGGCTTGGGATCCAAAGTTTGAAAAGGCCTTTCGGTGGCCAGGAGTTGGAAATGATCCATGCTTTTATAAGGCCAAATGTAGCAAGATTTATCATTCCTCGATTCTGGGGGATAAACTTATTTGGAAGGATAATGTCTATGATGTTCATGGTAAAAGACTATTTCAATTACGTGGAAGGTGCCCCTCTTGTCGACCCCCATCAAGAAACTCTTTAGACCCTCACGTCCCCTCAAAGATCAGATTTTTTTTTTTGCTTGGGAGGCTTGGTGGGGCAAAGTCCTTACTTCTTCATAGCTGAAGAAAAGAGGTTTCCTGTTAGCTAGCAAGTGCCATTTCTATGGGAAAAAAAAGAAGAGCTAGAACATATTCTGATCCACTCTCCCCCAATTTTGGGGGAGTGGAGTGATCTTCTTTCTACTTTTGGTGCAAGTTAGGTTATTCTTTTTTTGGTCAAAAGATCTCCTTCAAACTAGCTGCACTCTTATTACGAAAAAGCCAAATCTACGTAGACGGCCCTTTAATTCTCTTATGGACCATTTGAAAGAAAGAAATAGAATTGTCTTTGAAGATGCGCTTTCTCCAACCCTTTGACTAAAACACTCAATTATCCGCTCGATTTACTTGTGGGCTGGCTGTATTCCAAATGCGGATATATCTTTCGTTATGCTGCTTTTGTTCAATTTCTATGGCTATGCTTAGGAGCTAACTGTTGTTTTGTCAGTTGGTCTGTCTTTTCTAGCTCTTCTCTTTCCTTTGGCCTCTTGGGTCTCTTTTGTATACTCCATGTATACATTTTTTCTTCAATAATGCTTCTCTTTACCTAAAAAAAAAATTTAATAGCAGCCATAAGGTTTTGAGCACAAGCTATGTACATTCATCACCATCTAGGTAATAAAAAAAGAAAAAGGAAAATGTAATAAGATCACGTATGTGATGTATATAATATGATCAAAACTACAGTGAGAAAACCCCAATTCATATATATATGCTTGAGATTTATTCATTCAGTTTGAAGAATCTGCAAAATCAAAATGAATTTAATTCTAGCTGGATCGTACACCTCTATTCGGTGCCATCTGAATCAAACACTGAGAGAGTGACTTGGTTGTTTCGATCTTCAACATCTTCTTTGCAGAATTTGCATTTGAAGTTAAAGTAGGAGGGAGAACTCTGAAGAGCAAGGATGATGATGATCAGGAGGTTGCACACCCTCAAAACTTCTTTTCAGGATTTAGGACATTTCCAAGTCCAGGCATGGCTGCTGGGTTTGGGTTTGGGGCCTTGAGCCATCAGGGTTCTGCTCCTTCCTAGGGATCAGAGGTGTCCGCGTCCAACCCAGCAGCCTGTGGATCTGTTTGTGGTGGTGGTGGCTTACCATTACCATGATACTCAAAGTCTGAGGGGCTTCACTTCAAGCCTTCTAGCTAAGATTAGTAGGAGTAGGCACCTGTTATCTGGTTAATTTTGCTTGCTTTGAATCTATCTGGTTTTTGTGTGTTTTCAATCCTCATAGGGGTTTATGTTATTGGGCACTGTTTGTGGAGAAATGGTAACTGCTGTTGTTTTGTGTTTTATGCCATAACTCGTCTTCTTGAGAAAAAAAGTCCATGTTTGTTCTTTTTGTTTCTTGGTTGAACAATAGTTTGTTACATTAGGAGATTCCTCACCTAACATCTGAGCCCTCACTTGGTGTATTGGTAGGTGGCGTGCATGATAGAAAAATGGGGGTTGGGGATTAAGGAATCTATAAACTCTATATACTTGAGAAGCGAGATTATTCAAATTTATTCCTTGTTTTTAATCAATTCTTAGGTATGTAATTGATTGTTTGTTTGTTTAATTTGAGATAAAACATTTGGAATAAAAAAAAAAAGTGCGAGAGGGCGAAGTGTTTGTAATTGAAAGAAACGAGAGATTCTCAAAAACACTAAATCCTAGAGTGCATTTTCTGATCCCCTTTGTGGATGAGATTGCATTTGTGCATTCGCTTGGGGAAACAATAGTTAAAATTCATCGGCAACACAATGTTACAAATGGCGGCATCCTGAGTGGTATTGCACAATGATAGTGAAGTAAATTGTTTGGCGTAGTCCCCTATTGTGTAAATTTAATTATGAGATAATAAATCATCAGTTTCATGTAGATTTTTGATGCAAAGTTAGCATCACACTGGTCAAAGGACCCTTTCGAGAATATTACTGAGCTGACCTGTGCAATGTTGCATGACGTGATCAAGCAGCTTACTAGCAAAATGTATAAAGAACAAACTAACTAACCTTGGTGACAATATGATGATTATCATAAATGACAAAATGAAAAATGGGGCCCTCAAATGCGTTTATTTTCATATGAGTAAGTAATCGTTTATTTAAACATTTTTACATAATTTCACTGTAGAAAAATTCTTATGTGTTATTGCCCTCTTTCTTTCAGGTACGAGGAGACTGAATTTTCCCTTAGGAGTGCACACAGTCGCGAGAAGCAGTGCAGGTGAATTTTTAATACATTAAAGTTAGAAAAAACTAAGAAGTAGCTGATTTTCTTCTTTTTTAGGGGATGGTTGGCTAGGCTAGGCATCAAGGAACTCTGTAGACAATAGTGCAAATGGTGCATAGCTGATGAGATAATGAGAGAGCTAAGAAGATGGATTTATGTAGATTCAAAATCTTTTGAGATATTAGTAGAGGGGAGAAGGAAGATCTTTAAGGGGTTCATCAACGAGAGAAAGAAAGAGTGTTGTGTCGTAGATTAGTTTGGAGAAGGATGATGGGCCTTGAATCTGAGAATAACCTATGTGAGGAGGAAAAGGGAGAAAGAAATGACCCGGGTGACATTAAGTACAACCCGGGTGATATTAGTTGATGTTTGAGTTGGTTGTTGGGGGCGATTTATATGGCCTTTTGAGTGTTTTCCTTGTGTCTCATGGTGTTTTTTGTGGCTTTCTAGAAGAAGTTTGTTAGTTTGTCAGGAGGTGGTGAGGGGGGTTGTGAAATTTGGTGTGCGGATCGATTACTGCTTTGGGTTTGTCGGTGTAGGGAGGGAATCGTACAAATATGTAATTCCTTTTCATTGAAATGTGATTGGGTTTAGTGCTGGCGTAGAGGGCTTAAAGACCCATCAAAGGACTACGATATTTTCTAATGGGTATTGAAATGTCTGTTTGTAAGGAAGAAGGTACAACCTTGGAAGGAAAATGGAAGGTTGTACAAGCTGGAGAGTCTCAAAAACGATACGGGCAAATTTTTGTTGTGCTCGGTCACTGATAGGGAAGGAAAAAGACAAAAGTTATTCATTCCAAAAGGGAGGGACTTGATTGTAGCTAAGTAGGTGAGGTGGGATAAGGCGAGATAGAATGGAACACTATTATTGCTTACCAAGGTGTTTGCATGTTTGGAAGGATGATATGGTGTTGAGGGGCGAGCGGGAGTCACATCCGAGGGAAGATCTTTCGTTGAAGTGCGAAGGTAGAAAGAAGTCATTCATTAAAGCAGATTTGGCTAGATGCAGGAAAAAGATACGTCGAGAGTGATGGGTAGGTTGAAGTTTTTGTACGGTTGGGAGAAATTTGGAAGAATATCCACGTACCTGGAAGTGGCTTTGGCGTTGGAAGCCTGGCCCATACAACATGGAGATTGAAAGGGAGTCTCTTGGTGGCGTTATGATAGATTCTAATGCTCAGGTAAACAAATTCTCTTCAATGTATTCCCTTTTTCCAGTAACTTCAAAACAGAAAGAAAATTCAAGGTCTTTGAGCACCCTATCTCAATTACAGGATCATCATCATCTCATTCATGCCCCCTCACTTACACCTCCTAAAAATATAACCTCCTCCCTCAGCGAATTGATACTCCTCGATTACAAAAAAGACCACACTTGACCCAAATAGTTCATACGACAAACAAGGTGCTATACACCTGAAAAACCAAAGCAATAGCTAATATCGCTTGGATGTTATTTCTAAAAATATACATGGGTTATTTTCATCCCTTTCTTCCTCCTTGCATATGTGACTTGTATTTTGGGCCTACCATTTTGCACCAACCTTGTCCTAAAGGTTACAATGAGGAAATTGAGTTTGGATCACCTCAAATGGTTCCCATGACTCCTCATAAGTGTGTAAATCTTGCCGGTGGATTAAAACTTCTAGGCTTGATCGGAAGCGTGGAAGGATGGTGCCTATAAAAGCGGGAGGTTGCACCGAATTGTTCCAAGGTCGGTAATGGATGAGGGAATGAGTAAGGAGAAATTGGTTGTGAATCCTGACTTTTAGTAGTGAAACATAATCTTTTGGATGGATACGAGGTTGTAGATGGAAAATGATTTAAAGTATTGAAATGGATTTTCCAGAATGCGGACTCATTCTGACCGTCATGCAGGAAGTTTAATGGTGGTAAATGCGTGACAGAGTAGCATAAAATTTCTTCCACGCTCCATTGAACATCATTTCGCTTAGAGTCAGCGTGCGCCTTCATCTTTTCTTAGGCTCGATGTAAATGGTGCATGAGTTCCTCCAGAATCTCATCTCGTTGTAGCAAGAGTGATTCAACCTCACGTTAAATTGTAGACCCTTATTCAAAGCGAATCATAGAGGCTTCGTGATCGTGAACAAGCAAATGGGGTTGTGCAGCTGACTATGTGAAAGGAGGTGTTATAGTTGTACTCAGCCCATGGTAACCAATTTGACCAATGTAAAGGCTTGTCGACCGAAAAACATCAAAGAAATGTCTCAACATAGTGATTAACGACTTCGGTATGACCATTGAAGCAGATGATGTGTGAGCTACGTCTTCGGTCGATCCCGATAGAGCCACTTAAATTTGAAAGGGTGGGATAAAGATAGAAACGTTACGAAACCAAATAGTATCTCAACCCCTTGAAGCGGTAATCCTTTAATGAGTCCGCCAAAACATGCGTCCCGAATCGATGAGGAATAGTCAGCGGTTGTAATATCTTGGAAGGGGAGGTGAAATCATACTTGTGTCACTAGCATATACAAATTTTGGGCGCCTTCTAAATTCCTTTCAGTAAATTCAGCTAACGATCGATTGTAGAGTGCGCTGGCACTGATAGGGTTGCAAACTCTCGGAGGAGTGTGGGATAATAGGGAAGTTGGGAAGAACCACGTCCTTGCCTGCTTGAGGTAGTTCGGTCACGGTGAAGTGTCGACGGTTGGATAAGTGGCAATGACGAGTTAGGATGTTTGCAGTATGGATCGCCGACAACTGCTCCTCGATTCCTTAACATCCGGCACAAAGAGTGAGGTAGTTCTTGAGATCATCTAGAGCAAGAACTCTCGAGGAAGTGTGTCGCGGAGTTATATTTTCCTTCCTAGGTTCATGCTTGAATGTCAAAATTATAACGGCTGACTTGGCAACATGGATGCTCTCCTCCTCTATCCTTTGTTCTAGCAGATACTTGAGACTTATTGTCGGTCTGAATTATAAATTTAACCTTTAACAAGTAAAGTGCCAGCTGCTTTCTCGTAATACATTGATTTAGCTTGAGTTCGGGACTAAGTTTATGGCACCACTTCCCCTTCACATGTTGCATTACCTTAAAAAAGTCTGGAGTCCTAGTATAGGTAGGGAGGTCATGGCATGCTTTAGTTGCTGAAAACTGTGTGGCCTCTTTATTACAAAGAAATGCATCCTTCAACTGTTGTGTTAGGGCGGTATCCGTATAGTTGGTAATAAAACAGCGATAGTACCTAGTGAGCCCGAGAAACCCCCTTAGAGCCCTTAAGGACTTGAGAATAGACCAATTCAACATTGCTTGCACCTTGTTGGGATCCGTAGATACACCATCCTCCTTACTGGTAATATGACCCAGTTTTCACATCCTGCATTAGAGGGGAATACACAGTTTTTTGTATTGGCAAATAACTGTTGTTCTTGGAATCTGGAACACTATCTGCAAGTGAGAGAGGTGATCTGTTTTATAAGTGCTATACACCAAGATATCATCAAAGAAAACTAATACAAAGTGATCCTTGAAAATGTCGTTCATGAGGGAATGAAAGGTGACAGGGGTGTTGGCAAGCTTGAATGGCATGATGAAGAACTCATAGTGCTTGTCGTGTGTTTGAAATGTTGCCTTTGGAACGTATAAAGCAGTTACCCCATGTAGTTCATCTAAGAGTTCCTCAATGACGGGGATCGGAAATTTATGAGCCATTGTTACCTTATTGAGTGCTCGATAATCTGTCATGACTTCCATATTTCTTCCTAACCAACAACACCATGTTGAAGTAGGGGCTCATGCTCGGTTGAATAATGCCTTCGCGGGCATTCTACTTTACCAATCTTTCAATCTCAATCTTTGAGGAGGTGGGTGGTGGTATACATGGAGCTGAAACGAAAAATTGATACGATCCTTGGTTCGCGAGAATAATAGAATGCTCCGGGTTGAGGGTGGAGGATGCCGTCGACATTTTGAAGATGTCTGGAAGATGTAGTAACTAGGGAAATCGGGGAGAGGATCAGATGAAGTGATGATTGATTCTTCTCTGTCCTCTATTGTAAGTGACTGGAATTGCAATATACTGCGCTACTCTTCCCGTTTCAGTGTGCGAGCCATGCTATTCAATGAGACCTGAGCCCGAGCCAATGTAGGGTCCCCTGAGCCTGAGACATTAGACACAACCAATTGAGTCCACGACACACCCATGATGCTCGTACCTCGTCCCCATTACCCATCTGTATCCCAAACTCCTAAGTCAGAGTGCATGGGAGATGGAGATCTGATACAATACTATTTGTAATGAAATTGTGGGAGGCCCCAGAATCTATGAGAACTGTGACTTCTTGAGATTGAATCCGACCGCGTAACTTTATGGAGTGTGGGGAGCAAAACCCTAACAAGGAACCAAGGATGAAACACATAACACGGTTGTCATCCGCCCTTCAACTAGATCCTCCTCGGGTGGACTTTGTTCCAAGATTTGGGGAATCTCTTTTGCTCATTCTTCATCATTACATGACCTGAAACACACACGTAGTCTTACATGCGGAGTGTGTCCCGACGAAGCGCTCTGATGTGAAAACAAAGTCTTTTATTATTAGTAGCGCATCTCCCTTTAGTAAGCTTTCAAAATGGAGTATATATATATTATTTGTGTTGAATATTAATGAATTAGTTATAAATTATATTATTTTAAATTATTAAACTAATAAACGATTACATGTGTCTAATCGTGTTACACGATTTCTAATTTTGTTGTATTTGAATTGGAATTTGCTTGCATCTCCCTTTTAATGGCTTTAAAATGGACATGGTGAATGAGGGGACATGGATGGGTGGGTGGGTGAAGATAGGGCTGGCAAAATTTAACACGACCTATGGACAAAACAGGAACTCGACATAATTTTTATGGGTTTGGGTTGAATATAATTATGTTTGGGTCAAATTCGTGTTGACCCGTTTAATTAACGGGTTATATTTGTGTCAATGCACATAATACGAACTTAGATTTACCATTTATATATATATATATATATGTTGAATATTAATGAATTAGTTATAAATTATATTATTTTAAATTATTAAACTAATAAATCGGTTAAACATGTCTAATCTTGTTCCATGATTTCTAATTTGGTTGTATTTGAATTTGGAAATCGCTTGCATCCCCCTTTCAATAAGCTTTCAAAATGGGGAGACATGTGGTGGAATGTGAGACGACATGGGTGGGTTAAGGGCTGTCAAAATTTGACACGATCCATGGACATGATAGGAACTCGACATAATTTTTATCGGTTTGGGTTGAGTATAATCATGTTTGGGTCAAATTCGTGTTGACCCGTTTAATTTGTGTCAATCCACATAACATGAACTTAGATTTACTCGTTATATATATTATGTGTTAAATATTAATGAATTAGTTATAATTTATATTATTTTAAATTATTAAATTAAGAAACGAGTTACACGTATGTTTAATTAATGACTACGTAATTACCTAATTGGATAATGTTTGAATTTAGTAATTCTGACATGTTTATTAATCGTGTCATGTTCGGATTGACGAATATTGTAAAAAACCTATTATTGATACGAGTCGTGAAGCGGTGTCATCTGGAAGTAAGAGGTATGGTGGGAGTGACGAATAGCAAGAGGGGTGCGGTCTAAGGGCCAGTTGTCGCCATAGTGGTTTACGATGCATGTTGTCCAACTAATGGGGCTTTGACCACCTCGAAAGAAACCCTTTTCAATACGAACAACAGTTTTAAAAAGCTAAAAATACCAAAATGTTCATTTACATAAAAAATTCTTTCCAAAGAATATCAAATATTCATTCGGCTCTTCAAACCGCTGCAGAATATTTTATCTTTCACTATGAATTTGCATATCATATGTTTTTCGAGAATGGAGGAACAACATTGGTTGGCAGCATGTTATTCTGTCAGTGTATGAAATCTTGCGCCATTCGTTTGAGAAAATAAGCTATGTATTAACCTTTTTATGCAATTTGTTTACATATGTGATATGTTGGTAGTTCTGAGACGATATCTTTGGCAGATTCTGATTAGCCAGGCGTTAGTTGTGTGAAGCTTTAAGAACCTGCGATCACGATCTCAAGGTCTTTCGGCTAGGCGAATAAGAGGATAGCGCGAAGAAGTCAGAACGTAGAAAAATTGACGTGGTAAAGTGTGATATAATGTTTAATGCTTCTTTATATTTATTTTGAATATTTTCTTGAATATATTTTCGATTTATTGGTAATTTGTTTTATTTATATTTTCTGCTGTGTAATAATTTTTATCTTTATTTTACTTCCTTTTCCTTTAAGCTAGTTTGCATTCATATTTTTTGAATATGTTTCGATTTAATGTAGTAATTACTTTATTTATATTTTTTGTTGTGTAATAATTTTCTATCTTATTTTTTGAAACAATGAGACCACACCTTCAAATTTTGGTTCAATTATTGACTTTAGTATGAATCACCAACAAATTTTGTTTCAATTGTTGATTTTAGCATGAATCATATAGACTACGAGAACTACAGGACGACATTGTTGGTTTCAATTTTTGTTTAATTGTCTTACAAGAACTACAGGGCCACAGCTTCAAATTTTGGTTCAATTGTTGATTTTAGTATGAATCATATAGACCATAAGAACTACAGGGCGGTATTGTTGGTTTCAATTTTTGTTTAATTGTTTTTTTGACTTCAATATACATATGCATGGATCTTATAATTTTTTATCCAAACCGTTAGCTCTCAGTTGGTTTATGGTTTTTTTAATGCTTCATTATATTTCTAGAAAAAAAAAGAAGAAAAAACCAATGAAAACTGTCATCATAACATATCATTGGATATATGATAAAGCTTATAATCCCACCACAATATCTCAAAAATTATAAAGTTAATAAATAAGAAACCAGAAGCAGAGTAACTTCCAAGAAAAGCATGACAAAAAAAAAAAAAGCTTCAAACCTAACAAAACAATAAATACTCAAACAAGCAATGTCAGTATTTGAGCACACATTGAATGGTTGGGTTCTAGATTAGATGGGTGTGGGTTTAGTACGTTTTAATAGTTATGATATGATCTATGCGACTAACTAAGAGGGGCATGCCTCAATCATACATAAGAAATATAATGACACAAAGGAAAGTTTTAAGACCAAAAACATGTCTTAAGTAGTGTTTGTTGAAGCAGTTGCATTCTTGTGGGATGCGTTTTCCATCATATTATAATTTGAACTTCTTTGCATTGTTGAATGTTGTTGGACATGCACCTTCATGCTTAAATGATTAATACAAATTACATGTCTTAGATTCTTTGTGTAGGGTCTACCTTAAATTATTTCAAATTTGCTTCACCATATGTTGATTTGATTAAGGATCGATTATAATTATTTGCATTATTTAAGATTCGGTTCGATGATTGATTTATATTTCCATTCTAGTTCAATTTATCCATATTTTTATGGCATGGGCCAGTTAAGGTATTTACATTATTCTGATTCAGTTCTGTTGATTAGTTTTATATTTTGCATTCTAGTACAATTGATCCATCCCTTTATGGCATGGACCAGTTAAATGTTTTACATTATTTCTGATTCAGTTCTGTTAATCAATTTTATACTTTCCATTCTAGTTCAATTTATCATTCCCTTTATGACATGGACTAGTAAAACGAATCTTTTTTTTTCTTTACATGGAAATTTTATAAAATATTAGCAATCTTCAATTATTTATTAATGTGATCATATTTTATATAATTGATATGCTCCTAAGGTCACATTTCACTATACCAATGCATGACCTTCAAAACTATGAGCTTGGTACATAGTCATTGTTTTTTGTCTTAAAACTTTTCTTTGTGGCATGATATTTCTTATGTATGTTTGAGGCATGCCCCTCTTAGTTAGTCGCATGGATCATATCATAACTATTAAAACGTACTAAACCCACACCCATCTAATCCAATTGACCATTCAATTTTGCTCAATGTTTTTGTTACTTATCTGAGTATTTATTGCTTTGTTAGGCTTGAAGCTTTTTATTTATTTTTGTAATGCTTTTCTTGGAAGTTAGCACAGCCCGGTTTCTTGTTGTCTTTATAATTTTTTAGGTTGTTATTTGGTGGGATTATTAGGCTTGGCATGTATATGGGGATCTGTTATGATGCTAGTTTCCATTAGTTTTTTGGAAATATATATTAGACCAGTAAAAAAGCTATAAACCAGCGAGAGCTAATGGTTTGGATAAAAAAAATGAGTAAGGTCAATCATATGTATATTAGTAGCAAATTAAATAAATATTGAAGCCCAAATAAATCTTTGCCCTGTAGTTCTTGTGGTCTATATGATTCATACTAAAGTCAACAATTGAACCAAAATTTGAAGGTGTGGCCCTGTAGTTTTTGTAAAACAATTAAACAAAAATTGAAACCAACAATGTCGTTCTGTAGTTATCGTGGTCTATATGATTCATGCTAAAGTCAACAATTGAAACAAAATTTGTTGGTGTGGCTCTGTAGTTCTTCTTGTCTATATGATTCATACTAAAGTCAACAATTGAACCAAAATTTAAAGGTGTGGCCTCATTATTTCAAAAAATAAGATAGAAAATTATTACACAACAAAAAATATAAATAAAGCAATTACCAATAAACTGAAAACATATTCAAAAAAATATGAATGTAAACTAGTTTTAAAGTGAGGGTGAAAGTAAAATAAGATAGAAAATTATTACACAGCAGAAAATATAAATAAAATAAATTACCAATAAATTGAAAATATATTCAAGAAAATATTCAAGAAAATAGTTATAAAGTAAGGGTGAAAGTGTTTGTTATTGTTGACCCTTACCATAGTCAATTTTTTTCTATGTCTGGACTTTTCAGGTTTATCCTCTTGTTTGTCTAGCTAAAAGGCCTTTGAGATCAGGATCGTAGGTTCTTAAAGCTTCACTAGACAACATGCCTTAGTTTTGAGCGCGGCTAGCATATCATGCCTTGGCAAATGATTAATTTTTATCACATATGTAAACAAAATTGTACAAAAAAGGTTAATACATATCTTTATTTTCCTCAAACGTAATGGTTAAGAAGATTTCATGTACATTGATTTGGCTGTTGTCTTCAGTTAGATCTGACTGTTCACCTCCATTCACTAAAAAACACATGAGCATATACTCATTAGTGAAATATAGAGCAAAAAATTGTTCTGTAAAGCATTTTTGAAGACACGGATGAATATTTGATATTCTTTGGAAAGAAAGAAATTTTATGTAAATGAACATTTTGGTATTTTAGCTTTAAGCGTTTGTTACATTATTGAAAAGGGTTTCTTTCGGCGGGAGTGGATTAAAGCCCAATTGGACAAACGACATGCATCGTAAACCAATAGCTAGCGACAAGCGGCCCACTGGAGCCACACCCCTCTTGCTATTCGTCCCACTCCCCACTATACTCCTTTCTGCAAGGGGTGACAGTTGTGTTAAATGAATCGTATCAATAATAGGTTTTTTACAATATTCGCCAATCCGAACATGACACGATTAATAAACAGGTCATAATTACTAAATTCAAACATTATCCAATTAGTAATTATGTAACACAGTCAACATAAGGTATAACATAGTTTCTTAATTTAATAATTTAAAATAATATAAATTATAACAATTCATTAATATTTAACATATAATATATATAACAGGTAAATCTAAGTTCATGTTATGTGGATTGACACGAATATAACTTTGTTTATTAAGCGGTCAACATGAGACTGACAAAACATACAGAGTTATATTGTTGAACCTGGAGTAAAAATTATGTGAGGTTCCTATCATGTCCATAGGTCGTGTCAAATTTTGCCAGCCCTTAACCTACCCATGTCCTCACGTGTACATGTCTCCCCATTTGAAAGCTTATTGAAGGGGATCAAGCGTTCAGATTATCGTCTAGCCGGAACAGATGTGACTTGAAAATCTAATTTTATAACATATGAGAATACATTAATTTGATTAAGAGACTCAGTTTTTCTGGATGTCATACCTTTGGACTGACAGCTGAGTTTAAAGTGAATAATCTCATGAAATCTGAATTTACCATTGTCCAATTAAAGCAGAATAGGAGATTGATTTCAGCGGCATGGGATCTGTGGTTTTTTTGTTGCATATGGGTGGCTAGAGAATCTGTGTAATAAGGAGAAGATCAGGATCAAATATGACTAAATTTTGGGGGCCCATGGTAACGAAATAACTTTTCTTGAGTGGATGAGTCTCTAAGTGAATCAGATGATGGACAAAGATTATGAATCTCATGGGCATGGGAGCGGTATGTAGCAGATGACTAGTTGCTAAATAAGATCTTGGCATTCTTTCCAGCAGTTTGGGAGGGCAGTCAGGAGGAAGGTGAGTTTTGAGTATACTTCTCTTTAGACTCAGAAAGTCAGGATCTTGTGGGACTCGAGTAGGTAAGACTCAAGTGTGATGGACATGCATAGATGGTGATGATTCATTAAGACTACAGAAGATAGGAGTTTCTCTAGCAGTTTGTGTTTAAGTGTTTCTGATGGCTTGCTGGTTGGTTAGCGTGAGTATTAGAAATTGAGTGTTTTGACGGGATGAACATTGCAATATTTTGAGGCAGATTTTGAAACAGGTTTTAAGGAATTTGTTTGACTATTAATTGTAATTTATACGATAAATTATGATTTGAGTATATTATTATGGCCCGAGATGACAATGGTTTCGGTTCCTGAAATAAACCGTCTTGATAAAGTGGATTTGCCCCACGAAAAGTCATTCTTTGGGATTTATTAAGCAGTCCCAGTTTGCGTGATTGGATAAAATTATGTGTTAATTACTTCTGAAATATTAGTGGATAAATGGCTTGAATTGTGTGTGGAATTTGTAGTTGTGTAAATTTGATGTGTTAACATGATGTGGCGATTTAATTTATGGTAATATATGCATGTAATATTATAGCATGAGTAGTTTAAATGGCATAATGCATTCCATGTGCCGGGAGTAGCGAGAAGTGGGGTGAGTCAAACAGCGTGAAAAGAAATGAAAAATGGAACATAGTTGCGAAGGAATTTCGATGGAAGATTTCGGAGGAATGGAGTTGGGAGATGGTGACAGTCACTTCGGATGAGGACCATGGCTGTTTGAGAGAAAAGTTCTCGACGGTCGACTCGGAGGGTAGTCGATATTTTCTTAGAAACTCATTAGTGTGTTTTCGAGAAACCAAAAAAACTTTTGTTTTGGCGGTATTTTCTCATGCGTAAACAGTGATGTGATGGAGTCGGTGAGGACTTGAGACATGGGATTGTGCGTAGACATTAGTAGGATCAAGTATTTTCTTGCCCGAGTGTGTATTTATATTGAATCATTGCATGTGCACTTAGGTGGAGAGTAACTTGGGCTGGGAGTAATTCGCTCTTGGAGTAATTCTTTCGCCACACAATAGAAGATATTATTTTTAGGTGAGGACGATCGGGAAGCGGCACTCATTGAAAGTAGTTTAAGAGGAAAAGAGAAAAGCAGGCTGTGGCTTTGATTGAATATTTATGTAAAACATGTATTAGTTATCAATTTAATATATGTTTGTATTAAAAGATATGTGTCAACTCTTGAACCATGTAGTAGTGGTTGAGATCTTTGATGGAAGTATGGCGTGCCCAGGCCAATGTGACCAATTTTACTCATGTGCGTGTCTTGTATTCCGAGAGCTGAGATTTTAAACGGGTTGACGGGTTCTAGCGACGAGCTTATTGGTTTGGCGTCACATTAGGAAATATGGAACGATTAAACTTTTATGGCAGTTTATTAGTTTAATAATTTAAAATAATATAATTTATAACTAGTTTCATTAATTAGTTATAAATATATATAACAAATATATAAAATCGTAAATCTAAGTTAGGTGTTATGTGTGATTGTCTGAAATATAATAAGTTTATTGATAAGCAATTCGCCCAGCAGGAATTTGGCTTTAAACATATTCAACCTAAACCTATAAAAATTATGTCGAGTTCCTGTTGTGTCTATAGGTCATGTTAAATTTTGCCCGCCCTATCTCCACCCACCCACCCATGTCCCCTCACATTCCACCACATGTCCATTTTGAAAGCTTATTAAAAGGGAGATGCAAGCAGATTCCAAATTCAAATACAACAAAATTAGAAATCGTGTAACACGATTAGACACGTGTAACCTGTTTATTAGTTTAATAATTTAAGATAATATAATTTATAACTAATTCATTAATATTCAACACAAATAATATATATATACTCCATTTTGAAAGCTTACTGAAAGGGAGATGCAAGCGGCTGCAATAAAGACTTTTGTTTTAAACTACGCAGGGGAGAAGCACAAATCGGAGATGTTTGCAAGCGAAGACTTTCTTTAGAGTGTTGTGGGTCATGTACAATAAAAAAGAAATGAACAAATTCCCAAATCTGAACAAAGTCCCACTCGAGGAGGGTCTAGTTGGAAGGCGGATGACAAGTGTTATAATCAACAAATACTTGGTTCCTTGTTAGGGTTTGCTCCCCACACTTTCCATAAAGGAGTGCGCGATTGATTCAATCTCAAGAAGTCACAGTTCTCATAGATTCTGGGGCCTCCCACAATTTCATTACAAATAGTATTATATCAGATCTCCATCTCCCATGCACTCCGACTTAGGAGTTTGGGGTACAGATGGGTAATGGGGACGAGGTACGAGCATCATGGGTGTGTCATGGACTCAGTTGGCTGTGTCTAATGTAGTCCTGGGTCCAATGGTTGGTCACCCTACCAGACACAAAGAAGAATTGGGGCAGTCTTAGTATACGAGTTAAGTTGGTTCGGCACAAGGTTACGATTCAAGGGGACCCTACATTGTCTCAGGTTCAAGTCTCATTGAATAGCATGGCTCGCAGACTGAAACGGGAAGGGTAAGGCAATATGTTGCAATTCCAGTCACTTACGATAGAGAACAGAGAAGAATTAATCATTACTATGACTAATCATTACTATGCAATCCTCGGACGTTGTGTTAATTTAATATATAAAAGCGGAAACCAAACAATAATCTTAATAAAAAAAAACGGCAGAACTAAAATTAGTACAAAAGAAAACTTTGTACAATGGACAAAGTGAACCCACATCACATAAGCAACAAAATGAAAAAGGATAAAATCATCAGCAACAATTCAACAACATATTATACAAATTCTATGGTTGACAGAGAAAACTGAGCAAAAGAAACGGAAAAACAAAAAATTTATACTTATCTGGTGGGTTTCAATTAATGAAAAATTCAGCACGACCAATCCGTCCTATTAAAATTAAAAAATTTCCGATTTCTGAGTCTTTTTCTCAGTAACCAAACATCGTATAAACACAGAAAATCATAATAACTAGTCAAAAAATAGTATTTTTAAACCTTATACAACCAATTAATCAACTTTTGATAATTCATTCTATGGAAAAAATAATCGAGTTATGAAAAAGAAGTGAGCAATTGAGCATTGTTTGACTGCCAAGAAAAATAAAAAGGAAGAGGATTAGCGAATCTTCATTTTCTTCCGTTTTCTCATGAAGCAAAACAATCCTTTTTTTTCATTTTCAAATCACAGCAAATCAATAATAGACAACACCTAAACAGGAGAATGTCAAAGAAAAAAAATCAAAGTTTGTCTTCAAAGAAACACAAGAAAGTCAAATTCATTAGATAATAAAATAAAGAAACTAAGATGTCAATTTTTTTTCATGATAAGATAAAATTTTTACATGATTATAACTATTTCGATACTTAATTTTGGCTTTAGAAGGTATTAAATATGATTTTATCATCTAAAATATAAAGCATATATCATTAAGATTAATTAAAAAATTTTATATTTAAAAAAGTAATGGATTTATGTAAGAAAATGAAATTTGATTTAAGTTCTTTACCACAAAAAAATATGATTTAAGTGAATCAGTGTAAAAAAAATGTATGGATAATATTTATTTTTAAAGTATAAGAAGTATATAATATTTATTTTCAAAATATTTATGCTTCCATGCATAATGACTGAGCTTGGATTAAAAATAGTGAGACAAACTTTAAAGCTATGTTTTTGTTGCAGAATTGAAAGAAAATAGAGAGAAAATTTTGGAAGAAAAAAATTAGAGAAAAATAAAAAGTAGGTTTGAACTTATGATTAATCTATGAAAGTCTCAAACTCATTTAATTTGTTTCTTTTTATTATATAAGAACAAAAAAATTCAAAAATAAATAAAATTTTAAAGAATTTTGATTATATTTGAAATGAAAATGGAGTGAGAATTTTTCATGTGGCTGTTCGGATGAAGGCAGAACTGGTGATCAGAAAATCATGCGAAAATTGAGAGAGAGGCTTTCTTTGGAAAATTATAGAGAGGAAAATAGGGTTTTTGGGGTGGGGAATGGGATGGGGGCTTGTCTTTGTTTATTTAAACCCTCGTTTCACTGTCTTATCAAAGATATTGAACAATTTGAAGGCGGTCTTTGGTTCTTGAATGTATGAAGAAAAAATTATTAAGCAAATGGGTTTCTTAAAATTTCAAAGTATGCCCATGCGTTAACTCAAGTGATAAAGTATAACGATTAAGTTAAATAGGTAAAATGGCATAAAGAGAATAGGGGAGTGATCTTGAGTTCGAGTCTCGGTGGGAATCATTTATTATAATGTAACTAATGTGTGTAGCTATAAAAAGAAATAATTTTAATATAAAAATTAAATATTATTATAATTAGTTATAAATTCATATATTTTAAAATTATTTAATTAAAAAATAAAACATTTTATCTCATTTATGATACTGTTAAGGATTGTGGCTTCAAGTGTCTCATTTATAACATAAGTAAGCAACCTTTTATCTAAATATTTCTTAGGTACTTTCATTGCTATATGCCCCATAAAAGGATTCTTATACGATTCATTGTCTTCTTTTCTTTAGGTCATGTATCTCCTCGTGGAGTGAGGTCAGCTATGGACTTGTATGTAGAAGATGATCCCTTAAAGGGACTCCCAGCTATGGACTTGTATGTAGAAGATGATCCCTTAAAGGGACTTCAAATTCCTGATGGTGAATTATATAGATTTTGATGTTACTTCATATGAAAATTTTCATTTATTGGTGTGCTAGTGGGAACTTAGTGATATTAGAATAAAAACTCATTTGTTGTTGATACTATGTCTTTAGTAAAAGTCCTTCTTCTATTGGTTCTATTTCAATTCAATAAGCAAAAGCTTTGGCCATGGGAGCTTGGGGCTTATTTGACAACATTGTGAAAATTAGTTCGAAGGGGTCAATTTTTGAGCATGATGCTTAAAAAACAGTGGTTTGTTATTAGTCACAAAATTTGTTTTTTTGTTACATAAAAGTGAAGGTTGTTTACCATCTAATCAGGATTAAGCTTACATAAAAGTTGCTTCCTTATTAATCTTTGGTTCTTAGAATAGTTTATGGAAACTATGGTTCTTATAATTGTTTATGTTGAAAAAACTTCTTTTATTTAGTTCTTGTTTTTGAGAAGTGCCATCAAATAACAACATGTAGAATGATTTATATTTCTGATTCTTGAGTTTCTTGATGTAAGAACCATTTTATTCTAGCCAAACCAAATCGATAAGATGGTACTACGAACGATGCTCTATTATAATGTTGCTTGATTTGCCATTTCACTAGTGCATCTTCATTCTTCTCTTTCTCTTTATGTTACTATTGTATTTTTTTCAGGAAGCAAAGATGATATTCTATTCAGAATACATGATATTCATTCTAGAATACAAGCAACAAGAGTATGTGAATTGTACAAGTTGTCACAAAGTAACCATTGAAATGATTTTTTTCTTCTATTAACATATTTTCTTTGTCCCTTTTATTAATTTATGCAAAGTCTTAAGGAAATTAATCGGATATCCTTCCTTGTATCTATCTCATGGTTGGTGGGTTGCAGAAGCCAAACTCAATAGATGTTCACTTCAATGCTAAGGAAGTTGAGATATATATCCGCGATTCCAATACCGCTTCCAATTGCAATGTCGAGGAGCTAGAGAAGGTAAAGAACGAACCCCTTGATTGCCATATGCATGCTTGTGCTGAGTTGGGTTGATTTACTAAAGTATTTTCTGTTTCTGTTTCTGTTTCTCTTTTTTGGATTATCTTCTTCTAATCAGTTCACAGTCCCAGAGCTTGAAGTCTTACTTGTCCCCACGGGTAAAAGATATAACATTGGTGAGATTTACAAGAGGTTTATAGAAGCTCCTTCTGCAGATTGAATGAATCCAAAGCTTTCTTCTTCTCTTTTTTACCAAAACCAGACTTCCCTATTTTAAATACAATTATTAACATTTTCCCATCCTTATCATTCAGATGATGTAAACGGGCAAGAACCTTCCCTAAAAAAGTCCTAAACAAATTGCACAATGTTAGAATTGCTGTAATAGATGATTTATATATTTATATTTATTTATTTATCTTGCATGTTCACATGTCGTCTATTCCTATGTTATCCAATTCGTTGATTCATGGGAAGGATGGGGGCACGAATGTTAGACTAGTTTGGCATTGCTTTTTGAAACTGTTTTTAGCTCTAAAAACACTTTTAAAGCACTACTCAGTGTTTCTTTTGAGAAACACTTGGGAGTGTTTTTAGAAAAAAACACTTCAGATCTCAGTCCCAATAAACCCCATTCCCAAATCTTTCTAATTTCTTTCTCGATCTTCGATCTTCGATCTTCGTGGGTGTGTAAAATGGGTTTGTCGTCGTGCTTGATGCACTGCCGTCATTCTCTGATAATTCTTCCGTTGCTGCGCTGCCATGTCCATCGGCGGAAGATGTTTCACAGCACCACTCTAATCTTCTCCGACGACGCCAAAGACGGAATGTTGTGAAGCCTCGGGAGTCTAGTTCAGGGTCAGAGATGGAGATAGAGAGGCTGGCGGTTAGGGAGGAGGGGAGAGGAGCTAATGTGATGCCACGTAGCAACATTTTTGCAGAAGAAGAAAATGGGAGGGAGCAGCAGATGATGGGTTATGGTTTATGGGGGTGGAATCCTGGAATAATGACTTGGGGCTTTTGACGACAGTTAGGAGATTGGGTTTGCAATCTTTTTCTTTGTATTCATGGAGTTTTATCATCTAAGTATCTGGTTTTTAGTGGTTTTTAGGGCGGAGGCTACGGGAGAGGTGGGTTGAAGGTGGAGGTCGATGGTGGGAAGAAGAGAGAGGTCAGGCCAATTGAGTAACATGTAACAGAGGAGAGAGGTGGAATTAAATCGATTTTTAAAAATAAAAATAAAAATTTTAGGGTCCATTAGATTGTCGCGAATATGGCGTTTAAAGCGCAAGTTAATTAAGCACAAATGACGAACCGATATGATACAGGACCTCTCTAAATATACGTAGGGTTATTCATAGTTAAACAAAAGTGAGACGAGACGATCGGTCAAAATATGAATTATTCATGTCAATTATCCCAAATTTTTACATATTCTTGAAATATCTATTTATTTATCCGTTTTGGTAATTTTAATAATATAAAAGCGATTTTATACCTACGAGATATGTTATAAAATATCGGCCAAAGAAAGCATTTTGATTAGCCTTAAGACTTTCATCTCATTCTCCATGAGGGCATAAAAATCTCCCTAACTAAAAAAGTAGAGATCTGAAGCTCCCCTAACGAATTATGTTGTGCCTTTTGTTTTTGTTTTTTTGACTTAATATTGAATACAAATTTTATTTTAATAATGTTTAATAGTATTTAAGTATTTAGTTATTTATTTTTCTAATACTTTATTTTTATTAAGTATTAAGTTGTTTATTTTTATAGATTAAAAATCACCATCTTAACATCTGTATTAAAAATATAGTTTAATTTAATATTTATTTATATAATGATTATTTAAATTTATCGTTATGATAAAAATGAAAATGATGATCACGCTTTTCAGCCGAGGCGGGATTTGGAGCGTGGATAATTAGATTAGGTTGAGCCAAGGCTATTTGGAAGGTGACGGGAATCTTTGGATCGTTTGAAGTGGGGCCCAGTCTTGCAATGCTAGTCCCTTTGGGTCAGGAGTCGCATTTTCGTTCTGCAGAGAGAAAACAAAAGGAAGGGGGCGGTGAAGGGGCTTAAGCGGGACACAGCCTAGATGCCTAAGTGAATCGTCTGAAAGGAGAAAGAGTCTTCCTCTGCTTATTTTGCGTACCTTTTAGTCTTTGGAGCGGCCTTGTATTTGTAATGGGTCATCGGAAAATATTTATGTATAATGTTTGTATAACATTTTAAACATATTTATAAAATAAAAAAAATAAAATTATTATGATAAAATACCATGAGGAAAAGATCATCTCATTAAATTCATATAGAATCTACAAAAATTAACACTTTATCCAAATTTTGAGAAAGTTAATTTTTGATAGACATAGTATTCTATCTAGTTAAGAGCTTGGCAGGCTTGAGGAGGTTGCAGAGTCCAAGGTTCAAATCTCGGTGGAGACAGTTTGTGAAACACTTAACACATTATGATGTTGTGGATAGTGAAGATAGATGTTAAAAAAAAATTTTAACTACTAATAAAGAAAAAAGGAAATTAATATATGATATATTAAACACATGGTTTCCCTTACCCTAACTTTATAGTTCCATGGATTGTCGAGGTGTACCTTACGATCCTATAACTACACACTTCTGAAACCATAGGGAAACAATGCAAGAGCGAGACAATGAATAAACCTACCCTTAATAGCGTTATTCTTAATATCTTTTTTTATTTTCCTTATAAGCGACACACAAGGAGAATTTGAAGTCACGTGGGTGTCTCGGCCGTGTGACTTCTCTAAGCGCCCTTGGTAATATTAGCACTAAAACTTGAAATTGAGCGAAGGCACCTATGGGTAGGGGACGAGAATAATCAAAGAAAGATTACGTATTTTATCATGATTAAATACGTGCAAATTACCCATATATGTTATATGGGATGCTATATAATAGACCCACGACTTCTAAATTTTAGAGCAATTAGCATCCATGCTATTAACTATGACCAAATATAATTGTAGACGTATAAAATTGAAATAACTTTAAGCTAGGGTTAAGGAGTTACCTCCAAAGCAAACTCGTGTTGATAACGTGTTGTAAAGTATGCAATTATAATACAAAATAAGATTGAGGAAAACATATATTACTCTCCTTTTATCACATATATAATAAAAGGGGATAAGATATTTGATAAAGCGATATAGAAGAGGAAACGTGAGAAGGAAAATAAAGGAAGAGAGAGAGAAAATGAGAGACGAGAGAAAGAAATCTTTGACGATCTATCATAAGAAGATACAAAGAAAAGCCTTTTATAAACTCTTCATGTAACCCGCTGCATTACTCTGATCGGGTTTAAAAAATAATAGGCGCCTTGAGGCCCCGAACACAAGCCCGAATGACGGGCTTAAGAGGAGATTAAAAGCGGAGGCCCGAGTACAGCGCTTGACCCTTGATGATATCAGCCTTTAACCCACAGGGGCCCAAGGCAGACCTAATTCCTGCCCCAAAGACCGGTAATATAAGTGGCCCAAGAATTTGTATTAAAGGAAAACACCAAATCTCCACGATTAGGAAAGTAGGATGTTCCTAATCATTGCTCCTCAAATTATCCCTTGTTTTTATCGGACAATAATAAGGAAAGAATCCACTTGCAATGAAAGAAATATGTCATCCTCGACAAGGAAAGATATCGTTCGGTATCATCATCTAACTAGGAAAGTTATCATGATCATCCATTATATATACCGTACTTTATCGGTGAAAATCACATATGAGAGAATTCATTCCTCAGCGGTTGATCTTCTCTTCCCACGGAAAAAGCGGCTTGACATCAGAGAAGGCAATGGGCGAACCCTGCGCCGATCGCTGTTTCTTATTTACGCGGCTTGAGCATCGAAACAGCGAGCCGACCTTGATTCCCGGAGCGCTTCAGCCTAGTTCCGATTGAAAAACCATCATCGGAGTTTGGCTGTAGGTATGTAGAACGACGGTTCCTTCACAAATAAAGGCGATCTCGATGTTGATATGGTATCAACTTCGAACCTGAAAGGCACGCCAACCCTCGGATGCAAGATGACAAAGGCATAGATAGCCAACCTCTGGGAGCACACTAGAGCTACATTTTAATCTTTGACGGGGATGGGGCGCTCCGTCTCTATCTGCTAAGAGTTAGACAATTCCTTAAATGCAAATGCAACGCCCCCGTGAGTGTGACATGGTAGTAGATTTGTGAAGACGATTCAGCGGTGAAGTCTGTTTAGATATCCGAGATAGAAAGAATTCTAAGTTTTGGCCGAAATTACTGTTTACCATTTTTCGAGGAAAATTAGAATTTTTTCGGGTCTTACACTACAAATTATTATAAAGACTGAATATATAAAATTCTCAATTGGTCATTTTTGAGCTTTCTTCTCTTCTTCCTTCAACTGCCAAGAGTCATAACTTGATCATTTGAAGTCCAAATGGAGTGAATAAGATATATTTGGAAAGCCTGAGAAGTCTCCTATGCATCCATTTACATATTGTAGCCATTTGAGATCATCTTGAAGTTGAAAACATCAAATCATAGTAGCTGCAGCAGCATGTGTAGTTTGTTGATTTTTGAGCTTTATCTCTTTGTTTTGCTCCATTGATCACTGTTTGACCTAATCTAAAATTGAACATTTAGAGCATTAGATAACTTATTTATATATGATAAAACTACTAAAAATATATGTAAAATATAGGGATAAAATGAGTATAAAGTATGCACCATCATTTATCAACCATTTTGTTATTTTCTAAAATATTATTTTATATAGTAAAAATCACTTTAGTAAATTTTGTCATTAGTAATAAATTTTTATTTATTAAATTAATTAAATTTGTGTAAATATTAAAATATCTTTTAAAATTTTTGTTATCTATTTTTATTAAATAATATGATTTAAATGCTATTTTTAAATTTGAGAAATTTTATGATTTTCAACAAAAAGAAGAAAAAGGTAGAGTAAGTAATGACTTATTAGGTAGGGGCCTAGGGGGTAGTACTTTTGGCAAAACTCACCTGCTGGTAGAAACTGTTTTTGAAAGGGTAATGGTATAATAGGAAAAGAAAAATGAAGATATTGTTTTGTTTAATATTTGTTAAAGAGCTTAAAACTGCTTCTCCCAAATTAAAAAAAAAAAAATCATTAATGAAGATGAAAATGGTAAGTTTTCAAGCTTTTTCTTCAAATTCAAATATTTCCTAAAAATTATAACCCTTGATAAAAAAAAAATCAAATATACAGTAGAAAAGAAGTCAAGAGGGTAGTATTGTCTTTTCATATATGCATTATCTTTTTCTTTCTTTTTATACAATATCAGTTAGTAATTGCAAACAGACAAATGAAGGAAAAAAGGCTTACACACCATACAATAGTTTGCTATCACTAATCCCATTGAATTTCAAGGGATTCTGTAATAATATCAACGTTGCTCCGAATTTCACTATAAAAATCCCCAATTTCCATCCTTAATCACTCACTCACCCACTTCTCTCTCATCACTGCATTCATAAAAATTTCTCAGTTCTATGAGTAGTCATGAACTCCGATAAAGCTTCATCATAGTCGGCCACTCATACTGAAAGCTTTTACAGAGACATTTGTATTTTGATTGTCGATTTTGATCCGATTTGTCTTAGGGTGGCTTTGGGGATGTTGAGGGAATTAACTTATGAAGGTGTTTTTAGTTAGTTTGTTTATGTTTTTTTCCATTTTGATTAACATAAATTATATATTTTATGATTTCATATTAGTTATTAGAGTTTTTCATTGGTTTTCCTTTAAAAGATCAGTTTTGATGGCTCATCGAGCTATGGAGGCTTTAGAGATGATTCGAGACAAAGATCTTGGGATTGATATGGTTTTAATGGAGCTGCATATGCCTGATATGTATGGGCTCGATCTCCTCGACGAGATTAAAGAATATCGGGATGCACTTTGTTCTTGAGTGGGTAGCGACCTTAGGGCTTGTTTCATTCTGGGGTTTTCCGCTCACTAGTGTATTCATAAGCTTAAAAAAAAACAAGAAGAACAAGGACAAAAGTGATTATTTGGTTCATAATGCTTTTTAAAACTGATGTTGAAAATAGTTTTTGAAAATAGAGAAAACGCCATTTATTGTTTTGAAAATTATTCTTATTCTCCTAAATTTTGTGTGTTTATTGTGTTTTTCAAAAGCGAGAATCTTTGGAAAACCAAATGAATTCTTTATTATTTTATTTATTAATTTTGTTTTCGAACAAGAATGATTTTAAAACTATAAACAAACCAAAGACATTTGGTTTTTTTTTGTGGTGGTGCAATAATGTCTTTTGATCGGAGTGAGAATGCGATGGGCATATTTTTATTTCACAAAGCCGCTTTATATGGAGGATATGTCTGACATTTGGCAGTATGTCCATACTAGAAGGCATTAGCAGCAAAGGCAAAGGCTCGAAGCTGAGAAGAAGGAGGCCGCTGCTCTCCAGGAATCATCATTCAATGAAGAAGAGGAAATGCTTGAAGATGAAGGTTGTTTTGTGAGTGATTGGAACAATAGTTATGGAGATGATCAGTTGACGGAAGAGATTGCCAAAGATCTAGTTGAGGAAGATACCCTCACTTCACCTTATGTGACGCCCCTATCCCGGGGGTCCCGTTGACAATCCGTTAACCCTCGAAAACCTGTGAATATCGGGTGCTCTTGTGACGCCCCATTTCTTGGGGCGTCTCGTTGACCACCATCAACCTGCTGAAAACATGTGTATCTCATATCATGAGACCCATACATGAGTAAAAATGGTCACATTGGCCTACACAACATACTCACCAAAATATATCCAACTATATTACAATAGTTTCCAAGAACATTACATCACTCTGAATACAAACATGTTTCAATTGTAATATTTCATACATGTTTTACAAGCGTAATCAAAGCCACATGTCGGCTTTCTTCTCATGACCTCACAACCGACGCGATGCCGACAATTTACTGTACTTGAAAGTGGGATCATGGCCCGGGGTGAGCAATGCCCGGTAGTGATATTTTCCTACATGGGTTACTCCTTTACCTAAAATGCACATGCAATGGTACAACCTGAAACATCCGCATTCTATACAATTCTGATTCACACATGGAATGATCTATCATGCATGAAATGTTTCACGTGCCCATTATCCCGAGTCACTCCTGCAGAGCTCCTCACACATGCCTATATGCCAAGTGGCAATGATCCTTTGGTAATGCGATAACACCCATATATCGAGCCTTTGTTGGCTTACCTGACCTGTCTGATTTTGACAATGGGGTAACCATCTGAGGTCAATCTCGGCTCTTATCGCTCGACTCTGGAGTCTAAGTGATGAACATG